>VXBW01004069.1:872805-987133 GCA_013400375.1 Thinocorus orbignyianus | reverse complement strand
CCTTCTCGGCCACCTGGGCACACTGCTGACTCATGGTCAACTGGTTGTTGACCATCACCCCCAGGTCCTTTTCTGCCGGGCAGCTCTCCAACCACTCTTCCCCAAGCCTGTAGGGGGTTGTTGTGACCCATGTGCAGGACCTGGCACTTGGCCGTATTGAACCTCATCCCATTTGCCTTGCCCCATTGATCCAGCCTGTCCCGATCCCTCCACAAAGCCTTTCTACCCTAAAGTCTTCTATCAAGGAGACTTAGCATATGCTCAATGATAAGCATGTTCACAGTGCTGTCCTGAATAGCTGCTCCCATGCTTTTCAGACAAAACCCACTGCCCTCATACGTGTTCTGACAACATGGAGAAACCTCTCAACATTAACGCTGTGCAAACTGATCACTTCATTTATTTAGTTGTCTATTTTCAGTTCACTTGCTGAAAACTGGGGGGATGGAGGAGAAGGAAATAACCTGACACAAGCATAAAAATAATTCTTCCACGAAACAAACAAACAAAAGACACCATAAATTAGAGGCTGATTAAAATAATTTGTAAAATCAGAAAGAAAAGCTTCATTTTGGTTCTAGTCCAATTCCATACCTGCTTTTTATTGAGCCTTGAAAGTTACTCTTATTATAAAAATGTTTTGAAATAGTCAAAAACCCCTCAGTCTTTAAAAGTTGAAACGCTTCAGCTTCTCAGTGTTCAATTTTTGTTGGCTGAAATTGTCAGTTAAATTCTCCACATAGTTTTGGTTGGATTGAAAGTCTATCTTGGAGGGGGAAAGCTATTCATATAGGTATTCGTACCCAATTCTATTTGACGTTAAATTAAAAAAATCCATACTAGTTACTTCTTGTATCTACTGACTCAGACATCTGCGCTATGGGAGACTTATAGAAATGTGAAGTTTTGTGGCCTGAAGTGGTAAAGGGCTCAAACAACTGTAATGCAAACTGTAGTCTGGGACAGCTATTTGAATCATCTGTGAACTGAGAGATTCATTTTAGCCGGAAGTATTGCAGTCATGTAGCTGTCTCTCTCCTAGAGTAAATTCTTGTTCAAAGAACACCGCCAAATAATGAGGAGATGTGGTGGGAATATTTCCTCAAACAGAGGAAAATTCTTTTTCTCTGGGTAGTAGAATACCTGCCTTCTACCCTGCTTGATGCACCTAGCAAAAGGTCCTTGAAGTCTTGTCCCTCATCGTGTTGTCTTTGATCCACTGTTGTGTCAGCTCCCGCATAACCCTTGTGCTCCAGCTGTGCCAGCCCCAGGGATACACAGGAGCTGTTACACCTTCCCAAGTCTCGTTCCAGCCAACTTCTACTCCAGTGATACCTCAATCTGCTGAACAGGCGAATTCTCTGTATTTGTGGTGAGAAGAGTGCATGCCAACCCTTATGGGGAAGAGCAGAGTACATCAAACCCATGTGTTATAAATCATTCCTTTGACATTTTCTCCACTATGGGGAGCCTGTTTTTCTCTCTAACCAATTTTTTTCTATTATTGTTTGTCATTTGCAAGTTCTGTACGCAGTTGCAGGGAGGTACTAACAGGTCAGTTGTTAAAATAGGTCACTCTGCTCTGAAGGAAAATTGTCAAGACTTTGAAGTCTGAAATTAAAGTGACCAGATTTTTCAGTTCCTTTATACATGCATGAATACTGCACTTGCTTTCCACACTACCTGATTCTTTGAAGCATGCTATAATGCAGGTTTCTTATTTCAGCACAGTGTTTGATCTCAAAAAACAGGGCTAGCCATCAAACTGGAGGGAGAACACAGAGTAAATGTGTAGCCCTGAGCACATCTTCTGCAGTGGCACAAGCTCTGGGATTGCTGTTATTAGCAGTTTTGTAGCCTTGTTTTTGGGGAAGTTTGGTAACAGAATTTAAATGCAAAAATGAAATGTTAAACAAATATAATTTTAGGGTAGGCTGAATTTTGAACTGCTGAGCTAGAAGGGAGCACACGCAAATCAAAGAACCTTAAAATGCCTTGCAAGGATAATATTTACAGAGCTGATACTAAAAAAAATAATTACTGTATGATGTAGTGTCCTCAATAATTGCTTAGGACACAAAATACTCCTAGGAGAAGTCATGAAATACTAAATTATTGTAATAAAACAATAATTAATGTCCTGGGAATTTTCAGACTCTGAAATGTTTAAATACACAATGTATTTGTCAGTAGAAAGTGGTAAGGCAGTTTTCTTCCAATCGTTGGCTCTAAACACTTACAGGTGTTATTTAGCTGTTTAAAAAAACACAGGAGTAAACTTTTCTTTTCGTCTCCCTGACCCACAGCCTACTGACCAGCAAATGTTCATATTCTGTCTCAGGCTACACCAAGTGTGGCTTTCCTGAGGGATTTGTCTACTGCCCACAACTAATGAACTTGAATGTAGGTCAGCTGGAAGCTGAAGAATTTTAAAGACCACTCTATTTTCTTCACTATGATTTTGGAGGTTTTGTAACATATCAATATGTCTGTTTAATCCTGAAAATTAAAATATATCACTATAGGAAAACAAACAAAGATTGTGAAGAAACAAGAAAATAATTGAAAGTTAAAATATGTATATGTGATTCCAGGATCCAGTATAGATTACTGTTAAGAGACAGAGCCTGTGATCCAGTTAGTATGTGCTTAGTTGCCAGTAGAAAATTGCATTAGCTGAATTTAACATACATGTGTGCTGTACTACAATTTAAATGAGGCAAAGATCTGTACAGCATAGTATAATACTAGAATAGAGTGCCTTATTTTTCTTTTACAAGATAATCTCAGAAATAAGGGAGAAATACAGAAAGTAATGCAGAGAGATAGGAGGAGTTGAAAAAAATCCACATGGATTAAAAAAAAAAAAAAAGGTTAAAGATTTCTGATGTGATCAAAGGATACAAGTTTCATTAAATGATGCTGCTTAGGAGGGAAGGTGGCTCCCAGATTATTCTTCTTGTAGCTCAGTTGTTAATATCGGAGCCAAGTCCACAGTGACTGATGAATGTGACAGACAGATGACCCATGCCCAGTGGGTAGATGTTTACCTATATGCAAACACACATCCAGAGCCAGTTTTTTTTTCCTCTGGGATTAACATGGCCTTGGCAAGACAGCATGTATTCAAAAATAGCTGTTCTCGTACTTGCAGTTTACTCGGTCCAGTTCCTTCAGATTCCCATATCAATTAAAACAGCACAAGATGAAAATGATCCCGTTAATTTTTGATTTAGTGGTGCTAACTTCAGCAGCCACCTTGGCATCGTTTACTGCAGGGCATCCACCTTCTCAAGCTACGTTGCTTAATTTGTGAACACTTCAGTTGCTTTTTGCAGCCTCATCAAAACAAACCTGCCTTGCCTTTGACTTCAGCTTCCCTCTGATTTCGTAAGCGCTCCAGTTTCATGGATGCAGTGCTGCCTTACCTGTTCCTTCATCCCCTACCACAATGTTAAGTAGTCTTCACTGGCTAACTGGCTTTGCAGATGAAGAGCATGATTTGTCCCAGGAAACTTGTCACAAAATCACGCCCTACCTTTTTCATTGTTCTCATTGTGGAAAAAAAGAATTCACTGCAGAAATAAAACCTGAAAATAATATATATATATCAGTAAAGGCTGCATTAGGAAGTTAAAGTGTGCATCTTCAAAAGCACTTTTTTCCCCACAATTTGCATTTGTCTCATAGACACTTACTTTTACAGTGTAGTTTCTAAAATCAGAACAGAATGCTCAAATTTGCCACTAACGAGATTTTTAGCATTTCGAAATCCATTAGCAATAACCTCTGCAGTCACAGTTATAATGGTAACTATCTTGGGTGATTTCCTAGCAGAAGCAAGCGTTTTGACCTGTGAAATGCAGATCACAGGCTAGTAAGCTTTTCTGCACTTGAGGTGTTTATTATATCCGCAAAGTCATTTGCTGATTTTCATGTTTGATGAGAGGCTGCAGTTGCCATATCATTTATGGTGTTCCCTGTGTGTTTGTTTAACCTGCTGGAGGTTTATCAAATGATCTGTGGAGCATCTGCATAACTACATGTCTTTTCTTTCCCATCGACACTGGAAATTCCTGAATTTGTTTTCACATATATAGTATTGAAAGAAGTAAGATTTCTTCCTTGTCCTCCCTTCCACCAAAGTAACTTTGTTGGAATAGTTTCATCTGTGTCATTCATGTAAACATGTTCCGTACACAGATAAGCCCGAAAAGATACTTGGGTCTCATAGAAAATGAAAAAAACCCACTGAGTTCTTACCCAAATGAGATAACTGATGATTTATTTATGCATTTTCTTTGCAGATCTACTACCGTGCTAGTGCTTTGCAATACTGAAAGGGATTAGGATAAAGAACAATCCAATTTTATTCCTTTCACCATAAATGAGGAAGAAAATGCATTGAAGGCAATACTGTATGTAAGGAATGCTGTGCTTTCTCAAATATCCAACTGATAGGAGGTCTGAAAAGTTAAATATCTTTAAACTATTTTCACTTCTATATGAAAGTTTATTATGGTCACAGCCAATAGCAGGATTTGTTGCTGATGGTACCTATCACCTTCATTTATGGGTGTTTGGATTTAGTTGCATAGAATTTTACCAAACTTAAGCCCTTGAGAATAAAATGTATTCAGTTATTTCAACTGCAGTTTTTCCCAGGAAAATCAGTTTAGTTATATGAAGTATGATGAGGATAAAACCGCGAACAGTTTCTATAGCATCATTAAAAACCTATCTCAGTTATTTAGTCCTTGCACACAGACATTTAGGGCAAAGCTGGAATTTTGAGCAAATCATTCTGCATTCAGCAAACGTGTTTGCAGTGTGTACATGTGCAGGTAGTCCATGAACCATTTGTTAGTTCAAAGCTCAAGTCCCTAGCACCTGCCTGGCTGTCACTGTGACACCAAAGGGCTTCTCAAGGGCTCCAGGGACCTGAAAATAGGCTGAGAAGCATCAGCGCGTCTCCTTGACATTGGGGATCCCATCTCCCAGTTGTTTTCCTGCACGACTTTGGTGTGCTCTCTGAGCTCTACAATGGGAAAACATCCTTGTGATGGATGATTTCATTCATTTTAATCAAAGTGCTGGTGAATTCTTTTATTCTCCTCTAAAAATTTATTCTCCTCTAAAGGCTTCAATTAGAAGAGGGAGCAGGCTGCAGAGGACACGTGAGGAGAGAAAAGCTAGGAAAAGCCAAATAAAAGTGCTCAAGACTGGGCTTGAAAGAGAGGTACAGAGGTAAGGAGTGTCTCTGAAAGAGAAGCTGGAGAGGCTGGGTGAGTTGGGAAAGAGGGAGGAAAGCCTGTTGAAGGTCACAGCAAGAGGTAACAAGCATGGGGAGATCTGTAACCCTGTGACTGTGTAAGTGATCACCATGCACTCCCAGCTGAACCCAGGACTAATCAGTCCCAATAATCTCTGCTGTCCACAAGAAGTTGTAAAATTCTTATTTTGTGAAACTGGAATTCGTTCAACTGACTCTTGTGGAGTAGAACAGCCTATTATAGCTACCAGAGGTTTTTTGTTCTTTTAGGTAACCGAGAACCTAAAGAAATCTGTTTAGATGTTCTTATCTAGACTTTTAGTAGTCCAGAACTGGGACAAAGATGCGGATTCAACAGAAGAACTGATTTCTGCATCATTCAGTGGAGGCAACTCTCCTGGATCTCGTATCACTGTGGAGGAAGAGTAAGCAGTAAACCCACAGATGCAGGCTGAGTCAGTGGAGTCAGAAGGGGCTGAAAAAATTAGCAAGAGATTTGTACGTAAATATTGTAAAGACTGAGGAGCATTGTACCCTCTAGTGTTACAGTATTGCGCATTGGGTATCTGTGGCAGGACTGGACTGGACTGGACGAAGTAGGCAGGTTCTTATTCTCTTCCTAAACAGGACCTCATTTTCTTGCTTTCCAGTATGGAACCAGAGTGTTAGTCTGACCTAGCAGGACATTGCTGTCTTTCAGAAGTCCCGTGTCCCACAATACTGTAGACAGAAGCGTATGACTAGCAAAAGAAATCCAGGCATGTGCCTTTAAGGTCTGAATAATTTGCAAATCTGAGAAGCTGAAGATAATTTTTTACCATTTGCCTACTTGGATGGATCTTTTTGCAGATGATAAATTCTTTTATTTTACAGTTATAGATAAATAACTTGATTTTTTCAAATGATGTTCCTAATATATTTTCCATTTTTTCTAATACCTCTTTAAAGGAGTTAAAATATTCCTTCCATCTGTTTGCTTAGGGTTTTTTTAATCTCCCATTCATTTTCTGCAGTGATTATAAATTCAGGGCATGAAGGCAGCAGGAAATAATGTATCATCTACCAAGAAAACAGCACCATCACACCAAAATATGCTAGCCCAGATTGGGATAATAGCTTGCCTCTTCTTCTCAACTCTATTAATGGGTCCAAGCGTCTAGCTTTCACTGTAAAACTTGACTTCTACATCAAAATCTAATTTTTTATTTTTTTTTTTGTTACAAGATTGTGTGCCCATTTTGCCAATATGAAATGGTTTCAAGTGTTTCATGTGGATGGAGAAAGAGCTGTTTCTTTGCTTGTTTGTTTAATAGCATTTTCATGCTTCTCAGAATCAAAAGAGGAAAAGAGATCTTAGTGCTTGTTTGTTTTCCTCATCCCATCCCTGGTATGTAGGACAGGCAGAGATACAAATTCGTGCCTCGTAGTGTAGAATAAAGGAGTTAGGTATGTCTGTTTTGTGTGGGAGCTGTAATACCACAAGTTAATTATAGCATCGTTGCAAACTAGGGTTTTGTTTGTGGTAAGAACAAAGAGATCATCCTTTCAGGTTTTCCTGTATTTACTGTGAATTTACATGGAGTTCATGGGCCAGAAGAGACCTCGGTGACCGTCTAAACTAAACATACAACTTCCCTGAATTTACTTATATTTCAACTTGTATTTGAATTATATTTTAGAGTGACATTCAGTCTTTTTAAGGTTGCCAGTGATATGAAATCCATCGCAGCCTTTTGTGGTTAATTAGGCTCACTGCTTTTATTTCTAACTTGAGTATGTGTGATTTCAACTTCATCTCATTTGTGATAAAGAGTTGTTTTTCATCAAAATTCAGTTCGTTCTTTATAGGTACTTCTCGCTGTTTAATCCTCCCTTTTTAAAAGTAAACAAATTGTGCTTCTGGGGTCTTTTGCTCCCAGGCAGGTTTATTCTGAAAGCTCTTTTCTGACCCTCCGGCCCTCTCTTTGGTTAATAATAAACTTGTTGAATCGTGCCACAAGAATGAGATAAAGCATCCCAGTGTCAGTCACTACTTCACTAAATACAAGAGTGTACTAAGTATTGCTGTGTAAAACTGTCATCTTTATCTATTCATGGTTTGCATTAATTATTCTGTCCAGTGAGACTTTTGATCACCTATCAGGATTCCCAAATCCTTTTTCTATCCATGTTAATTTCATGATTTATTCACTGGGCACCTGGCTTTTTTATATAGATAGGTGCGTGCATCCATTCATACCTTTTACGTGAATAGAATGGGAGACTTTATTAACTTTGTAGGTGATACACAGGCTAGTAGAATGCTGATGCTTATCTTTTTTGTTGTGCATGTCCAAATTGCAGACATCATTCTTACTTTGTACCGACTTGGTCTGGTCATGGTAATCCACTAATGTTGTGTGAATAAACACATAAAGAAGGCTCTTCAATAAAGTCTCATTTACTAACAAAGAGTACAAAAAGCAAAACAAGGATTATTTTAATAGGTTAAAATAGCATTGAGACCAAAATCAAGAAATTTCAGTACTCTTATTCACATTGGTGGAAGGACACTGCGAGTATCAATCCAAGCAGGAACAAGTGCCAGTCTTCAATGCTAATTGGTTTTATCAGTGAAGCAAAACGAGCCCAGCTTAATAGTTAACTCTGAGACATGATCCTGCCAAGACCTTCTTCCCATATTAGATGACATTGTGACCCCGAATACTTGTCAGATAAATGATACGGAAAATGAGCATTGACCTTTGTGGTAGTGAAAACCCAATGTCATAGAAAAATGAGGGATGCGTGCTGCAGCTGAATTTTAGAATTTACTGACAAACGAGGAGTGATCATACCTGGTAACACAGTGTGAATATTGATCCTCCAAAGATTCCTTTTGTAAATGAAAGTGGGAAGTTAAAACTGTTAGAGGTCGTATAAGGAAATCATGCCATTGGACCAAGACTGCAGCAAAATAGACCAAATATATCAAGAGTAACTAATGCTGCAGTCCAACTAAAATTAATAATAATTTCTAAATAACTTGCATGGAACATATTCACAGGGGAGTAAAAACATATGGTCTTCCGAAAAGTTTCCAGGTTGACTTCTGAGTAAAAGATAGGTCATTAGTTCTGGAATTGAAAATTTAGCAAGTGTATTTAAAAGCCATTACAAACTTGTAGCTACAAAACCAGATGCCTAGTAGCGAATTTCTGTGATTTTATGATAAGAATGGTACCTAAGTCTAAATTTACTAACAAAATCCAAGGGCTTTATTCCTTAGCCACTAACAAAAGGTAATGGTGCAATAGAGAGCATATAGTAGATAGAAACATAATAAAAATCATGGAGCTCAACTTACTTAATCCCGCATCACAGAAAATAATAGACAAGCTGTTTAAGTCAGTCTGCCTTCAGTGCTAGCCAACTAGGACGATAGCTGGACATGATTACAATCTATGGTAAGATGTGCTTTTCATGGTCTGATTTAAGCATGTTGGGAGTCTCAGAGTATTTTTCACAAGTGGATGCATTTTATCGTCCCAATTTTTCTATGTACAAAGTTGGAGTAGATTCTAGAAAATTTTATATGCTGATCCAATACACGTTTCAGTATATCCACTACCCTATAAAAGTATCGTTGACCAGTAATCAATACATAGAAGATCAGAGCATCATCTTGCATTTTTGTAATGCATGTATGATTTAAAATTAAACAGTATAAACTCAAACTCATACCAGATATTCTTATCAGGTGGTAGCAGTTAACATTAGGATGGTATCTCTGTCTCTGTCAGAAGTTCTGGGTATTCACTAGGGAAGAACATGCTGAATGTGCAGACCTGTTATGTCCTGAAGACAAACTGCTCCAGACTTTGCTAAACCGAGAAGGGTAAGAAAGTCCAGAGCAAAGACTCTTTATTACAGACATTCTGTAAGATGTATAAACTAGGCGTTTCCTGGAAAATACTGCTGGTGAAGCTGGGTTGGTTGGATGTATGAATTTTGCAGTATTTGTAAATGAGCAAAGCCTCAAGGTGGCGAAATCAATGTCAGCCGGAAGTGCTGTCTCTCTTTTGATTGATAAATCGGTCTACATTGTTTTGGCTTCTTTTCCCCCATTATGACTTTATTGTAAATCTGCCCATAGCAGAAAAGGCTTTTGCCTTTCTTGCAAAACGTTTGTGCAGAGTGTGCTTAGAAAAAGATTGCATACAATAGTTGACCATGTTTTACTAGATTAGGGAATGATACTAGATTATGTTTATTAGATAGTTTGGTTCAGGCATAAATCGCCTTTGCCGTCTATTTTCAGTCAAAAAAATCTTGGAGGATGTGACATTCAGAATAAGCTAAATTCTGGGAATTAAGATAAGTCCTGTCTAGAAACATTTACAATTGGTGATTATTCTGGATTTTCCAGTTTAGATAAATATCTCTGGGCAATACTAGATACCATCAGCAAACTCTCCTGCTCTCCTTAGGAAATCCCAAATTATGCCTATAGATGATGGTGATCTTTTTGACTATTTTAATGGGTTGTTTGTTGCACACTTATGAGTAAAAACAAATCCTGCTGTGCCAGATGTTCTTTGCTGGTGTAAATCTTGGCTCCGTAAGGTACATTCAGACTAGTATGATACGCATTAACAGTGCTAAGGTAAGTGATGTTATAAAAATGGCAGAAATGCTGAACATGGCCGCATGTTCAGTATATGGTATCCTTTATATGTATGCCAAACTATAGGATATTCTGTAAGTTAGGAGAAAACAAGCTGTTAAATATGAGTATACTGCACAAATTAAGGACTGGATTGACATCCTCAAGGATTTTGGAAGTTAAAGCTGCAAAATCTGAATCTGTGATTGGATCTCTGTTGAGTTTATTCGCCACGAACTAATGGGTTAAAAAGGAGCAAATGGAATAGTTTGTTGTTACTATTGGAGTATTAATCTTACTATTAAAGTGGTAATCTGACAAAGAAAAACAAAAAGGGGGTGAGTAGGTTTTGGTGTTGTTTTTTTTTTTCTTGAAGTCTCAATGATGGTACTTTTTTGCATTAAAGTGGCTGAAAATGGGAGTTAAGGAATCCAACTATTTTAGCTTGACACATTTGATATCATACTTGGGATGGGCAAGCAATGTATGATTTAGGCCATTGTGATTGCTTTGGTCATGTGAGTAAGACTATCACAATTTTTCAAAGCAATTGAGTAGTATAGTAATACAAGGAGAAAGAAAATTTGAGCACCAGTCTTTTCAGGTGAAATGAATGGCAATTGCAGATGCTCAGTGCCTGATCTAGATGGAAATTTCACAATGATGCAGACTTCAGCTGAAAAGCATTGATTTATTAAAACTGAGGTAGTGCATAAATCCAGTGATGAAGGATAACTGAACTGCTCGTGAACTATTTTGGTGTGGGGTCCCCAGTCTTTCCAGGCTTCTGGGCACAGGACACAGTGTACAGCTGGGAGCAGCCTGGTTTAAGCAGCAGTGAAGCAAAAAGATATAGGTCACAAGGAGCAGAAGTTTATTTTTCGTAAACACCACATGTTGGTGTATCTGGACAAGAAAAAAGTTACAGAATGCACTTATTTATGAAACTTTCAGAAGTTTTATACCAAACTGGAACTATAGCAAATGTAAAAATATTATTTACCCTTAATTTTCCTATAGTTCTGGTTAGGAAATTGTACTGTAAATGATAATAATATATCTCTATGCTGAGCCCTCTGTAACCAGAGGCCTGGTAGGTTCCTTAAGTGATTTTGTATACTTAAAATTATTTAAAATCTATGTATTCTATTAAAAAAAAATCTGGCAGTATATCCTTTAGCAGCAGAGGAGGAGAGAAACAGGGACAGTCACAGCTTATGAGTGTTTGCATGGAGTCAGCAACCTGAGAAGGTGCTGGCAAGCAGGCAGCCCCCTTCTGTTTAGGAACAGCCTTCATTAAAGTGACATCAAAACTCTTTTCATAGACAATCTTACTTTAAGATAAGCAAATATTTTCAACAGGCGTGCTTTGAGTTGTGGTAGCAGTTTACCCTTTTTGCATCTTTGTTGAGATTCTGTACATTACATTTTGTTTGAAAGGAAAGAGGTCATTGATGGCTCTGGGAAGTACTATTTATCTGAATCTTCACCTCTTTCAGTCTATTTGAAGTTTTTAGCTATTTCTTCAATTAATAGAGACACTTCATATTCTTAACCTCTTGGTCACTGAAAGAAGAGAAAGCCATTGCAATGGACACAATGAACTAGATGTGTGTTTGAAATGGACTTGAACCAGAATACGTAGTTAGTTTGTCTGAATATTTTTGGAGGAGCAGGCAGGTGTAATCATTCTTGTTCCTTTTCACCTGAAATTTATGAAGGACAAGAGGAAATGTTGAAAGAATAGCCAAAAAACTTTCCTGTGAAATATGCATCACATTCTGGAGTTTGGCAGGGGAAAGCCTTTTTTTTCCTGCAGCGCACAATAATGAGGCTGCTGCAGGATAATACAAGCCTCTTATGTTGATGTCACATTCAGATTTGTGCTGAGACCAGGATACATTTTCTTGAAGTGACCTGGAGATGTAAAATGTTCCTGTTGCCTCACAGGCCAATGTGTGCAATATTACTAGGTGCTAATATGATGCCATTTCAGTTTCTGTGCTAATTCTGTGGCATATGCTGGCAATTTAGATGACAGAAGAAATCACATAGGTACATTCTTGCAGCTGTGCATTTTACTGTCTCGCTGCAGTGATTTGTTCAGCAAGCTTGACTATCTAAGTTAGTTCATGCAAATGAATGCATCTGTCTTCATTCCTCTTTGCCATTAGTTCATTATGCATACATTAAACCTTAGGGAGTAACTGCAGAGATTGATTAGAGAGGTGCAGAGCACAGGTTAGCAGCCGAGAAATGCCTGAATTATTCCTTTTCTTTTTTTTCCCCTTTTTTTTGGATCCCTGTTGGCAAACTTCTTTTATAGGAACAGTAAATCCTTGTTGATTTTAAATGTCCTCACTATTCCCGTGACTTGGCAATTTTTAATATAAGCCATTAACTTATTTTGTTGTTCTTTAGCCCAGCTTTTTCTTTGGCTTCAACTATATTATTTTTTTCATCCCTAATGTTGAGTGAGTTAATGGTTCTTTTGTCACAAGCATTTTTTTTTTCTACTATAAGCACCAAATAAAAAGCAAACCAGCAGTACCTCGTATTTGTCAGGTGTTGTTGCATATTAAATTCCCCCCTAAGCCATCCTTGTAACTTTACTTTTATATGAGACGGAAGTATGGAAAGGGAATGGATCATTATCAGATCACTTTTTAAAACATTCCTAGCTATGCATTCTTTCAGCCTATTTTTGAACTATGATCTTCCAGAAGTGAGCATTTCTGGGTTGTGGTTTTCCACAAAGGTAGAGAGTAAGCAGACCATAAAAGCATCATCAATGATCACTCAGCACAAAGGACAAAAGGTAAAATCTGTAGGAAGTATTCACACTCGTTTTCCATTTTCTCATTCATTCTCATTCATTTTTTTTCATACATTTCTCATTTTTCCAAGGATTGTCTAATCTTCCACACAGAGACTTTGATATGTCATGCTGAATCTCCCTCAGCACCACCAAGTAGAAAGACAGGGGATGTGTCATTTGACTTTGTATTTTCTACAAAAAGGTATATGGCCCCTAAAAACTTAAAATACCTACTCCTTAATCCAAGTACTAGGAAAAGTTTTACTGCCCATTCCTCCAAATTTCAGTTGTCATAATATAGAGTTGAAAATTCATCATCCAGTATTTGAATGTCTGCACAATAGTTTATCTAAAGAGGAATGACACCATTGCTATATCCTTTTCTGATCCTTGCTGCTTCAGTTTTGCCATGATACTTGAGATCTCAGCTCCGCATCATGAAAGAAAAACCGATGTTTTGTATTAACTAAAATGTTTGATTACGTTGCAACTGTAGACAATGCCAGGCAACTCAAAATATGTTTTGTAAAAATAAATGACAACTCAAATGGAGGAATGGGGTCTAATGGCACTATTGCTAGAACTTACCTGATAGTCATAGGATGCTGAAACACTGTGAGGAGCTGCAAAACGTGTCTTAAATGGCAGAAACCTAAGCAATTCAGGCAGTTTTTAATCTAAAATGAAAAGAAGTTTAACAGGTGATTTGATCAGAGATTACAGTTCTGTATCTGCATGGGGATTCTGAATGTTGTGGTGGTAGTATATTGAGATCTTGGGATTGAAGGTTTGTCTACTCCCAGTTCAGATAGACATTGCATGTAGCAGATTTTCCATCACATGATGCTTTCAAAGTCTCGTTGGATATCTTTCTAAAAGGAAATCTGTAGCTGCAGATATCGCTATCTCATGTGTCTTTGCTTGTGTCACTCAGGAGATCAGGGAGAGAATTGTTCTCAGTGGTTCCTTCCTGCCTTGAAATGCACAAATGCAGTCAGTCCTGTAATCAAGCCTGCCTGATCCATTTTGGTAACTGTAGAAAGCAAAGAAATGGAAACAGTCAGGGCGTGCTTTTGTGACTAGTGTCACCTCGGTACAAATAAACGCTAATTAGCAAGAGTCCTCTTGCTGCTATTTTCTCAATGAAGGAAACAAAGAGAAAGTTGGAAGTGAATCCATCAGAATTATAGGAAGAAGTTTCGAGAATCAAAGTACCATATCAGTGTCAAAGCAGTGTGCTGTTTTGCACAGCAGGATTTTCACTAGCAAGGGAGGGGGTTTACTGAAGCCTTTACCCAATTCAAATAGAAATCAGAGATGTTCAGGGTAGGACTGCTGATGCACAAGCCATTCTTCCATTCTTCAGTTTAAGACTTGGTTGCTAATAGCATGAAGCAAAATTTTGAAAAGGAGATACTTGTCTCATGTAGGAAATACAAATTTGAGATTACTCTGGGTATAAGCTTAAGCTCAACAGTACCTTCTACTGCCCGTTTCCCACCCAAGAAAAAAAATGTCATTGTGTGGAAGCAAATAGGCTTAAGCACTGAAAAGCCCTGTAATGTCTGTTGAAGAGATTGTGAAGGTTGAGACCATCATCTTGTTCATCAGTGTGCTTGTTTCTCCCTGCACTCCAATGTCCTTGCTTCAGAAAACTTCACATTGACAGTCTAGTGAGCTGCTTTGTCCCACCCTTGTTCAGGAATTTGACTTGCCACCACAGATGATGTGGAAGCGGAAAAATGCTTGAACTTACTGAAAACTAGCAAGTGCCTTCAAAGTGGAACAGATCCTTATCCAAAGGTAAGGAAGCTGATCATTGCAAATCTTCAAGCATGCAGGTAGTCATTGACAGGTAGTGTAGACACTCTCCCAAAGAAAGCCATCAATGAAAACACTAGAACTTCACAGCTAGAAATAAACGTGCTTTAACTAGACTACATCATTGAGCAAGTTTTTACTTCACAGTGCATCTCTATTCCAACCCGGTTGCAAGGTGGTGCATCAGGGATAAAAATATCTTTTTTGTAGGTAGTTTTATTGCTGTGATTCCACTGAACCTGCATCTTCTTACAGTAATATATTAAAGTATTCCTATTTACTGAAGCCAGATGTTTTAATGTTTAATAATTTTATTAATGATTTTTCCTCTAATTGAATTTCTCTGTCAAGATTTGCTCAGGGATTTTGAATTGTAATTCAAAATTTTTGACACTTAAACTTGAAACATATCTTACTTTCTAAATCCATTTTAATTAAAAAATGTGGATTGTTCTTCAATATACTTACTGGAATTCAAGCTTGTAATTTGATTCTTTACCTATAATAGGGGATTATAAAACTTGTATGTTTTCAATTTCCTTCTGCACAGATGTTGTGCATTGTATTACGTTCCACCTCTGCACAAACTAGGAAAACAGGAAACATATGAGCAAAAAATGACAAAATATACCTTAAAAATAAGAGGCCTCCAAGTGATACAGCAATTTTAAACATTTTGTCAGTGGCTGTGGTTTTGCCTTTCCCTAATATTGGGTTCTCCTATACAGTCCAAAACTAGATGGAATGAGAAGAAAAATTGTTTTCACATATATCCTTACTAGTTACATTCATTTTATTCCTCCATAAGCCTTGTCACCAGCTGTCTCAAGAAAACGTAGAAAGGGCAGGGCTTGTTGTTCTGACTGTGTGGCCTAATACTTTCATCTCTTGATGTAGGGAATAAAACAAACTCCGGAGAGAAGAATTCAGAAGTGGTCACTGACAAAAAATACTGGCAGTGCCAGCTCTTAGAAGAATCAGATACCATCATCGGTATTGAGATAACTCAAGTTGATGTCTTTGAATGCACAATATCTATCAAATTAACATCATGAATAATTTTAGGCTGCTAGTACTTGAAATGGCAGTATTTTGAGTATTAACATGTATTCTTGATTTTTTTATTGATTTACTTTGTTTTCTGGCATTGTGCAACCCAATTGTGAACAAAGGCAAACTCAAAAAAACATATTTGAAAACTATATTTCATCATGGAATTTCAGTGAGCAGGACCATCCAGAGGACCAAATAGCCTGTTCCCCCATAATTGCTTGGAGAAGCCACATGGCCATCCATCTCCCATCTTAGTCTGCATTATCTGCTCCAATCAGCCTGCAGAATCCTCTCTGCTTCTCACACAACTGCATCCACGGACCACTTTTCTAAGTTCAAAGCAGCCTAATTGCATCCTCATATGGCACCGTCCCTTGTAAGCTTGCTGTACAGAGATCATTCTTATCATTGCTGTGTGAAGCTGCTCCTCTGAGAAAACTTTTTTTAGATCATGCCATGCCATTTTTTTGCATTGTCTGGCAAATATTTTCTACCACTCCTCTATATGAGGGGTGGATTCAGACACCAACAGGGTGGTGGCTCTTGAACATGTGCTATTGGTAGCATGGCTGTGCTACTGCAAGAGAAGCACTGGGACAGTTTGTTGTAACTGCAGTTGTAATTGCACTGTAGGCTTTGGGATGGAAATGTTCAGCCTTTGGAAGGTAGTAATGGCTTAAGTCTGATCATTGTGAAAAATGAAATGCTGTTCTTCAGCAGCCGATGGTGAGTTTTTCTCTATCCTACTCACAAAGAGTCGTTGGTTTGGTAGAAGGGCTCTTATTTGTCCAGTCCTGCTAACCAATTTGCTCTTGAAATGCAATTGCTGAAGTTACTGTGGTGTGCATCAGTAACTGTCATATATCAGTTGTTTCTTCTAATTCTCTTCTGCTAAGAAATTAATGACGTTCTTGGCGTTGTGAATGAAGAGGCACTTTTTGTCTGTTACTGTCTTTCCATTGGTGCTTATTTGATTTCAGATTTGGGATATTTATAATAATTTCTAATCTCTTAGTGACAAACAGAATTTCAAGTGTACTACTTCTGTTTGATGCTAAATTGAAGACCACCCCTGTTGTGTGCCTCGGTTTTCATTTAGAGAGAGTTGGCTGCCAAGGTATTGATTTGTGTGCCTTAGAATATGAAAAACATACCAAAAATCAAATAGCAGAAGAACTAAGCTCTTGTTAGGTGGGAAACCAGTGAACCCATATGTGAGATGTGCTGCCATGAGCTGCAGGCCTGCTGTTTCTAGTGAATCATGGCCCATGTTTGATTATAAAATATCATTATTTGCTTTTCTATGTTGAACCTAGGCCAGGCAACAGTCAGAGCTTTTCCAGTTTATAAGTGCTGGTGGAAAGTGTGTGTTTTTTGGATAATATTTCTGTAGTGGCAAAATCATCTCACAGCTGGGAAGGGGGGGAAAAAAAGGAGGAAAAAAACTAAAAAAAAGATTGTCTGATGCCCTGTACACAGCCAAAAATAGCTCTCAGTATAAACTGAGTCTATTTTGAGGAATCTTTTGCCAGTGTCTGGGCCTTACCCATCTCCCTTGCTTTTGCAGAAAACAGTGCATTTCATCTGTACAAGATTTATCCAAGTTATCCGACTCATGTTAACCCAGCCACCAACCCAAGGCAACCTACACTGGCGTTGTCTTAAATTTACAGTCCTGTTGGTTACATCAACCACTGTGTGTTGCGCCTTGTAGATGTGCTCTGGTGCACCTCATACCAGTTTGTCTTCTGCTGTGGGTTGCTGGGTTCTGAAGCAGGACTGGTTTGGGGATTGTCCCTCCGTTGGTGGGAGAAGGTGGCATAGAGTAGGTTAAGGTCAGCTTCATGTTTTCAGATTCTCTTCACTGATACGGTTTTGTTTGCTTGTTTTTAATAAAAATACTGGTGTTTTAGGAGTTAGTGATAACCAGTCAGGAAAAAGGCAACAAGGAATGGAGCGTTCATCATCTCTTGACATCCCTCTTGTCACACTCAGAGAAATACGCCAACCTGCAGGACCTGAAACATTGAATAGATGTGATGTCCCCAGTATAACAAACTGCTATATGTTTCTTAAGAATTGACTTTATCTTTATGTGATTTCTTATTAAGCCGTGAGACGTCTACTGGAATGTAAAGCAAAATGTTTCCTCTGCAGATTTTCTGCTGACATACAGGGAAAATCCGTACAGGGACAGCATTGACTGTATTTTCAACAGACTTACCAATTACTTACTTATTGATTATGTATGTCTTTTGGTAGGAAACAATCAATAGCAGCAAGTCTTTTTTTACTTTTGGGTTAAGTTCCATTTATGCCCTGTCCTGGCTGCACTCAACCAACTCATTCACTAGGTGGAATATACTTGACCTGATTGTGTAGATTCTTGGCATTTTCTTGGATTTTAAAATGAAATTTTCACAGAAGAGATGGAAAAGATACTCAGTATCTGGAATGAAGGCAAATCTTTTTCAGTTTTACTTTAGTATGTAAATAAAGATATAAAATTGTAGGAATATAGAAAATAGATGATAAAACTTTTGATTAAGAGTTCTCTCAGCTTTTAGATGTTACTCTGTGAGAAAAATCACTTTTATAGCCTAGTATTTAATTTTCTTTTTGAAGAAGGGAATATATTCCAGGTTCAGAAATCTCATTTCTGTCAATTATTCAGTCAATTTATTTTCCATTCTTTTTATACATTAAAACATGTTATTTACATACATCAAAAGGCAGGAAATTACAAAAAGTCTGATCATGTATAAAATTCTAGAAGCCTTGTCATGATACTGTTCTCCTTGAAGAAAAAATAATTTAACATGGTGTTTCTTGGGTTTTACTTACCTGCAGGTTGTTCCAGTTATTCATCTTCTTACAGTAAGATTTACCCAGTCTTGTATTCAAGCACCTACTTATCTTTGAAGTTTGCTCGTGCTATGTTGAGTACCCCTGTAGGCATCTAGGTTGCAGGGCAGCTCATAGTCTTGGTCAACCAATGGGCCCTGCTTCAACTCAGGCACACAAAGTTAGAGTCTTGCAGCCATGAATCTAAGAGAAACATTAAGGAGCTAAGAAAACTGCAGCAGCCTAATATTTTCTTTAGAGTTTAGCTGCTATATATGCCCCACCTTAATAGGACTGAAGAAGTAAATGAAGCTATTTGGAGCAGAACCTTTCCTTTCCGTCTTATGTCTGCATGTGTGCGTGTGTACAAGTGTGTATGTACACACCTACCTCCCTATACCAGAGGCAGGTGGATGCTCCAAAGCTGTAGGGCAACTGGTGCAGCGTGGACAGGCGTGTGCCCAGGGTGACCCCCACAGCAGGAGAAAGCGATGGGAGTCCAAGGGTTGTCCCGAAACCCTCCCCAAGCCGAGGGAAGGCAGGACCCAGTGTGAGCTGTGTTTTGCTGAGTGCTACCTGAGTTGTTAATGGTAGGAGGGGAAGAAGTTCTCAAGTGCATTTCTCCAACTGAAGTGTAAAACGGTATTGATTTGGGCTTTTTATAGACCCAGAACCGTTTTTTCTCTACACGGTTTAATTTTAGAATAATTCATTTGGTTCATATCACGGAGCTGTACTGCAGGAGGGGTGTTCTGATATTTGACACTCCATAAACTGGTATGGAGTAAGAAGACATTTCTTAAGCTCGTGTTCTATATTTGGTTTACCACTAAGGAAAAGACTTGTAAATTCAATTCCAGTTTTACTCATAAATTATGAGAAATCTGGAAATAACTTCTTTTCCCTCCCTTCTGATGCGGGCTATGCTAATGTTGCTAGCAATGTGGGAGTACCTGTAGCAAAGAACAGACCCCAGAGACTTCAAACTAATTAGGAGTTTGCTGGTTGGCATAAGTAATGAATTCTGAGTGAGGTGATACATGAAGTAGTTTGATTTTTAACCCACAAAAAGCAGCATAGCATTGTGTTAACTAGAGAATAGACTGACCTTGCATTAGTTGGGGAATAGCATGTACAGATGCAGGTGCTTGTTGGATTGGAAATGAAGTCCCAGGGTTGTTCTGATATTGGGCATTTCAGTAATACTCCGATGTAATAATAATGTCAAAGTGATGCAGATAAGTAAACATGTAATATATAATATTATAAGAACAGTAATCACGTGTGACTTAAGAAAGCAAAGATGAAAAACAGAGACTGGGGTATCAAATGGACCTGGTTCAGAGCACTCCGAAGGATAACAGTCTCTTATAAGCAAATCCAGCTTAGGTAGTTTAATTTCTTCCTGCTATGATTATATCCAAAAAAAAAAACAAACCCACCTATAAAACCTTTCAGAGGGGAAAACTAATGAAAGTATTGCGTAGTCCTAGGTGACCTTACCTGTCAATTAGCAATGAGCCCTTCCCATCACTACTCCCTTACCGTGCTGGTGTGTCTTTCTTTTCTGCTTACCAAGGAAGAGTGTTTAGAGGTTCCTGTTCTGTTGGCAGAGGTACACAGAAACTTGTCAGAATAGATGGGGAGAAAGAACAAGCCTGGTCGTTGCTTTCCATGCCAGTAGTTGCAGGGAACTGTGTAATCATTAGCTAGTTTAAAACACTGCATGGATCATCTGTTCCACGTGTCACTTGAGTCAGCAGAGTATTTCCCAGTGTTGCATTGAAAACTTAGAACCTATATAAAAGACCAAAACACATGGCAGTTGTTATTCCATGGCAAAGGATTAGGCGTGTGCAGTGCATTGTTAATGACCTGTATACACATTCTGGCAAAGTATTTGTTAAAAAAAGAAGATAAAAGAAGATTTGGTGCTCCTGACAATCAGATTTTACTATTGAGGTGTACAAAGGAAGGATTCAGTTTGGGACGTGGAGGAGAGAGGGGAATTTTCCTTTTGACTCCAGATCTCATGATTGATTAAACGTTAAATAAACAAACATGGCACACTGGCAAAGGACCTGAAGTTGCATCATGGGTGCAGATGTACAGTATATTTTGGTTGCAGTAAGTACCATGACTAACTCTTGTAATCATTATGAATACTTGCAGGTTTTTGTAAAACTGAAAGCAGCACTTTGGTCCGTAGCATCTCCTACAGCTATGCAACATGTCTACATGTTCAGATGCAGGTAATCACATCTGTGCTTTCTGAACTGTCAAAAAGGCCAGATGTGAGCAAATAGTGTGGAACTCAGTAGCTTCTAAATTATGGTTTTGTGTCAGACAAGTTGGAGAATGCACCAGGTAACTATGCTACTCTCTGCTTCTGACAACCCATGCTGCTGACTGAATACACTGCAGAATTTTGTCTTAGTGGAAGTTTTAAAAGTGTAGGAGAATTCTTGTCCAAGCACTTACGTCATCCTGTGTGATAATTAAAATGTGGATAACTGAAGTGAGGTCATCATCAGCTAGAACGGAAAGAGTCTGTCAGCCACCTTAAAGGGAGCAGGAACAATGCATAGAATGATGCTACATCTGCAAAACATTCAGCAGTTAACCCTCTTAGAAGTACCACCAAGGTTTACAGGATACTCCACAAGGGCTGGAGGCTCTTCTGAATGCTTTCTTCTGCCCACCACCCTTACCTCTGTATTGCTCATGTTTGGCAATTCTCGGTCAGGGCAGCAGTTCTTCATCTTGAGATGAAGATGTATTAGATCATCATCTCAGTCATATGGAAAGGTATTGATAGAGCTTCATTGCTGTTTGTATAGTACTTTTTCTAGACCTTATTGGTGAACATATGAATGTATACAAGGAACTTGCTTGGCTTTTGGGTGGCTTTTCATGTTTAAATCTCATGCTGCCACAGCAAGATTACTAGTGCAGTGCAGACGTGCTGCTTGTTTATGGTGCGTATATGATGTTTGTATCTGGCCAGTTCACCTGAAAGCTGCATATTGATGCTGAAGATGACTAGAGATGGGTGATCCTTCCAGGATTTCATCATTTTCTAGGTGGATCTTTAGGATTCAGTGTATTTTTCCAGAATATCTTGGCAGCTAGCTGGTGATTTTAATGGGTCTTCTCTGACTAGAAACACTGGACATGAGATATGATTGCTTCATGGCTTTCTAAACAGTTATAGCTTTGCTAGAACTGGGCATATGTAAATTGCCTTGTCCATCCATGTGCAGTAGGGTCATCTTTTCTCAAGAGCTCAAGGCTTTCCATTGTAGGTGGCCTGCATTTGTCAAGGTCATGGGATTAGCTTAGCATTTTCCAAGAATGCTAAATGGGCAGCATGTGAGAGAAATTTTATATAAAACTATGATTATGAAAGACCTTCACTTACTTTTTGTACTTATTCTGCAGAGATTTCAGAGAGCTACATTTGAGATATATTTGTATAAGAATAAGGAATAAAACTGTTAAGATTTGATATATTTAATCTCCATCTGGGTTTTTGTTATGTTCAATTGTTTTGATTAACGCTGACGTCTACTAGTGGCCTTAAAGTGAGGATCAACCTAAAATTTTCTAGTACTGCTATGTCATTGTGTCTTTTACTCTTCTATTTAGTTAATCAGTTGAAGTACTTTATAAAACATAGAGGTCAGAGGGAGAAGGCAGAAAATGAGAAAAGATAGCTCTGTAAAAATGTTAAACAACTACCTTTGGTTGTGAGTATTGCCAGACTTCGTATTTATTGGCTCTGTGTAGTATACGAGCACATTGGTGTATTTTTTAATAACCTTTTACAGAACATATGTCTCAGATTTATCTATATGCAGAGCCTTGCGGACAGAACTTGCGAACTGTAACATAAAGAATCTCCAGATGTACACGTTATTTCTTATTAACGTACACAATGGTTTTCTTGGGAGGTAGATGACATTTTAGAAAGGCAACATCTGTGTTATCACTTAAATTTTAATAATGCCAATAATTTTCTTTCAACAGAGGAATTCAAGGGCTCAACAATAGTTGAATTAATGAAAAAAGAAGGCACCACCCTAGGGCTTACAGTATCGGGTGGAATTGACAAGGATGGGAAACCAAGAGTATCTAACCTTCGTCAAGGAGGAATCGCTGCTAGGTAACCACATCTCAAGCCATAAAATGCATTATAAGATGTGATTGCTTCAGAAATATGTACTGCATCAGAAAGGTCACTAACAAATATGTGACTAGATGCATCTATAATGGCAACCCATCAGACTGGAGAAGCTCAGAGAGAAACGGCAACAGCTGGTTCCCCTCTTCCCTCAAGTCTACTTTGACAAAAACTGGAAATACGAACGAGATATTTGAAAGTTGTCATAAGACTAATGAAGTTTCTTCTAATTGTATATATTTAATTTTCTACTTTTTGTCCTTGAACAAAAATTTGGAAGAAAATGTATAAAATACTGGAGAGATATAAAATGAAAAACCTAACTATAGTACTACCATAATTTAATTTCTTTAAAAAACTGTTAATCTGCTTGTTTTACGATTAAGAGACTGAAGTCATAGCTATCTTCCTTACTACTACAGTGAAAACAAAAAAAGCTGTTACTCATGAGTGAAACAAGTCAAAAGATAGAGGTTAAGCCAAATCATTTTAAGTGACTGAGCAAAACATGTGCTTTTGGGCTGTGTCCTGTCTCTTATAGCTGTGGTGTTAACTGTGAAGGCAGCTATTGTCTAAAAAATCTAGTTTTGGACGCTTCCCAAAGGAAGAAAGATGGGGACATGATGAAGATGATTTCACAGATCCTATGCCCAAACCAATCAAATCATTCAACTCCTTTCTTGTACAGCTGGTTTTGTACATCCAAAATTAGTCATGCAACAGTGTTCTTCTTTTAAGTTTTAATAAACCAGACTGGATTAAGATCTTAAAATGCCACTTTCTGTTTGAAAGATCAACTTGCTTTAAACTAGGTGAATAGAAAAAATATTTCTTACCACCACTCAATAGTAGTTTAAAGGTTTTAATTTGGTCGAGCAGGCCTGTCTTTAACGAAAGGAATATGTACTTTTTCCTAGGAGTGACCAGCTGGATGTAGGGGACTACATCAAATCTGTGAATGGAATCAACCTGACCAAATTTCGCCACGATGAGATCATCAGCCTGCTCAAGAACGTTGGCGAGAGGGTTGTTTTAGAAGTGGAGTATGAGCTGCCTCCAGTCTGTAAGTAATAGCAGAGCAAACTGAAACCTATGCAGAATAGCAGACGTGTTTTCAGCAGTGAGAAGAGCATGGTTGGTGATCTTTGGTTTTGGTAGTGGTTGCTTTCTTATATTTTTTTCCCTTTTGTTTATCACAGGGCATAGCAGCAGTACAAAAGAGCTGGCCGTACAGGGGGATGCTCTCAGAAATGCTCAGGTGTTTTAGGAGCATAAATCTCAACAACAACAGAGCGGAGTTGTCAACTATTTTGTTTGTTTGTTTACCATTTTCAATACTGGGAATTAGATTAGAGAGAATCCTTCTTCTTACTGGCAGGTCTTCTGAGTTGAGACCAGTGATTATCTGTCAGTTCTGCCTCTGCCTTGTCCTTCCTTCCTTCCACTGGCAGCACCTGCTCACTCATCCAGATAAAGAACATACTTTGGGACTTCTCTAGTCTTTTGTGACATCACTTTTGGGCAACATCTCATTCCTAGAGCAGAAGACCTAGTGGGGTAGGCTGTGGGGAGATACATAAGCCTGCAAGAACTGTGTGGCTGAAACAAGGGCTTCTTGCTGAGCAGGATTGTCTTCAAAATACAGGTCTACGCTGACACTGAAGTCACAGAGTACTACTTAGTGTTTTCTTTGCCTCTCCTTTGCTCTTTCTTCTTGTGCTTGTGTCTGTGACTGTGTGTCTGTAGGAGAGTATCAGTGGGAGCTGAGGCTATCAGGTATGAAGCAAAAGCTAGAGAACTGGTGAGTTGGAAACCTGGGACCTAAAGTGAAGGAGTGAGTGACAGGTGGCTGTCTGGCACCAAAGGGGCTGCACCAGTCATGCCTTTGAAAGAGTGTGTGCTCCTTCATGCTGCTTACTGGAGGGGAGAAAATATGATTTCCTGGTGTTTGGCCGGAAAAATCTGCAGAGCCAGCTAGGAAGCTCTTGTCTCCTTAAATAAAGAGTTTGCTTGCAATAGAAGCCAAAAAATCCATCACTCTCTTTGGTGCTCAGAAACAGATGAACTCCCCACTGTTTTCTAGCAGCTGGAGGGGTAGTTTAATTACATATTTGGGTGTTTTTATGATCTTCTGACAACTACCTTAATATGTTTTGAATGTTCTCTGTTGATTAGCGTTTGCTTGTGGTAAGGGAACTTCATGTTCAAAAAAAATGGTATTTGAGTTAATGAAGTCAGCTCAGTTCAGAATTATTTTGCTGGAACTGTAATTGGTTTTGCTCTTGTTCTAGTGGGCTTCTTTCTGTTTTACCCGCATTTGGGGTATGTGCCACTCCTGTCCACTGAAACCAGATTTCTGCATGCTAAATTACAGCAGCAATCATAACTTTTTCTTTTAAGTCCTTGGAATTTTTGACCTCTTCATACAATCATAGCTAATAAAGTTGGAGATACTTAGTTGTTCCCATTAACTTCTAGTGAACCAGCTAGGTACAGTGCCATCATTACACGCAGAAGTTTTCCAGTAGGTCATGCAGTAAAGTCCTGACACCTTCTTCCCTGCCCCACACATAATGAAATTCTATGTTGTTCTCATAGTTACCCCCTCAGAGAGAGGACTCTCATGGTTTCAGAGTGGGGAAATGCCAGAACTTTAATAATGATGGATTAAATCTGGCTGAGCACTAGTAATCCCACTCTCCCTAGTGCTTCCTTCCCTGTCTGGCAGCATTGACAGCAGGAGCATCCAGCTGCAATTTTCAACATGAGCTGCCTCAACTTTTTAACTGGAATGTGAGTGGTGCCTGCTTTGCATCTGCCTTCTTCCCCTCGCTGTCTGAGGCTGGGCTGGGAGGACAGCCACCAGAATGGTTGTTGCCCAAGTGGAAGGACTCCGTATGCCATTCCTCACTACTCACCTGTCCCCAGTGTAGGTTACAGGCCACACCAAACAGATTAGGAAGCATGGACTGAGCTTGAGCTCCATGCAGGACCACTTTCTGTTGATAGGAATGAAGGCAGGGGTTGTCTTCTTCTCTCCGTAATTTCGTCCTTTTCAGTCAGTAAAATGTTTCTAGCTGAAAAGGAAACAACCACATGGACTTGAGTAACATGGTTCCGATCTTCAAGCTGTAACAGGAATTACTGCAATACAGAACAATGCCTTGGAGGGCTGTCTTTTCACCTGTTTTCCTAAGGAAATTAGATTTATGTGATTTCACTGGGTGGTTCTTCTGGTTCGCTGCAGTAACTTTTATAACAGGGATTAAAAGACTCCAAAAAAAAGTATGTTACAGTACATGTCATGGAAATAGAGACCTGAACAAGTCTGCTAGCAGGGGAGTCCTCAGAGAGAGAGCACTTGAGGGGGCACCACTTCTTCCTGGGGCCTTCCATGGCCAACGGCACACACACCTCCCCAGCTGTGCAGCCTGTGGTGTCCATTGTCCCCTCAGGTATCCTAACGAGGTACAGGGAAACTGATTATTGCAGGTAGGACCATTAAAAGACATAAGTTTTCATTAGCTATGCAGCTCACAGAACATTTATTTTATAGAAGGGTGGGGTTTTTTAATCTTTTTGTGTGTTGTGCTGTTGGCATTGTCTTACTGGGAGCTGGGAAATGTGCGTGTGTGTGATTTTGCCCAGTATCCTTCACCCTTTAGAAAAGGGAGTTCTTACACCCTGCCAACATTTTTCCTGTAAAACTTAATAGTAAACTGCCCACTGGTCTCTTTAACAGTGGTGGTTTCAAATTCTGTAAAGTGGATTATCACACCCAAATGTGTTGGTCTGTGCATTAGGCTTCTCACCTCCTAACCCAGCTGTGCACCACTACTCTAGTGCTTACAGAAAAAATACTGACTTGACTAGAAGTCAGAGGTTTTTTTACTCACTCACTAATGATGAGGAAGCATGTTAGATTTTGAAAATGGAAAAAAAAAGTAACAAATCCTTATGACACAAAATACACTTTTTTCATCTTAATCTAGCAAACTGAGATGAGGAATGCACCCTAAAAATCTTGACTGTCTTGACTTCAAGCAGTACAAATAAAAGTTTTCACAGCTGAACAACGATCTCCTTAGGTAGTTTTAAGAATTTCATTTGTCATTTTTGTGTCTCACTGTGGATTTCCATCTGTTCTGGCTCTCTTCTGCAGCTATAAGGAAAACATAATTATGCAACAATTTAAACACTAAGGCTCAAATACCTCATCTGTTATATGCATCTATGGCTCTTTATCCAAACAGTTGGCAATTTGCAAAATATCTGGCCAAAAATTCTCTCAAAAAGAGGATGAGTTGTATTTGATTATAGGTCTTTAACTTGACTGTTCTGTAGCGGAGTTTTTCCGATTGTATGACCAGAAACACAATAGCTTGCTTGAATTGGAAACCGTGCAAATCTATGTGTATAATTAGAAAAATAATAATAATTAAGTTTTGTATTTTTTTCTTTTATTTTTTTTTCTTTTAGCTGTACAAGGATCAGGTCTCATCTTTAGAACTGTGGAAGTTACTTTACATAAAGAAGGGAACACTTTTGGATTTGTAATAAGAGGTGAGTTACTGAATTTGAATTGACTGTATTTTCTAAATCAGCAAAAAAAAAGTTATAAGTTTTTATGGAACTTAAGAAATCATTTCAAGATTTATGGCTTAAAGTTTGTAAAAATATGTGTGATTTATGTATTACTTTTTTCATATGTTCATATACTGCTTTTATGAACCGTTCTAGTTTTTGTTTATGGAAGAAAAAAAATGAAACAACTATGACAAGAACATGACAAACTTTAATATAAGATCATATTCTGCTACTACTGAAATCAGCAGAAGAATTGTAGTTCTTAAGAAAGATTCACATATAGTGTTTGTATAGATTTGGTACAAAATTTGATTGATCATGCTGATAGTCTGAATTGTACAACAAAAGTACTATCAGTGACTTAGAGAACAGAAGAAAACGTGCAGCTGCTAAATAATATACCCCAATGATGAATTATTACTTTCTTAATGTAAAACTTCTTCTTTTTTTTTTTTTTTTTAATTTAGTATATAAATTCCTTAGTGGCCACTCATTATTCTGAGTATACATGAAGTGTGGATGTTTTTTTCTCTGTGTAGCAAGACTGCAGAACAGTGAGTTTTCACACTGAGATCAGGTTATAAGAAAAGAACATACATTTATTAAGAATCACTTTGTAGAAATATTTTATAAAGAATTCTCTGTACCATACAGTAAGTGAATTTTTTTTTTAAGATAAAATTCAGTGGAGTTTCATATTAATGGCTTGGCCATTTTTTGATCTTTTTAGCCCATCTGTAAGTCTACATGCTGCAAGATTTAAGCTTGCCTTTCGGAAATGAGTATTCATAAAAGGCATAAAATGAAGGTGTGCTTTCTCTCACTTTTCCCTTTCTAGGTGGAGCACACGACGACAGAAATAAATCTCGTCCTGTTGTAATAACATGTGTGAGACCTGGAGGGCCTGCTGACAGGTACAATTCATCTTTCTCTGGAGTACATGTGAAAAAGAAATGGAGAAAGTGAATTATTTGGGACAGAAGTTAGGATTTGGAGTGAAGTGGATTTATTCCAACCCATTCCTTCGAAATTCATGGTTTATGCATTAATTGTAATAATAATAACAGTAATTGGTAACCAGAGAGGCTCAGCACGTCATGGTGTGTGTGAACTTTAATTTTAGTATATTCCATGTTTCAAGATTTTCCCATTAAAACTTTCAAAAATCAACCTAAAATAGTTCAAACAAATGCCTGCAGTGTGTCAAAACACACTTTTTGCAGCCTTCAGGCAACTAGTGTAGCTCTTAGTTATGCTTTTTAAACTCTAGCACCACGGTCTTTTTCTCTTACGCTTCAGAAAAATCCTGTCGTGTGTTTTGGTGGTGTTGTATTATTCTTTTAAGGCGTTTGTAAATGTGCATGTAAGTTCATACGTAACCACTTGGACAGTTTCTGAGTGCAGATTTATGTTCTGGCCCAATGAATGTATTTTATCTGTATGAAGAAAGAATATTCATTTTATTTGTATGTATGAATTATATTTTAAAAAATGGCACCTGTGCCCTTAAGCCATTAAAGTAACTTAAAGGGCAGTTTCTCTAAAGTAGGCTGATTTTCTGTAGCCTATGCTGAAAGTTTTGACCTTGGAAACGTTAATTGAGAAGCAAATCTTTAAAGAGAGCGTTTTGTCTTTTGTCCCTCCCTTTCTTCCCACCCTTTGCTTCCTTGGTTGTCTTCCCAGTTCCTGAGATTACAATCTCAGTATTTCATTTTCTATTATAATTTTGAATACATTATGAGATATGCCTGGGAGACAGTGTACATTTATAGCAAAATTATTTTTAGGTAGGAAAAAAAGAGAAGTGGAATTATCCAAGTAAGGCATATTTTTGAAGGAAATCAGTAAATGGACATTCATATTTTGCAATCCATTTCTGCACCCACATGTCTGCACCTCATATTTATTTTTAAGAAAATATCCGGGGAGGAGGTGGTTTTATATATATGAAAGAGGAGTTGTGTGGACAAGGAAGAGAGAAAGCATATGTTGAAGCAGAAGCTATACTTCGTTGCAATTTAACATGACTTGATTATTTAGCTATGTGTTAAGCTGTTTTCCAGTCGCTGACTTTCCAATTAAAGCAATTTCCTTTCCACTGCGCCCTCTGAACGTTCTCACCGTCAAAGTAAATGTTAAGTGTTACAGCAAGAGGGATGGATGTCAGAGAGGGTGCAAGAGAATCTCTCTGCATAAAAATGGTATTATCTCCAAATCAATTTATCTTCTATTAATGAAGATCATTCCTTTAATCTCCCTTCAGAGAGGGCACAATCAAACCTGGGGACAGGCTGCTGAGTGTTGATGGGATCCGACTGCTTGGCACGACTCATGCTGAAGCCATGAGTATTCTCAAACAATGTGGACAGGAGGCGACTCTGCTGGTGGAATATGATGTCTCGGTGATGGGTAGGTTGAGAAGAGAAGCTTTACTTTTCAGAACTATCCATGATGTTTTGCTGCCTGTTCTTGATGAGCTGTTTCAGAAGTGATGGTGACCTGTTACGCTCCTAGCAGCACTGCTATTCCCTTCCTCACCGTATCATTAATCTTGGGTTCATAAGGAGGTGAGCGGTATTTAACTGTAATTTAGAATTCTGACATTTCATGGTTTGTAGAGTGAAACCATAGTGTGGATTCTAGCAAAGTAACTTTTCCAGTGACTAGTTTATAATAAAGGTTAATGAAGTGTAAGCATTTCTATGTCACATGAAAGAAGGGTTTACTTGCTTTAACAGAAATTCTTCTCCCTTTTGCCAGTGCTGCTGGATGGCTAAGATATTATTAAAAAGTCAAAAAAACTGCTACATAGAAGAGAATGGGGAAGAGAAAATTTGTTAAGAAATGCAGAGGTGGCAAATCATAGCTTGAAAAATGAGCCTACGCTTTATACAAACTTTGATTAAACTCGCTGAAGATATGGGAGGTTTTTTGGAAAGTCTAGGAGAGCAGATGATTTTTCACAAAAGATTTGGGATTATTTCCATTTGTTTTGGAAATTGTCATATCCCTTCCATTTTTGCAAGATACAGAAAATTCATGGCAGCAAGAAATAGAAGCCCTCACCGGCCAGGCTAAAATATTTATTTTCTGTGTGTGGATCTTTCTCTTTCTTTCCTTCTCAGTTCCACAGTCAGATTTCTAGCCTAGCAGTAAAGCAGTCTCACAGGAATTTGTGAAATAACACTGTCAAACTTCAGAGCCTTGGTAAAGATTAATACATGGAAGAATAATGTCAGATATTTGTTTATTCTGCAACAGCTGTCTTTGTTCTTCTCTGAGACACAGGTTTATTTATTTTTTAATTATCTTATCTATACATGTGTATATATGTTAACTATCAAGAATGCAGTGACAGATGTACATGGTGTCTGGCAGGTCTACTGGACAGTCTTGCAAGGTTCATGTCCAGAAAGGTGGAGACAGCTCAGCATCTAGGCAGGAACTTCCCACATGGAAAACGCAGGTGATCTTATAACCTGAAGAGAGCTAGAATTTAGGTGTTTTCATATTTTTAATTCTTGTTCTTTGGAAGGTGATGGATGACCAAACCCTATATATCGTCACAGTTAAACCAGATGCTTTATACTCCACTTTCTCTAAGAGTGAGATCACCTTGAACAAAGCATCCCCAGCTTTAGACAGACTAAGTTCCCAGCGAAGCTGGTGTTTCAGAGAAAAATCCCATTCCCATTCTCCTGTATACTCCAGGCAGGGCATCGGCCTCAGTTTCACAGTCGATCTTTGATAAATCTTTGTAGGTTTGTGTGAGGACAAGACCACATGATGTGAAGCTCAATTGTGCTCTAAATTGCAGGTTGTTCAAGGCAGGAACCTGTTTTTTTCAGTGTTGCCTGGATAGAGCTCAGTGCCAGAGGATACAGATCTTAGTTGGAAATTGCAGGCTTATAGCTGTACAGGCAGTACCTACCAGTTGGTCTCTTCATATCATTCTCTCTCTGAATAAACTCTACTGATTCCTGGTCCAGAAAAACAGTGCTGATTTGAATCTTCACTTACTTCTGCTGAAGAGCACTGAAGTCAAAGTTGGAAATGATGTGAAAGGAAGGACACAAGCCATGAAAAGAAATTTAAGAATTAACAGAATGTTACCCTATTCCCCAACTCTTATGTTACTAACAAGACAAGCTGTTTGCAGTATCACCTCGGGGCTTATGTGAATACAAAAATAGGCTAAAGCAAGAGGAAGAGCACTGGGTAAGGTGGCTTGTCAATAACTGATGCTACTTTAGTAGTTTAGCATGCTGAGAGGGGGCAACAATCCAAAAATTATGTAAGTCTGGTGTATTCTATAGGGTCCTCATGATATAAACTTTCAGTAGAATATCTTATTCCTAGAGAGGTAATTGTACCGTTATGTGCATGTGCTTTAGTATCTTCTCTTCTGTTAGCAGATGGCTATATCCTGTAAAGTAGCATTCCATGCAACCAGGACTGGAAAGAGCTGTAAAGTGTATCCTGATAGCATGAAATTGGAACTTGATTTGTAAAGGTTACACTAGATGAGGAAAATAATCCTGAAATATTTTTCAGCTTCAGTCCTGTAGTGTGTAACTGACTTTTTATACTCCTGTAAGCTTAGGCTGTTTCAAAGGTGCTATATTTTCTCGAAATTTAGTTCCTTCGCCTGAAATCTTCAAGAGGTCACCTGGGAAGCTTGTACATTTTATTGTTTCTGGAACCTAGACAAACTGGAGTTAAAAAAGCATCAAGGGGTTCCATGCAGGGTAATTAAGTGTGTATATAATGTAGGAGATGTGGCTAGTCCCATTGAATTCTCTGGGGTTACATTTGTGCTTGCTTAAATACATCCTGAAATATCCTGCTCAGCTGGCTCCTAGGAAATAAACTTGTCAATTCAGCTTCTTGGAAGAGACGTTGTTAGCTTCTTGAGTCATTGTTTTGTTGGGGTTTTTTTCCCCGCTGAAAGTGTTTCCAGGTCGGTGTGTGGAGTATACTGTTGTATAGTTTCAAAGAGACTGTGAAATAGCAGGAGTTTGGAAATACCAAGGTAATGAAAGAAGAAAATAGGAAAACATAGTTTCTGAGAAAATGTTTTATAAGCTGGTAAAAGTTACATTTGCAATTGTGGAGGTAGCAGTCATCCATATGTCTTTCTGTTTTCCAAAACATCTCCTCCAATCACAAAGCAATGTGTTGCTTATATTCTGCGTTGATTTTAGAGGAAAATACCTGCATTTTTTGATTTTTTGAGGCTTTAATAATGTTGCTCTTCAGTGTTTATAGAGGAGATGGATATGGAGACTTACCCTGCATGAAACTGTGGAGAAGCTAGATAAACTTTGTGGGCTTTATCATTTTTCTTTGTATTCCTTACATCTGAAGAGGTCCAGCCTTGGTGGTCATGTGGATCACCTATTTTCATCCAGTGGTGGGAGAGGTCTGAATATTGCTGCTCTCTGAGTCATATAGAATGGTTAGAGTTGGAAGAGACCTTAAAGATCATCAAGTTCCAAACTGTTTGTATGACTGTACCTGTGCCACTCGTGGAGGGGAAGAAGTAGAGTCAGGCTGGTGGCTAGTACTGACTTGCCTCTACCACCAAAATAATTTTGCAGGCTGAATCTTTTCCTGCAACAACCAAACAGCAAATATTAATTTCAAACTAAACTTAGTCTGGGAAGACTGAAGACTGTTTAGCAGCAGTCTGGGTGAAGTGTCCTAATGAGCTGCTCACAGTTTGAAAGCTCTAAGTCAGGCATCCTTAGTTAGAGTAAGAATTAGAATGCAATGCTAGTAACACGCTGCAAACAGCGATTCACACTGTTCCTGTCTAAAATAAGAAATAAAAGTTTATCGCTATGTTTAGTTGGAAGCAGATCTGGTGCAGTTTCCCTTCAGGTTTTCTAAAATCTGCCATGATGCTACTCAGCTCTCTGTTTTCTCTCTAATTGGGATTGCATCTGCCTGGGTAATCTTCCCTAATTATTCTGGAAGGGAACGTTCAGAAGAGTTCAAAGGTAGTGAGGATCTTGAGTTTAAATTGCACATTTTTATGCAAACCTAAGTCAAAAATTACTGCTGCTGAGCTTTAGAGCAACCCGCTTTTTTAAATTTTGGATGTTCTTGCTGGGGTAATCTTTGAATCAAGCATGCTGTAGTTAAACAAAACTAGCTATTACCAGGACTTTGGCACCAAAGTAAGCTTTTGTTAGCTATTTGCACCTGGGAGACACAACATCTTTCTCATCCCTTCACTGGGTGTTTCTTAGTTAAAAACTAGTCTGTGGTCTTCAAGAATGAAGGAACATATTGCACATTCAAATTCCATATGTTCCTTTGGCTTCTTTAACAGTTCTAGCACTTATTTGAGCCAGGATAGATTCACTGGAATGTGGCACCCTGTAATTGTTCTCTGAAAAACAGATACGGTCTGCTTATTTTTTTAGTCCCAAGCTGCCAGTCACCCTGACACAGAATCAGGCAACTTTAAGCAACAGCTTCAATTTTCTGAACTCACTATTTTACCACTGATACAACTTTATAGAAAGGGAATTATTCATGCAGTCATTTGCTAGTAAATCTGATAAATAATTTAATAAACACTGTCCAAGCCTTTTGCCCCCTTAAACTCATCCATTCGAAAAAAAAGAAACGTGGCCCCCCCCACCCCGAAAAAAACCCAAAGGCCAAACCAAAAGGCCGTAACAATTTTATGAGAGTACATTTAAAGGAATGTGCCTCACCCTTCAGTAATTCTGCATGACTAGAAGAGCACTAGGTAAAGAAAGCTTGCATAGTTTAAACATCAGGTGAAGTAACCTGTGATCCAGTGTAGACTTTCAGTAATTTGTGCAAGACAAGGAATATAAGAGAGAAAAGAACTTATGAGCTGCCCCTTAAGTTTCATAAAGCAGTATCACTCAAGTGTATCCAGAGCTGTGGAGACCTTTAAGAGTTTAAGAGTGTTGCAAGACCAAGAAACAGGAGCTCCAGAGACTTCAAGGACAGACTCAAGACCCTCATAAAGCTTATAAATATTGCAAGACCTTGAAAGTTAAAGGGAAGTCAGGAAGCCTGTAGGATTCCAGACTGCCTTTTTTCTTTCCGTTTCTTTATAAATTTAAAATTAACATTTCCTTCATCTCTTACAAGTCTTTGACAGAATAGATAGGTAGTGTACTGTAGCATTTGACTGCAACTGCAGGTCTCCTGGCTGTCACGGAGCAACAGACCTAGATCCCTTGAAATTCCAAATATGAATTAGTTACTTAAACCTTTAAAGAACGCTTCCTCTCTTATGTTGCTTCAGAGACAGATTGAATGAAAATTCATGTGGAAAGCAAAGGTCATGATAGCTGTATTAGTGGAAGTGTTACTTTAAATACTGCTGTACAAACACATACACAAATTATGATAGAAGACAATGTTTGAAGTCAAAAAGTGGAGGGTGCCAGTTGGGAAATGTCAGGATTGAGATTGCCTGCTCAGCCTCTGTCCAGCTATGTGTGCATGCAATGCAGTTACGAGTCCCACAGGAGAGATGATAACCTTTTTATGCAGCTATTCATTTTGACTTTTCTTTCTGTCTTTGGCATGTGGCCACAGGCTTATCGAAGGCACTGCCCAGATCCTTGTCTGAATGCAAAGTTATTAATTTCCTGGTGTACTTTTTCCTGAGGCCCTAATCCTGCCACAGTTTAAGCACTTCAGGCAATATGCAGATCTCAAGGAGAAAACCTCAGTGTCCCAAGATCATTCCGACTATACTGGTTCTTTCTTAAGGCAGAAGACTGCATAGACATATCTCTCTCTAACAGTTCCAGAAATACCCACTCGCAGATGTGTCACTAGATAAAACACGTGGGATTTTTTGTCTCTCCTGGAGGCCAATGCATGATTTACATTCACGCTGCACAAACTAAGCAGCTATTTAAATCTACATCCTATAGCAGTTTAGTCTGTCATCTTACTGTGCAAGTTCCTTGTTTATCAAACATGCTATTTATGCTTTCTGCTCAGTGCCAGATGCCTGCATCAGGGACATTAGTATGAACTGACAGTCAGGTATAGATGTGTACAACAACTCAGTTCTCTCTCCGTAGCGCTGGCTCGTTAGGATTTCATCTAGTGAAAGATGGGATGTGACTTATCCTTGGCACCAAAAGAGGCTTTTCCCTTCGGAGAACTCTGATGCTTGTGATTTTTTCTGCTATCAAGTGAGTTTTCTGGCTTTCTAGACTTCTTTTTTCACAATAGTGAGTGAGGGCTAGTCCTCTTAACCCTTCATCTCTCATGCTGCTACTGTGTGACATGCTGACTTCACTGAGTCTCATCATGAGCCTACAAGAGGATTGATATCAATCAGTCAGGCATCAGTTCCAGTGCTTGCTTACATGCTTTAATCTACTCTATTTACCTGGTTTAAAGGAAGATAAATACCCTCTTAACACCTCTTGAGATAAATAAGTAGCATGGAAACCTGAGGTAAATAGGCAGTGTGGTATTTTAAGACAATCCAGCATTTTGGGCTGGCAGATCCAAAACCCAGCCCTTGATTCATCAGTACTTTGTGTGATCAAGAGATACTGTTGCTGACTGCTGATGGTAAAACAAGAAAATGCTTGCGATTAGTGACCAATACAGTTTAAATGTCCTTTACAGCTTCTACAGAAATTGTGACAGAAGGAGAATCTGGTTCTTTGAAGTAGCACGTAGGCATCTCCTCCATGTTACCTCACCTTCTTCTCTTTCTTGCAGCTCCTTTATACCTTACACACCTACCACCCAACTCACACACTGCTAGCTCCCTCAAAACTTACAGTGCTTTGTCTTATGGACAGGGCACTTGTTTCATCATGAGGACTGCTGAGCAGTATAAGAGGTGTGAAATGGGACCTTGTAAGAAGACATCATTTCTCTATCTAATGAATGGTATCACTGTGTTGCAACTGTCAACTTGTCGTTTCCCAGTATCTGTGTGAGCTTACATACCTAACAGTGTTGACACATTTTTATGTTCTATTGCCCAGGCTTCTCTGTGGGAAAAACTTTATATCTGACATGACGTCTGTGCCAAACAGTCCCTCAAAAGAGTGAGAAACATTAAGCCCACTGGTTTGCTCCCTGTTAGCTGGGTTGTCAGACCAACTGTCTAGCAGAGTACATATGTGTATTCTAAGGACCAGAAAAGACTTGAATCGTAGAATCATAGAATGGTTAGAGTTGGAAGGGACCTTGAAGATCATTGAGTTCCAACCTCCCTGCCATGGGCAGGGACACCTCCCACTAGAGCAGGTTGCTCAAAGCCCCATCCAACCTGGCCTTGAACACTCCCAGGGATGAGGCATCCACAACTTCTCTGGGCAACCTGTTCCAGTGCCTCACCACCCTCACAGTAGAGAATTTCTTCCTAATATCCAATCTAAATCTCCCCTCTTCCAATTTAAAACCATTACCCCTTGTCCTATCGCTACACTTCCTGACAGAGTCCCTCTCCAGCTCTCCTGGAGCTCCCTTCAGATACTGGAAGGAGAGACACATGTGGCCAGTGGGTTTCTGAGATGTTTGCTGACAGCAGAGTACTGTGAAGGTTCAGGATCCCGTGTTCCTTCCTGTCTCATGCAAGTGCGATGCTTTTTCCTGTGTTGTTTGTTCTTGTCCTGATTCCTAGCTGCATTACTGTCTTTTTTTCCCAGCAGCTGCTTGATTTTCCCTTTTGTTACTGACCTAGTTTGAGTCTTCCTTTCTAGAAGGTCCTAAATCCCCGACATGCTAATCCCTCGCCTTACAGCCCGTTTTTTTCTTCTGTCTTTTGCCAAGTAATGCTTGGGTAATTTTCCAACACATTTCTCTCACATTGCTAATTTCCCTCCGTGAAGGCCTTTTGCATTTTTCACGCCTATTCTCCTTTAGCCCTTTCTCCTGACCCTGTGTCTTAGCAAACCATTTCCAAGTTTCTCGTACTGCAACTTATTTTCAGATCAATCATGTTCTCACCTCAATTACTCCCCTTCTTGCCCGAAAAAGTCCTACTCTCCCTTCCTCCTGGCTCTTCTCTTGATCCTCTGTGCCAGATCTGTTGGGTAATTAAGATACATAGGGAACGTGAATTTCCAATATAAAGCCTACAGAATTTTCTGTGGGGGGGCAAAACCAAGTATGGTTTTCCTTAATGGTGCTCTCAGACACAGCTGACCTGTTTCAGCTGAAATAACCAAGGGAAGAAAAAATACCAGCCTTAGAGAGGTAACCATCATAAAAAAAATTCACACCAAGTGTTTGAACTGTGACCAAGTCGTAAGTTGTAAGCGAATTAAAATCAAGGTGTTTTAATGAGAAAAGTTTGATTTCCAAGTATTTTTACCCTACAGAATTTTTTTACTTTCTTTTCTCTGCCTAGTTATGATTTGTGTTACAGTTAATAGCCATGTTGCTAGCAGATGATTACAGAAGGAAGGAGTTGTCATGTTTTGCAAGGATTTCATAAATCTTACAAGTATTTGTTTCTTTACAAACTTTTTGATCATCCCTAAAGAGAAGTAAGTGGAGGTTAGCTGAACCATATAAGTTACAAATTACTCTATCAGGTCCAATTAACATTTCTCTCTGGTGCTTTTGAAACCATGGCCTCGTTAAAAGCATCTTAATAAACATTGCTTTGTATAGGAGAAAAAACTGTAAAGGTGAAACGAGATGTATCTGTAAAAGAAAACTAAAAAGACAATTTAATTGCCATTAAGAACTAGGAGAGGTGGGAAGAGGGTGCATTATCTTCCAAATTCCACTTTGTATATGAAAATATTGTGTGTTTTACTGACTGGGTACTAAGAGTAATGGACAAATTTGTCTTCAAAGACTTGTCAGGAAGGTGAAACCTGTACTTGTATGCAGTTAGTCTAAAAAGTGTACAATTCAAAAAAAATCAGACTGAAATATATAATGTGTTTCATGGTGGACATCCATTCAAGTAGAGCCTTCCTCATCTATCTTCTTATCTCCTCGCAAAGCACGTGGTGTAAGTTTTTAGATGCTTATTCAAGGATTTGGATTCTCAAATGGAAGCAGTCTCTGCCTATTAAAAATATGCTATTGTGCTTCTTTTAGTAAGTATTCAAAAACAAATGATGGAAGGGGGAGTTTGCTGTAATAACCCTTCCTGTCCACTGTCCAGGCTCCAAGCAAGCTGAGGGAAGGCACAAATAACCCTCATATTTATTGAGTAAAAGATGGGAAAAAAGAGTTGATCAAATCCTACCACTTTGCATGAGGGCTATCCAGATACGCTGTGAAATGCATCGTGAAAGAGAATTTCCATCTCTACTGCCTGCTCATAGCACTGGTCAGCAAGAAGATCTTTCCAGTAAGACGGCTTATCTGTTACTTAGCATCCTGGTCAACAGCAGACTAACAAGGATAATGAAGAATCCCGATTTGTGCTGTCTGAAAAAAACAAATGGAGCAGGTAGCTGAAGTTCTTAAATTCAGAGTGCAGGTGTGAAAGTTTTACAGAGAGGATGATAATTAAGATTCTTGGAGATTAAAGGGTCTGCTGTGTGTGCCACACAATTCAATGCACAAGAAACTCTGTAATCAGAAAAAATCCAATTAAAAAGAATTCAGCCTTGGATTTGGTTTAGTGGCATTGCAGTCATCCAAGAGACTGAGGAACAGATTTGATTTTCTTTGTATTAGAGAGAACTTAGGTTGTAACCCCAGAAGCTGTCTCTGAAATGGCCTCTCTCTAAAGAAATAGCAGCAGCAAAGGCTCCGTTTCTGCCTCTGTTCCAGGGAGATGAAAACACTGAATGTCTGCCCAAACTTTCCCTGAAGTAGGTATTTAAAAAAATCCAGAACTGAACTACTCCATCCTCTTGATTTTTTTTCGTCAGTATGATACACTGTGCCTGACAGGTTAGGGCCAAGGGGAGAAAACCCAAGAAGACTACAAATCGTTTCTCAGAAGACCAGTACTGGGTATAAACTAAAAGATTAAATTGAGATGCAGTAGGGCAGATTTTAATCCCTTTACACTATGGTTCATGGTTCATTCGTCTTTTTACAGAACACTCACGTTGAAAAAGGATGGTTTTAAAATTATGAATATTTTTAGGTATTTTGCCTATTTCTGAACTGTCTTAATTAATGGCATTCTAGTGCAGAACCAGCGTGAACGAGATCTGAAGCAGATCCTGTGAGATTGCACCATGTAGTATTTAGCACATGGGAGGTGTGTACTACTCAGAGAATGCAGTACCAAGGCCCTTGAGCTGGAAATCTAGATAAGGGGGAAAAAAAATCAACGTCTAAGTTGAACGAGTATATCTTGAAATCAGTGTAGTTGTTTAAAGATAATTGCACCAATGCCACATCTTAAAACATGATCTTGTTACACAGAATTATACTTCTGATAGTGTTGCTCAGCTGTGCAATGAGTGAAATGTTACGTTCTCTGTGCATTTGCTATTCAAACCACATTCCCCTACGGTAATTTTAAACATCCGTAATAATCTGTCTTTGCATCTTTTTCCTAAACGCATGGTTACCATGCTTTGTTCGTTTAAAGAGATCATTTCACAGCCTGTGAACTCAGTATTTATCAGAGGGGTTTGGAGAATCAGTATTGATAAAAATTGCTCAGTGTTGTAGCCTCTGTTCAGCCAAAAAATCATTGGATTTTTCTTTTTTCTAATCAGTTCATTGGTGACTCACGTTAGTGGTATTTGACCTTCTGTGAGCCTCATGATTTTAATTTGTAAGGAAACTGGCCAGAATATTCTGACAGCTATTATTGATTGGTTGTGTTGCTATTTCAGTGTAGATGCCGGAGGACCCTAACAAAATTATGTTTCTGTGATAATTGACCATGCATTCGAAAGAAACCAAAGGCAAGCACCTGACTGCAGGTTTCATTTAAATCTTACCTATTTTCTTCTTGGAGGAGGAGAAAAGGGTGGCAGTGATTTTACGAAGAGTACTTCTCTAGGCCGTTCACCGGTTTCATCTTTAATTGCAATTCTGACACTAGCAGTAAAGTCATGGCTCACTGCAGCCAAAAAAAGAATGCTGAGCCCTCCTGAAGAGATGAGTAATGAAGGATGTGACAGCTTCCCAAGGTTACAGGTAAAGCTGTGGCAGGCTGAGGTTTCTTCCTTCCTCTTAGATGCCTCCAGACATTTCTTCCCTGGCTGGTAAAATTGCGTTTTTACATACAGAATCCACACCAGTATAAAAGCACTCTTTCTTGGAGCTGAGTCAAATAGCGTGGTGACCCAGACCCTCAGGTTACCTGCATGAAATTGGAAGCAGAGCAGGGCTTTGCCAATGGACCAAATTGACTGTAGGGCATCAGAGGCAATGATGTTCCGGGGGGAAAAGAAGACAGACAATGAGGGAACAGAGATGGGGATGCTAATGAGAAAGAAAGGGCTTTCTAGAGTAAGATTTCCTATTGTATTATACACAAGCATCTATAACCCATATTGCCTCTGAATTACAGGGTTAGTTTCACTTTTTTCTGGCAGGTAATCCAAAGGTTATGTACATGAAAAGATGGTAATATGTACACCTTGAGGCAGAGCTTTGGGACTTGTTTTATATTACTTAGGAAGTAACTCTGGTTGGGTTTTTCTTTATCCTTTATTTCATATCCAAAAGCTATTGCTGATTCAGGTCATCTTGCCTGAGTTCTTAACTGAAATTTGAAGGCTTTAAGCAGCATAAATGTGTGTTGGGGGCGGGGGGGAGAAGAAAGAAAAAGAAAACCTAGACTGCAGACATGCTGAGCCTGTGGTTTCCCCTCTATTGTTAATATGATTTTGGCACAACATCCCCCATAGCTGCAAAAAAAATCTAAAACAATTCTTCCTGACATTTTTTTGGCTCAGAGAAGCCACCATCAATTTATAACCAGTTGTTGTTATTCACATTTAACTTCCTCATTTTAAAATCAATGCTTAATCCAGGTATTAAATATCCTGGAATTGCATTTGCAGCTAAATACATAGTTTTACCTTGATTGTTGGGTATGCTCTGCTAGGTGATTCTCTCCACAGAATTCAGTAGTTTTTGCATACACATGAAGCTGCATCTAATCCCTAGCCACTGCAGTGTGCGTCACCTGAAGTGTTTAGGATGAGAATAAGAACTATTGATCCTTTATATCAGCCATCAGGTGCCTTTCAGGAAGTTAGCCAAGGCCTGGTCCAAGCCTTTGTGACTCAGTAGGAGGACTTTTATTGATATCAACTGGGATTTGAAGTAGGAGCCAGAGGAGAAAAATGTAGCTCTTGTCTTATGTTTGCAGAGCTTTGCTCACGGGGAAATAAACAGTGAAGGTGTGCTTCTTTGCCACGCTCCTCAGTTCTCACCAAATGGACATCCAATTTATGCCAGTAAAAACATCTTCTGGCAGCACAGAAGTCTTCTAGTTTAAGCACTGTTTGCACCACATCAATGTTGTATTTCATTGTCAGTGTAAAACTATCTACTTTAGGGATTTTACAGCCAACCCAAGTCGGAAGTGTAGGAAGGACTTGTATCAGAGGGCCCTAACTCCCACACACATTATTTTAAAATAATGCTATTTATACTGTTTAATTGCACCCAGTTACCCCACTCAGTCCTCTCCTGTCTACTAGGGCAAAGAGAGCATAGAATCATAGAACCTATTAGGTTGGAAAAGACCCTTAAGATTGTTGAGTCCAACCTTAAACACGTCAGGCCCATTTTTTCTTTGCTCCTTTGCAAAAATATTTCTCTTGTGGTACTTCAGCATTAACAGAGGAAAACAATGTGTGTGCGTGAAATTACCAGGTTTGTGGTAGGTTTTATAGGTCCATCCCAGTTTGGATCTAGATCACAGCAAAAGTCTTCACCCTCGAGTATGCTAGAGAAACACTTAGATGAGCAGCCACCGTGCATTTCATTTGGTTCACTTTTTGGCTTTCACATAACAGACCAGATTTCAAATGTTAGTGCTTGATGTTGTAAATCATGGCAAGACATTAGCACTGCTGGTCTGTCTCACTGCGTTCTGCCATTCTTTAGTTGGATAGAGAATGTGGGAGAAGTATCAGCTGCTATATTTAAACTAGAAAACAGCTGCAAGGGAAAAGCAAAGACAAAAGGATGTGTCCTTTCTGTGGTTCTTTATGATCCCCCTTTGCAGGAGGAATGGCCTTTTTGGGATTTTTGTAAACTACCTCACAGTTAAAGCCATGATTTTCAGAGCAGTGAAAACATCAACCAATTACGCTAAGGTTTTTCTTGTGGCCTCCTTCCCTCCAGTAACTGCCCAGTGGGGGTTTTTTGGGGGGGAGGTGGTGTTTTGGGGCATTTTCAGGCAAAATTGTTCTGCCGTTTTCAGGAAAGACTTCAGAGAAATTTGTTTTGCCTGTGATGAGAAAGTTGGAGAATCTTTTCCTTGTGAAGATGTGTCTTTTTGAAGCACTGGAACACAGACATGCAATTCAGTAGGTACTGGTTCAGGGAGAGAAAGCCCTGCTTATCCCAGTGAAAATCCACCAGATGCAGCTACATTTGGAAGTCTCTGAAAGGATTCAGTTCAGTATGCTCAGGAGATGCTGCCGCATTTGGTGACAATTTTTCAAAAGATTTTGTGCATATCAGGGAATGTTTTTTCTTGTCATTGTAAAGTTCCTTTCAGTTCAGCTCTTTGGGGATGGGAAATACAAGGATTGAAGATGCAGCCTTACTCAGATGCCTTGGAACATATGTGTTATGATGTAGATTTTAATTGGTATGATTGTATATGTTTTTCCCTCTTCAGTCATGTGCTGTGTAGTACTGAGTGATCTGGAAAACAGTCAAGTGAAGCAAATGTTGTATAGACTGGTGTGTCTCATCTCACTGTAGATTCCTAAAGTAGGACAGGTGAAACATTTTTTAAACACCAGTTTTCTCTGATGGTTTTAGAGGGAGTTTAAGCCTGTAGTTCAGGTGTAGCTACTTTGGGTTCTCTTCTACAGATGCCTGCATTTTTGGTGCAGTGAATCCCAGCACAGGTGTCTCAGATCAGCCTCTCCAGTATGATGGACCCTTTGAACCTTCATGTCTTTGATCCTCATTTGTTTATCTGTACAGTGGGGGAAACACCATACTTTTTCTCTAAAGGGTGGTTATAAGATAAAATTGTTAATAAATGTGTCTTGTAATGAATATCCAGAGGCTACACCATAGAGTAGCTCTCTACCACCGTGTATGCTCAGAGAAGGATGAGAACACTGTTTAATAATTAAGGCATGAGCACAGGAAAAAAAAGCAAAAAGTGTTGCTACTCATTAAGTAGTCACTGTCTACCTTCCACATGAGGCTCTTGAAGAAAGAAGAATATGTAATCATTTAATTAAAGAAGAGAGGTAAAAATAAGTTCATCCAGGCAATATTCATTCTGGGGTTCATTAAGTTTGAAGTGTTTTGTGCCCACATGGTGACCGTAATATTTTCCTTTTAATGTAATTCTGTTTGTAAACACATACTTCTGAGTTTGTTTTTTTTTAATATGCATGTGTTTTTACAATGATTTATATTGATGTTCTGCTGATTTTAATCAGCTCCTAATTCCTTTGGATTTTTACAGTTTACATAAACAGAGTTTTTCTGTTATGATCAGCTCAGCAATGTTGAATGGCGTGGTCTTCTTCTGAGCACTGTCACTTCTAATTTTCAAGAGCTTTACAGCATAGGTAAATTTGGGTGTATTTTCACTGATTAAAAAAAAGAAAAATAAGCACAGCTGGAAAAGGCTTTTCACAGTTTCTCCTTTACACAAAGTCCGTAATGATGGAATTACTGCATTACAAATCTGTGTGCCTTATGAGCACTGGACCATCTTCAAAAAGAAAATAGTCATCAGACAAGGGGCATGAGAGGACCTGGAGTCCCTCCGAGCCTGGCAGCAGGAGCTGCTCTGGCAGGAGGTAAATGGCTTGTCCGGTGGCAAAAGAGGAGCCGCAGAGGAACCTTGCTAAGGGTGACCCTGGCAGCAAGCTGGCAGGCTGCCGGCTGGAGAAGCAGATGAAAGAGTGCACTTCTCATTGCTGGGACACTGTCAGGTATGGGGTGCTTGGGTTTATACAGGTTAATGCTTGCTTGGGATTTTGGGAGAAGAAATGTGAGGAGTTGTTTTTGCTGGAAATGCATGCTGCAGATAACAGGCGATATCGAGACCTTACTTTACTTTAAATGTGTGAATACTCCCTGTAGTCTTGTTTCTGTATTTCTTGGAACAAGCTCTGGTAAGGGAAAAGCTGGAAATATATAGGCAACAGATAAGCAATCCTGGATTATTTTTGCGGTGTTCAAAACTATGGCTTCTGTGTTGGATTTCAGGGCAATTTGCCTAAATTACTTTCTTTATTTCTTTAAAATGTTTTTGCTGAACTGCTGCGCAGGCAATACCAAAGTGGAGAGGGCAGCTAATGAACTTGTTTCCTGACTCATTCTACCAAAGTTTCATTTCATGAGTAGTTGGCATTGAATGGCAAAATACCCTGTGTAACCCCTGAGAGCTGCAAAACTCACTCTGCTCTTTGGTGCATAAATATCAATGCCAGATCTCAGCCTCGGCCTTCTGCATGGTAGCATTTTATACTGTGGCTATGCCAATGCACCAATTATTTATAAGACATCTGTGCTAGAGCACAGATTATTGAAAAGAGACCAAAAGCTTTGGGGGAAAAAGTGGTGATGATAGTACAAACTTGTAGCATCAGAAATTTGTATCGTCAGTTATGGACTACGATGTAGAGTTTACTTTAATTTTTCTTTTTTTTTTTTCTGTTTCATACTGACCTTTTTTATAGGCTTTGCAGAGGAGTGTTTTAGACTAGTCTGAAACCTCCTGCCTGTTCAACCAAACTAAGTCGATTGATTTCTATGCTAGCAGAAGCACACCCAGAGTGACTCCCGAGCAGAAGTAGTATCCACAACAGAGAGGGTTGTGTGCAGGGGTCACTAACACATACAAATAATAAGTAATCGTGAATGTATGAGGCAGTATGGCTCAGTATGGAGGAACCTTGAGCAAGGTCTAGTCATGTACCTCTAGTTGTGGCCAAACAGCCCAGCCACTTGTGTCAGCCTCTGGTGAGAAGCAGAAGGGGCTGTCTCAGGCAGGGCACCTCAATCCCACTGGGTTAACAGGGAGATGGGGACAGCTCAGGTATCTCACTGCCACAGCGTTGACATATCCTTACTTGCCCTAAATGCTCTCTGCGTGTGTCAGCTGAAGATGTCCAAACTGTCCAGGGCATACCTTTGCTTTCAGGCTTTTGGGATTATCTGGGATGTCATTATCCTGGTAGAGCCCTGGGCGGATGGGAACTGTCAGCTCAGCACAAAGTTTAGGTGTTCACAGTGTTTGTTCCCATTTGTCAAGTGCTGGCAATTTTGTTTTGTAGGCTTTTGAAGATAATCCAGTCCCACTCTTAATTATTACTGTTCCCGTTAGATGGAAACTTAGGGTCATTATGGCAAATAGACATAATTTATGGGTGCTGCAGTGCTTTATATTATCTATAGTCGTGTCTACTTACAGGCATACTTTCAAGGCTAGCAGATGTAGAATTTGGCACACCAGCTGTGTCTTAGTTTGCAGGCAGGGATGCAAATTGTATTGTCCCAATTCTTTTTGTTATGATTAGTCAGGTACAGAATCATGCAAAAGCTGGGGTGTTCTGAGGAAATCAAAGTTCTTGTGTGTTTTATTTCCTGTCCTACTTGCAAGACAAAGTAAGTACGGGAAACTCCTTTTACATATGGATCTATCTATCAGATTGCCCAGACAAGTTGTGGATGCCTCATCATTGAAAGTGTTCAGGGTCAGGTTTGATGGGGCTTTGAGCAACCTGATCTAGTGAAAGATGTCCCTCCCCATGGCCAGGGGGTTGAACTAAATGATCTTTAAAGGTCCTTTCCAACCCAGATCATTCTATGATTCAGTCATTCTGTGATTTTTATCTATGCTTTGTACAATAGAGAAAATAGTGTTTTGTATTGCAGGGTCTCAGCAGAGGGCTTTACTTATTATTTGCACCATTTAGGGCTGTCTTTTTTATTTTGAGAGATGATTTTTAAAAATAATTATTTGTGAGTTCCATTCCTGGAATGAAGCGCAGGAAGAATTCCATCACTGCCAACTTCTGCAAGCATTTTGCAATCAAACTAATGCTCATGAGTTTTTCAGGGCAGTTTTCAGGATGGCTATCCTTCAATAGAAGGGTGGTGTTTGAGGCCCAGGTTGCCAAACTAAGAATAAAGTTGTATTGATAGACTCCCAGGTTTTGAAACCAGTGTGCTGCTATCAAGGGTAGAGATTTGAGTTTTCTGTAGTTCTTTAAGTGCCATCTGAATTTTCTATGTAGTATTCATTTTTCAGATAACAAAGGAAAGAAATTGCAGAGCCTGTGCTTATTTAAAATGTATTCAGACTTGCTTCAAAGAGGTAGATCCAGGATCTTCTGTACAGGCTCCATCCACCATGTCCCCTCTCCATTGTAAATTCAACAACTGAGAAATCAGGTTTTAAATTAACAGGGCACACAAAAAGAAAGGGACAGATTAATGAAGAGGTAGGGATTTAATACAGCTTTTGAGCAGAGAAGGGACCTAGTAAAAAAGAAAGATGTCTGAGCTTGCAACTGAGTTAGTAGGAGGAACGAGCGTCCAAAGAATTGGGGAAAGTCTTTTAAGTGAAAGGGGTTTAGGCAGGCTTTTGTGGTCTGAACATGAGAGAAAGGGGTTTTTTTGAATACATCCCCACCCACACTGGCTGGTGTGGGCACTCTGAAGGCAGAGACGGTCGTTCATCTGGTTAGCAGGTGTTTCTGAGATGAGGAGGATGATGGGGCTAAGGTTGCAAAGTATGAAATTAGGTAAACACAGCTCCTAACTTTTTGATTTGAAGAACTTGGTTGAATTAGAGGCATATGAAAGAACTGCAGGAATTCGGCAAGAGGAAAAAATGGAAAGGCTGTGCCAGTTAGTTGACTAAAATATGAAATTGCTTATGTATAGGGGAGGAGATAGGTGGCACTTGTCTAGAGAATAATGTCTCTGTTTCCCATTCTGAGACTGAGAGGTCCCTCTGATTTCACTATCACTCATTCTGCTGGCATCCTTGTGAAATTATTCCTATTTTTCATTTTTGCAATCTGATTATTCTAAAGGTGAGAGGATGTAAAATGCCATTGGTGGCTTTTTTCCTTAGCAGCGATTTCATGTTTTTGTGGACTGTGAGCTTTCTTTCAATTAGTAGCCCAGCAGCTCCAGTGCCATGCTGTTACTGGCAACAAGGAAAAAGACGCTATTTTATCATATTTTTTTAGTACAATTTTTTTCCCCTCTAATTCTAGCTGAGCTGAGTAAAACTAGAACAACTGTTGCTCACTCTACAGCCTGCCTGAAACACACAGGTACTCCACAATCAAGGGAACACTACGAACACATGTGTTTTGTGCTACATTATAAGTTGGGCCTTGGAGATTGCCACTGACCCTTTGAACAAGAGCAGTATTTAATTTTTAAATAGTTGTTTTATTATTAAAGAAACTACCACCCTCTCTCCCCAAATACTGCTTGCAATATATAGTGCCAGCTTACTCTGATCCAAAATATATTTTAGAGTGAAGTCTCACTTGTCATTAAGCTTATTAGTATTTTTTGTATTTCTAGCTCTCAGGGGAGAATTAGAAACACTGTCAATGACTTTTAGCTTTTCAGACATCATTATCAGAGCTTGCTAGCTGGCATTGATTCTGGTTTTCCCAGAAGATCTCAGAAAAAAGGTTACTCTGCTAAATGAAGCATGAACAAAGCCAGGGTGCAAACATTATGCAATATGAGTAGAACAGAAAACCAGGGCCAGTACTGTGCATCAGTGCCATGTGTGGTTTCCTTCTGACCTTTACAGTCACAAAAATATGAGGAATCAAATAATATTACTCTGAATGAGTGATAATAGTGCTACCCAGCTGTAGGGCATCTTCAGTGTTGTTTCTGTGCCCTTTAGATGCTGTAGAAGTCTTATTCCCGCCTCTCTTTCTTGCTGCTACTTTCCCTCTTGAAACCATTGACCCATGATCCCAATCTCAGTTTCTTAATTAGATCATCTTTAAAAATATGCAATTAATATTCCCTTTTTTTGCAAAATGAAGATTAGGGATTTGTTGAGATTGAATTATCTTTGGAGTACAAAGAAAGGGTGTTATATAAATAAGCAGCCTCTCCAGCAAAAAAAAATAAAAAATTAAATAAACATCAGCTCTGTGTGTGTAAGGGAGACATAGCTAATCATCAAGTTGGTATTAAATATGAGTGAATGAAAAAGCCACTGCAAAGAAAATTAAAAATAGTAGCAAGACAGCCTAAGGAATATTTTAGCCATTTCTGGATTTGGCTTTTGTTTGGCTGGAGACCATGGGAAAGGCAGACAATTGGAGGAGGTTGACCACCCATCACTAGGGCAATGTCAGGGAAGCCTGAGAAGGGAAATAGTGGAGCCACAGTACGATAAAAGATTATGTAGGTAGGTGTTCATTTAAAAAAGAGAAAGTCCTTAAGAGTACAATAAGCAAACCACTTGGACGATGACAGGATTCATTAAGTGCAGTTTAAGATGCTGTTTGACAGTAATGAATAATCTAGTAGTTAATGAAGGAAGGTGGATGTGAATGCACTCAGAAACCCTGAGTGCTTTTCTGTTGCTCCACTGTCAGTACTGTCAGTGTTGGAAAGGGTGTTGGAAGATGGTCTGTATGGAGAGCGTCACTGATAAAGCGATAGGTCTTAGAAACAAAATTCATCCAGTTTGCTAGAAGTTCTGCCTGTTCTTTTGGTTGGTCACATGGGCTCAGATTTGTTCAACTGGCCATGGATTTTAAGTGCCCTGTAAGAAATGTATCAGGCTGCTTTTTCCATTTCAGCTATCTAGCTTTCCAAAGGAATGGCAAATACTCAAATCTGCTGATGGTAAACCTATGGTATGTCTGTTACCTGAAATCTTGAGACATTTGTGATGGAAAAAAAAAATGGTTCTGATGATTCAGCTCCCGCTACACAGTACACAAAACAGGAGTCCTAATCGCTATTGCACTGATTGTGAATGGATGGACACAGCTATGTGTCCATGGCCTGCTTTGCATTTCCCTCCATCGCTTGTTTTGTAAAATAATCATGTTGCAACTGAAGTATGGCAAATAAAATCCCGTGTCTGGCAGCAGGAGGGGGGACTGCTGTCATCCTGTGCTGTACTGTACATACTGGACTCAGCGCTGTAGTTTCTAACCACCTTCCGCTTGCATGTTGAGGGTTGACCGTGCCATGCTGTTTGTCTCAACCTTTCTAGAGTAAGAACCAACTGCAAGAGAGTGTTTTGTATTGGAACCATTCTGTGACTCACACTGGCTCACATAAATAAATATGCACACACACGCCTACTTTCTGGTGTTCTTTTGTTAAAGAAAGCAAGTTCAAGGAAAGGGCTGTGCACTTCTGCATTCGAGGACTTGTGAGGGTCCTTCTATGAGAGTTTACTCAACAGGGAACAATCAATGACAGTCCCATATACGTCAGAGCAGCAGCATTATGGTTGCTGAGCACCGGATGGAAAAGAATAATTGATCTTTGTGAATTAAAAAAAGAGCTCAGAGAGAGTAGAGGAAAACAAGGATAAAGTGTAGGAGATGCAAAGTGATTTTTTCAAACTAATTTCCTGTAAATGTTACGGTGTTTTGTTTTTAAAGGAGGGAGTGTCAGAGACTTCAGATCTTTTCCTGAAGTAGAAGAGATCTTCATTAATGTCACTAAAATAGACTCTGTGATCCACCCAGCTGCTGGTCCAGTCTTTGGATGGTGGTACTAGAAATTGTGCTTCAGAGTTAGAAGAGATTTTTCCATTTGGAAAGATTGTACAAAGATATCCAGGTGTCATATGACTTGATCTTAATGAGGTTTACTGCTCTGAAAATATAATCTGTGTGTCCCAATTGTTCTAATTATGCTTTCTTGACTAGCCTGAGCATGAGGCACACGGGTACTGGGTATAAAAACTAGGGTTACAGAAAAAGAAAGAGAAGGTAAAGAATTGGCTGTACTGACAAGAACTGCATGGACAAAAGAAAGTTCCTACCTGAAGGACAGATTGCTCTACTCGCCATCTGTGGGCTGCAAAGATTTTGTATGAAGGGAACAGAGAAATATGTGAGGAGCAGGAGAGTACACTTTTTTTGACCAAGAAAAAATATACTTGTGAAACACTGGCTTCTAGTTTGACAGGAGTGAGACACATTTACACCTGTGAATGCGTTGCTACACAAGCATTAAAACTTTGCATTGGGAGTACTGCAAGGCTTGAGGAGCTTGTATTTATTTACTGATCTTAACCAGCACAGACTTGCTTGCTTTTTTCCCCCCACTGCTTTCAGTCAGAGAATCACAACAAAACAACAGAGATGACTACACAGACCTGCTATATACAATTTTGAGGTGAAAATATTGCTACCCTCTGGACATCTGGTAGGGAAGAGGCTCGATGAGGTAGTTAGGTAACCGCTTGTTTGTCGCTCGCATCATTGCTAGAAGATAGAGTAGCATCCAGGCAAGATCACTAGCAGTCTTGTGGAGCTGTGTGTTTCAATTGATTCAGCTGGCTCTACAGGTCAAAATCTGTTTTGACATCCTGCTTCCTTGCCTGGCTCTTTTAAGCTGCTCAAAAAAACTGTTTGTACCTTGTGTTACCGTGACATCTGAAAAAATAAAAGAAAGCACCCGAAGCCTTCCAGTTAGAGAAGTGAGAAGCTGCAGAGCACAGATAGTAGCAACAGAGCTCAGTATTCCTCCAAGGACAAGCTCACAGTATAGCAGCACTACCTAACTTTAAGGACAAGAAGGCTTTGGAAAGGGAAAGGAAAAAAAAAAAGCATCATAAACTAATAAAGTTTGGCTTTCTATGGATTTAGTGTCATTATTGATTGGAAGCTACGGCTAAAGCTTTCCCCTTTTCAATGTGTTTGTAGGTATGTTATGGTTTGGGTCGTGTCATTCTTCTGTTTCACATGTTGATCCTTTGCTGCCTAATACAAGCAGCTCACATTTTGGCTTCCCCACTAGGGGACTCCTAAAGAGGTTTTCTTCTCTCCACCACCCACCAGTTGTTGAGCTGTTTTGGACAAGCCATGAGGATAGATAAGGATTAGCAGATACATACATTTGCAAGGACATAAACACATGTACGGTGATCACTTTGTTGGGTTCAATTGTTTTTTTTTCCAATTTCAAAATAGTTTGCGATTATCTTTTGGGATGAGTGAGAGTGATAACACTGCTTATTTTATCCAAAACTTTTTATATACCATATAGTATATTTACATACCATAAAAAGTATATCCAGAATAAAAACCTTTGTCAACAGTGATTTAAGTTGTCAAATAGAAAAAGGTATGCTGCTATCTAGCTGAAGAAATGCATTAGCATGCAGAAAGCAACACTTCTTCCTCTGGGAGTTTTTAATCAAGCCTCTTGTACTGATTGAGATGCAGTGCTCAAAAGTGAGAAAAATGATTAACAAAATCAAAAATCTAGAGCGTTTTTCATGCAAACATTCATCAGTATATCTTATGTAATTACATTGGCAATAAATCAGTATCGGGTGTAAGTGCTTCAGTCATGGTGTAAATATCTTAATGACTGAAACATCTTCACACATGAATTATTTATACCTGTATGATTCATTTTTCATATCCATGCTTTACTTCAGCATGATAAACTAATCCTTCTCTGTCAGGGAATGTGTGCTTGATTATTGCCTTCCGATTTCTCTTCCTTGTGTTTATTTTCCACAGTTAGACACACTCCATTTCTTCCCTTCTCGTTCCTCTAATGTAGTTATCTTACTTATTCGTCCTGGCTGCCTTGGTTTGCCTTCCCTGTGCATTTCAACAGGCACATGGGAAATAACACCAGGGCAAAAGCTGATCGTGCATTTCTCAAGTAACTCCAGAGCAGCATCTTGAAAGATTTACTCATTCTCAACAGATACTTGCCTGTAGTTTCCTCTCCTCGAGGCAATCATTACCGAAAGAGCTTCCAACAGGCCAATAACAAGTTGAGCTTTGCCATTTTTTGTATCGATGTGATTTCAAACCTTTTTGTCACATGAGGGACATTGTTTGAGTCTTCTTCCCATAAGTTTGTAAGTATGAGCTTGTTTGTAGCTTCAGAAACCACTGGAATATTCAAGAAGAAAATAATTGGTTCTCAGCATGGGAATCGGGAATTCTTAATTTTCCTCTGCTCTATGTGCTTATTCGGCTATATGCAAGTCACTACATGAATCCTACCTTAATTAGACTCTTAACGAAGACTTCTAAGACAAGGATTCCTTCTATTGTCATAACCTCCTTCTTTAGTTACTAGAGAAAGAGAGGTAGCTGCTGAGGGCAGAAATGCTGATGGGCGGGCTCTCTTCTGTCAGATCACAATTAAAAGTTTGGTTCAGATTTATGGTAGCACCTGTGGAAGTTCAGCTTTTAAAAAGTCATTCCCAGTTGGACACAAAAAATTAATCATTCAGATTTAATGGGAACTTTCAAATCCTCAAGTTTCTAACTGAAAAAAAGACAACAGGAATATAAAAACTGTTTCAAGTTGTGGGGGGAAAGGAGTTCAGTAATAACTAACTGATGCTTTACTGGTATTGTATGTTACTCCATAAAAGCACCTTTTTAAACTTTATTTCTGTATTCACTTTACCTAGATTACTCTCTAACTGGGAATAGCACCTTAGCTGAGTGTTAGTTAATCAAGCTCTCATTCAATTTCTTGTGCCATCCTATAGCTTACTTGTTTTGTGCAATAATACACTGTTTCACAGTCTTTCTCTTCTGTGTCAGAATTACAGTTTGGACTAATTTTCTAGATTTAAGACTGAATGGAGTATCTTATGTCTATCTACTCTTCCATACTTTGAAGGCCAGCTGCAGTTCTTTTACAGCGTCAATCTCAGGAACTTCTGAGACATCTCAGTTGAACATTTTCCTAGTATTCTTACAGCAGGCTTCAGCACTCTGTGAATAGGAATTTCGGGATATTTGGTAACTTTGTTTCAGCATAAGTCTTTGCTTATTCATTTCTGAGTTACTGTGTTTGTAAGCACCTCCATAGGCTTCTGATATCACTTACTCTGTCTCATTGTTTTTATGTCCTTACTGTACCTTGCTCTGCTGAGATCAGTTGTTGATCAATAGGTATTGCTTAGTAGGAGTTCTCAGGCAGTCTCCAGAATGTACTTCACCCTTATCATCGCCCGCTTTGTTTTGGCATTTAGGAAGCAGCCTGCTGTCTTTTTTTCCTTTGTTCTGTCTAGCACTTGTCTCTCTTGGGCATAGTTCCTCACCACAGTCATCAGTCATGACTATTGCTGCCTCCTGCTTTTCTGCTTTCTTGTGTCTGTGTTGGTCATTTACTACCTGTGCCGTGTTGCAAGGCAGTACTTTATCCAGTGACTGGATATTACAAGAATCTTCTGACCCTCCTCACATGCATTTTGCTTTAACTCCTACTATTTCTAGCTGTCATGCCTCCTGCATTTTCTCCGTTTTCTCCTAAATTTGTTTTTGTGAGGGATTTCTTGTAGACCCTTGCTTTACCTCCTTCATTTAATTATTACAGCTGTTGTCCACAGACCTTCCCCTTTTCTGAAAATCAACATGGCATCCTTCTCTAACCTATTGACTTCAGTTCATAGTTTTTTTTCAGATAATTTTCTACTTTTAAATTATTCTGTTCCTTCAGCATGCCAGGTGATTTTTAGCTTAGCTGTGCAAGAGGGTGATTCGCTAACACATCCTGGTTCCCTAATCTGGTCCATCCAATTCTGCAACACTCAGAAGCTTCCCGACATCCCAGATTCACAAACCTTCATTTGCTTTTATTTTCTTGACACCTGAATTGATACTATTCCAGAATTTCTCTATGTGGCGTGTTGTCTGGTTAGAGAAATAGAACAGCCATGAGGATTTTATGTGGGGAAAGATATGAAAATGGCATAAGGACCACGTTGGTGTAACACTGATCTTTTGTTGTCTAATTTTAACAGATTCGGTAGCAACAGCATCTGGGCCACTGCTGGTTGAAGTTGCCAAAACTCCTGGTGCTGCTCTTGGGGTTGCACTATCTACCTCGATGTGCTGCAACAAACAGGTCATTGTCATAGACAAAATCAAATCTGCGAGTATTGCAGACAGGTGAGTGTGACAGAAGGCTGGCATCACAGGTCCATACATCCATTTTATTTCTACTTTGGTTTGGTTTTAAAGGAACCCTTCCATTTTTATTTTTTTTTGATGAATTTCATGAAACCAGATGCTCTCAAGGTTGTTAGGTCTTAAAATTAGCACTTTGTCAGATTATTGTTCCATACAGCTGAGTTTAAGACTTCCAGGGCACCATTTCCTTTAGCTCATTCACACAGTATTCAATGACATAAGCCAGCCCCCATGTAAAATGTGACTGTCTGCTTGCAGTATGCACCACAGAAGTTGAGAGGTCTGCTCTAACCATTAAATGTAATGCTGTGGCAGAGATTAGTATTTTAAAAAAAATAAAAAAATAAATAACCCCCTGGAATTCTTAAAGTAAGCATACAATATGGAACAGCTGTCAAGGGAAGTAAATTTCAAGGCTTTGCAACCTTGAAGTGTTCTTTTAGAATATATCACTCATTCTTGTGGCACAGTGAAATGGAACTCCTTATGTCTGGATTTTTTTATTGATATTTTAGGATAAGACTGAGGTATTAGGAAGACTGGCTTCTGTATCTTGGAGTTATTCTGCAGTATTTTTTTCCACTTCATTTGAATCTTTAAATAAAACCATCTAAACCATTTAAAAAATGATAGATAGTTTTCCCCAGTGGTCTAAGTCTCTGTTAACAGAGCTATGGGATCCCTTCTGGGGCGCGTGCGTGTGTGTGTGCACGTGCATGTGTTTATACATATACAATATATTTCTATATACATATCTCTATCTAAAAAATCCTTAAATACTACGTTTCAGCAGCAAATTCCTCCTGCATGTCCCCAGTCACCCTACCTTGATAACTCTTCTTTGACAATGGTGCTTTTGGTAGCACCCACTTGTAGCAGTGAGTCTACAGCTCCTCTGTGGGCTTTTCCCTACAGTAGAAATTTTGAGAGTGACGGCCATTGATCCAGGGGTGTTCTCCAGTTCAATGGTGCAGGATGCTTTAATTTTCTCCCTCTGTTTTTTCCCATTTCGCAGGGGGTAACCAATTAAAGGAGCTGTCTACTTGACTGGTACGTCGGGATGCTGACTGCTGTGTTTGCATTTCTCAACTCATCCAGTAGCCAGTCTCTTGAGTGCAGCGAGATTTAGCAGATAGCCCCCTTCCCCCACCCCACTCCTGAAGTCACCATGCTAGCCCTGGTTTCATTATTTGTTTGACTACTGCATAATTTCATCATCATTTACAGCTTTTTTGTACTAATAAATGTTGGAACTATAACTCAAAAAATGATGAACTGGGTGCTTGTGTGAGGGATATGTGACCAAGTTATTTGAGTCTCCTTAAGCTCTTCTCATTTTATTCTGCTGCCATTCACACATATTTTTATAGTCAGATACCCCATTCCAGTTCTGTGAGTGATGTCTTGGCATATACTGTATTAACTGAATTGTTTTTAAGGTTTGTACTAAAAGATATAAAGTCTGACCAGTGACAATGCCTACAAAACACAAATTTCTCTCGAGAAAAAAAAAAAGAACACGCTCATAGTTGTCATGACCAGTTTGAAGGCAGTAAAACTCATTTTCCAAGCAGAGAGCATACCTGATCATACCGAGTTTTTTTCCCCTTTTGTGTAGGTGCGGTGCATTACATGTAGGAGACCACATTCTGTCCATTGATGGCACCAGCATGGAGTACTGTACACTGGCAGAAGCAACACAGTTTTTGGCTAATGCAGCGGATAACGTCAAACTTGAGATCCTTCCTCACCACCAGACACGACTCGCACTGAAAGGCCCAGAGCACGGTAAGAGGATTTGTAGCACCAAATTCTCCTTTAGTTTTCTATCTTTTACTTTGCCTGCCCTTGCTGAATGGTCAAGAAACCTATTGCAGCAGTTATGTCTGTAAATGTTGTTTCAGTTCCCCAGGTTATGTTTCTGCAGTTTCTAGGAAGCTGTGTGTTTTTTCAGCCTTAATGTACCCTCCGAGATTCCTATGGATAGAGAGCAAAATGTTTTACTGAGAAATAGCTCTGCACAGTTGTAGATGTACATGAAGACAACCTGTTGACTCTGCTGTTGCAACTAGGAACTTCAACTGGGGCAACTAGGAACTTCAATAAATGAATCTCTAAGTTGCTTCTTAAATTTAGAGCCGGGGGGGAAGGACCACAGCCACCTTCTTTTCATCATGTTGACTTGATAGTCTGTTATGACCACTCTATTATTAACACTTGTTCTCCCCTAAAATAGCTCAAAAGAACCCCAATGTATTTTCTCATGTTAATGGCATTATTATTTATTGCCATCATCTTTTAAAGTACTTCTGAGATTGCTTCGCACATTCATTGTCAGTGCTTATGATAAAGGTTTGTTTGGAAACATTTTCCTAGATCCCAGCTCCTTTTCCCCGTGATATGTATTTCATACCAACATGCTTGAAGAGAATGGCTATCCATTTTCAAATCAATTATGTATAAAAATTCTTAGTATTTAAAGATGGAGGCTGCCTATCTTGTCTTCTAACTAATCCTGAGAAAGTGACTAATTCACAGTATACATAAATTCAGTCTAAAATATTGCATGTTGGTGGGCATCAAAGAAGTAACAAGGGTTATCAGATATACAGAGAACAGATACTTGTGTTGCAGCATGAACCAGTACTACCATTTTCTGAGCCTGTGGTACTGTGCTTCTGTCTCCTTTAGACCAAGACAATATTTCTGACATCTAGAAATGTCGATAATGGTAAATGTTCTTTGACACCTACCTAAGATCCAAGCTGTGCCTGGATAACTGATGCTTTAGTTGGTTTGTCAGAGTGGTGAATATTGAACAAGTGGCTGAGGAGACCCTTGTTTCTCCAAGACCAGGGTGAAAAAAAGTTGCTCTTACGATACCATGTTCTTCCATTATTCAGCTGCACCTCTTTTCCCTTTCTCCTTAAACTGGTTACAGGGGTGAGGGAGCAGGGAGTGATACTGCAGAAGCAGAATGAGATGGAGACTGATATTTGCAATATATTTCCATTCTTTTCAGTTATGTCAGAATGTTGAAAACAGATCTTTCATGCTTTTGAAAGAAAGATGTCACACAATCAGTTTTTGGCTGGCTAAAGAACCTTTGAAGAGTGTTTATTTTGGGAAGATGAGTACCAGGCCCAAAGATTTGTGGGGATGATTGTATTACTTCAAGCAGTTGGTTTCTTAACTAACATTTAAAACAAATTGATGCTATTAATGTACTAGTCACCTTGATCCTGTGTAGATGCTTAGAAAAAGCAATGCTCACTCTCACCATGCCGGAGTTAAGAACTGGCCATTATGAAATTGTATCAGGGGGATCTGCAAAAGCTAGATAAACACATATTTTGGGGAGAAATCTCCCTGAGGTAATAAAGTTGCCTTCTTAAGTAAGGCAGAATAACCAGGATGTTTACAGCCCTTCCCAACCCCTCACTAGGTGGTGCTACTCCAAAAATCATGACTGATTCAAGATTTAACATGCTTTATGGAAGCAAGTACCCTCTTGGAAACGACCTTTCATCAGGTGTGGTATGGCCTAGATGCTGCAGAGTTTGAAAAGCTCCCTTTATGTGTCTGGGATAAGCTGAGTCATTAGGGCTGTATCTGTTAAGCTCAGTTATTGGTCATCTGGGAACATGCTAGGAATTAAAAATAGGGAAGAAAGTCAGTATATAAAATAAATTGCAATTTCAGCCCTAGAATAAAATGGAGCGTGCTATAAAAGAACAGATTTTTTTCTTTTTCTTTTTTTTTCTTTTTTCTTTTTTTTTTTTTTTGTGTGTGTGTATACTCTGCTGCAAACATTCATTTCTCTTACTGCCCCATTAGTTTTATGTTCACTGTGCACAACCCTGGGTTGGAATACCTCAAATTACTGCTAAATTACTACAGTTACACATGACAGGATTTTCCTTTGCAGAACTTTTGTTGAATTGGGATTATCCTGCAAGCTGAGCAAACTGTATTTGTGTACCTTCCCACTTTGTAGGACTTTTTTATCTCTACTCTCAGCATGAAAATAAAACATAAAAAAAAAAATATCAAAGACCACCAGATAATTTCCTGCTGGAGGCAGTCCTTTTAATTAAACAAGGCTCACAGCAACTTGAAAATAATGAAAATCCATCTGGTCACATTGTTCTTATCAGATTTTAATTTTTACACCGTAGTTAAAGTTTAGAAATCTTGCTGTCTGTGCCCATAATCAAAGAGACAGTTTCATTTGAAAAGATAATGATAAGTCTGTAAGATACATATGGCTATATCAGGCTACTGCTGCAGTTCATAGGACTTGTCTGGCTGACATGAGATTTTCCAAAGTGCTAAAGTTTCCAAAAGCACATGAGGTACCCTGAGGCACAGGCTGGCCGGTGGCAGCAAGCACTCCTCCTGGTGCTGGTGTCACACCCCACTCGCACTTTTGTTACCTGTTGAGGGGCAAAAAAATAAATGAAATTAATTCTTGTGATTCAAAAGCGTGGGGGCACAGCGGGGGTGCTCTCAGGGAGGGACACAGGCCTAGGACTCCCCAACCTGGGGTGCAGGGCCAGGTGTTACAGTTTGAGAAACCCACAATTTATTGTAGTTTAGATAATTATGCAATTATCTGATGACCCTTCGTCACCCAGGAAGGGGAATTGGGGAAAACAAGGAAACAGGTGAGCTGAAATCTAAATAGATTTAATAGGATAAGACTAAATAATTAACATTAATCATACTAAAGAACCAGTATTGATCCTGATATCACTGTGAAATATACAAGGGTTATACTCAGCCAGTTCTGTCAGGGGGAAGCTGTGCACTCCCAGCAGTGGACAGCAAATGTCGGACACTCAAGTGCTATTGGCTTTGGGAGGAAGAGAAGGGCTCAGAGGTCTGGCTCTGGGGCAAGAAGTTCCCTGGACCTCCACCATCAAAGAACGCTACACAGCAGACTTTCCAATTTATATGGAATGTGACCTTCATGGTATGAAATAATCCTGTTGGCCAGCCTGGGTTGAGTGCCCAAGTCTCCACTTCCTCACACTTGGCCAGTCTCGAAAACACTGAGACCTTGAAACCCGCATACCATAGCTGGCTGTAAAGTAAATATTTTAATGAATTCAGACACTAGACTCTTCTAAAAGTGTAGTTGGCCCAAACATTGGAAGAAAAATTAGTCCGGTGTCGCTGAAACGTGGACACTAGACTTGGTAGTGCTGGGACCACCGGAATCCCAAATGCCTCACAAGGCTGCAGGGACATGGTGGGCCCCTGCACTCTCCTTTGCCTTCCCCTTCCCTAGTGTGTACCCCTCAGTGTAGTGACAGGCGTTGCTTTTAAGTCAGAGAAAGGTTAATATATTCAGGTAATTGGCAAATCATTATTCCTATAACATGAAGTGAAACGTAAGGGTAGATTTCCTTCTAGCACTGCGCAGGGCCTGCTGTGGTGGCTGCCCTTTTCCCCCTTATTTTGTGCCATGGAGTAAGATGGGGGACCCCCTACATGAACCGTTTAGGGGTTCAAGTCAGTCGAGATCAGTCAAGATTTCTGGCTACTCTTGAAGTCCAGCACAGGGTCATGCACATCTGCAGCAATTATAGATATAACAGGTAGCAGAGAGGACACTTTGGTTCACGGGCCAAAGACTGTAACTTAAAGTTTCATGGAATTGGTGAATCTCTCAGTGTTCTTATGACAGAAATTCAGTGGATGTTTCCCAATTTGAAGCATTTCTCTATGGTTCAGTAAGGATACAGTTACCTTGAATTTTGTGATGAATAGAAAGTATTTAATGAAGAGTGACTTAAATAATTTTCTTTTAATATTTGATTTAATATCAACTGAAATGCTTTCTATTCTCTTGGTAAATACTGGCCTTTACTTCTGTCATATCCAAGACTCTCCATATGTAGAATCAACAATCAAATATGGATTCAAATTTCATCCAGAAAAGGGTCATTTTAAAGATTTGAAGCTGAACTTTAAAAATACGACATTAAATCACACATCCAGCTAATCAATAAGAACTCCTTTATTTAGCCAGGCTTCAGGATAGCGTTTTTCTTCTGCTGGCCCAGGGAAGTCATTTACTGCACAGAATAGTGTAATGTCAACAATAGGTGGTGGCAAAATTAAAATGTCAATGCAGTGAATTGAAATGACTGGCAAGTAAACATCTCCGTTCCAGGCAATGCTATGTATAGTGTCTGGTTGATCTTTTTAATGTAGATGAATACAAGCAGAGACTTACTAACCTTCACTTAGTGATCATATGTATTTTCTTAGTATTTTCTAAGTATTTTCTAAGGAAGTTTGCAATCTTAGCTCCTAAAGCTAGAGTGAGATTAGGAATTGATTCAGTACTAATCTTTTTTAAAAACAAATACAAGGGAAAAAAAATACAAAACCACAATGAACAGCATTTATTCCGAGAAAAAATATTATTTCTGTTCAAGTTAGCACCCCCTGGTAAGAAGATAAGACAAAGTTATTTATTATTTCATTTTATTTTATTTTCAATTTATTTTCCTTTTTTGATTTTTTTTTTTGGTTGTTATTTGTGCACTTCAGTTACTTTTCCCTCTTCTCTGGTCCTTTTGTTTTCTGATTTTCCATCATCCCTTCATGCGGGCAGTGAATGTTCAAAGAAGCAACAGGCAACTTACCTGGGATTCGTGTGCCAACAGCCACAGCAGCCTCCTCACCTACCACCATTATAACACCTACCACCCTGACCATTTCAGGATGCCAGCCTTGAAATTCCAGAAAACGCCTCCTCAAAAAAGCCTTCGTAATGTTCCATGCTTTTTCCTGCTGACATATTCTCTCCTCCTCTTTTTCTTCCTCCTCTCTTCTTTCGCTTGTATTTTTGCCATTTCAGGCGCTAAAACCCTTTCAGTTTTATAGATGCTATACTTTTTCATAGCCATGCCAAGGTTATTTCTGACATTTTACATCTTTTCCTTTCCTTAAAAAGGCAACCTTTGTAGACAGGTAAAGACTTGAAAATTCTGAATGAATCAGCTCTTCTATATGAGTAGACCATTAGATTTGGCTAGTCTATATAAAGCATGATTTTTGAGTGCAAAGCATTGTTTATGAATCTTTTGTCAGAAATTACCTATTACACTGACTTTAGAAATTCCTTTTTGTATCTAGACATACTGATCTGCAGTGGTTCATGAGTATGTGTTAAAAAATTTAATTTATCATGCTTCATCTAAAATAAGTTGTGTACCGTGAATGTACTTTCTGTATTTACAGTATCTTTGTTAGCTTCCAGCAGGTATTTTCATGAAATGCTGGCTATGTTTTTACCTAGGGTGACCTATGTGGTTTAATGTCTTTGTTAATGTCTTTGAAATGCACAAACCATTCCTGTGCATCATATACATTGTTTTATTCATTGATGAGTTACAGGCATGTGCCGCACTCTTCCGTGAAGACTGAGTGCTGTATGCCAAGTGTTTGATTTCTTACAGCAGCTTTGGTGTCTTCATCCTTCTCTCCTACCTCCATGAGTGCATACAGCCTGAGTTCCCTCAACATGGGGACCTTACCTCGCAGCCTCTACTCCACCAGCCCACGTGGGACAATGATGAGGCGGAGGATGAAAAAGAAGGACTTCAAAAGCTCCTGTAGGTGGTAACAGCATTTGCTCAAAATGTGCAGTGAATGGGTGGAGGAGGGGGAAGATACAGAAAAAAAGGTACAAAGTACCTTAATTAATACATGTGTGAGGTGGAAGAGAGGACAATTGGAGTTTCTGTTAGCCGTATGGAAACATCGGCGTAAAAATGTTTGTCCAACACTAAAATGAGATGAGTAGAGACCATACAGCTTAACTATCTCATCTGAAATGTTTAAAGCAATGTTTTCTTCAGACAATCCTGCAAGGTTTTGTCATACTGTTACTGAAGTAATTTTCAAATTCCTTTTTCAACTCTCCCTGTTTCCATCAGGGAATAAAATTCATAGCAAAAACAGATTGCTGGTAAGCTCAGCTATCACATTACAGAAGGAGAAGAGCTTGACACGGTACCTCCTAGGTAGTTTTAATGTTTACCTCTACACCTCAAGCTGTACAATTATTTTTTTGAGGTTCATTGACAAATAACAGTGAAGGCTGAATAGCCTTGTTTCTGGCCACTCTCTGGGATTCAAAGCATGAATTTTCCATGAGTCAGTGATTTCCCAAGCCGTGGTTGAGGTATTTCAGTCTGTTCCACTTTGTGCGTTGCAAAGTATTCACTGGGCCAGAGAGAGTACGGCTATGTCAGTGTGTGGTTTCGCAGACTCCATGTAAGTGCTGCCTCTCCTTTTGGCTTGTCTGTCTTCCTGTGATCCTCAGCAGCTCAGTTCCTCCAGAGCAGGGAGGTGAGAACTGCTCTGTAAATCGTCTGGTTCGGCTAATAATGCTCACAGGTCTACTCTGGAAAAACTGAGCTGCTGCACATCGCATCATATTAAAGATTTCCCCTGGTCATAGCAAAATCAGAAGAAACCAGCAGCCTCCAAACAAGGCTAGTCACTATGGAGTTGAGAGGAAAAGTTTGAGAGAAGAATTGAGCTTTTGCTTCCTTGCAGAGTTTTTTGTTGCTTCCTTGTTCTTACTTCTTTTGTAAAGCAAATATTTTTATGTAACTTTTGCCTGTAAGTGCATTTTTGATTTTTAATATGATCAGCCATTTTTCACAACTCATCTGTGGACTTGTTAGCTTCTAATGCATTCTTTGGAGTCACAGGGAGATAGTGTGTCCATCCATGCCATGGTACCAGCAGGGGCAGAGCTTTTACATGTCCTCATGTGCACACGAGAAACGGTAGTAATGTTACACAAATAGTAATTGATTTGAATAGTAAAATAGTCCTGGATGCAAAAAATAGTTCTTTGATTGTGCTATGTTATAGCTGTTCCATCCAACAAAGGACTCTTAATCCTGAAAGCTAATCCTGTTATGGATCATGGAGACAGCTGTTACTTGTGTTATATTTTTCAGATACTTTTTCATTCAAGGAAGCCTTGCCCTGTAATTTGCTATCCTGCAAAGGCTCTAAGCAAGACCAGTGACAATAAATTTAAGTGGGAACAGTCATGTAGGCACTGCAGCCTACCTGAAAGATTCCTCAAGAAGGACCGAGGGATGACAGGCTGCTGTGATTAAGCAGATCTGTAGCTAGGATGAATTAGGATGAGGCTTTGTGGTGGGGTAGTTCATTATGCATTTGCATTGTGAGATCTGGATACAGAGCATTACAAAATACTGGCCCCATCCCTGAGTCAGTCTGTGCCTCACTACATTGACAACCCTGAATCAGAGCTGGCTTTGAAGGAATTAGCTGGCCAACCAGGCTTGCTTGCCCTTTCTGTGAGATTGCTTTTCAGTCCATACAGGGTTTCTTACTGCTGTTGCTAGACTTACACCTGTACTTGTGACTGCAGTAACAGCAAATTTAAGAGACCTACCCACACCAGACTGAAGGTGTTACAGGTGACCATGATAAGAATGACTGGTCCTGTACTCTTCCACTATCCAGTGACAGGATTTGGAAGACCTTGTGCCTCTCCCTTTGTGGGAGACTCATGAGAACCAGGTAGCATCAACTGCAGTCCTTTTGTAGAAAAGGAGTAGCATGCTCTCTTAGTTTTAGTGATTTTTTTTCTCTCTTTAATCTAGTTGCGTCATTTGAGGACTTTATTAATGTAACAATAAGTCTGTGAGGATGTCCTTTGGGAAGAAAAGGATGTGTTGTTGAAGGGTACTGTAAAGTTTACATTGCCAATTATTTAGGAAAACTTGCATAGCTTAATGTGATCATGCCAAAATTCATGATGATGAAGTGTGATGGTACAGGGGGTTGCAAGACTTTATGGCCATGGTTTTACAATCGTTGCATTAGTTACACAAATCTCTCCAAACATGTGGCTATAGAAATTGAAGGCATGCCTTGCTGTCCTGTGCTTTGTTTATGCCACTTGCTTTCCATTTTTATTATTCCTCTGCTTTTTTTAATTTTGTTTTTAAAACATGGTATTAATTGTGGAAACACTTAGATTATTATTTGTTTAAAGCTTGAATCCTGAAGTATTTTGTAATAGCTCCAGATTAGTACTTGAAAGCAAGACACAATTTTATGCCAGTTTACACTATAGCTACTCGAGCTGAATATCTGGCAGAAATTAGAGAGGGTATTAGACATGCCCAGGTGCTTTTTTCTCAGCACATCCAACTTAGCTGATACCAGGAGGAATAGTCAACATTTTGCGTTTTCCCAAGGATCAGAGTGAGAGACTGCAGGCATAATAATCCCTATATTTACCTTTAATCCATATACTTACCCTTGCCCTGCTTCTTGTACAGCTGCAGGAATAAAAGTAATAAGCACATAATCTTCAAATTCAAGATTATTATTTACGTACTGCAGAGTATAGTAAAGCAGCCCCCAGGATTGTTGCCAAGACTTGGATGCAAAATACACAAGCATGCTAAAATACACCCTTAGCAGTAGTAACCAGAGTTCACTGAAGCCACGTACACTTCTGTGTTCCCTTTTTAAAGCAATAAGGCTGCTTTCTGGCCTGTAAAACTTTGAATCCATCAAGCAGCCAAAAAAAATGGCAGTGTTTCTGGCTGCAATTATTGTCGAGTTACAAACCCCAACAAGCTCTAAGTCATGAGTTTGGGCTTATAGAGGTTCATGGGTTTATAGAGGCTTAGCAGGTAGCTGTTGTTACCTGATTTGGAAGGGGTATTTTCATCTCTGCTTTTTTTGCTTCTGTTTCTGTTTCGTTTTCTTTGGGAGTGGTAAGAGTTCCTAATTGTCACTTTTAAGTGTTTACATTATCAAAAGATTTATCAGGGTGAGTTTTAAATCCCACAAATGTTAACTTAATTTCCTAATGTGAATTAGAACCTTAGCTGTCCTAAAAGTTGAAACAAATGTTCTAAGACCTTTAGGTTCCTGGTAGGGTATTAGAGTAAGGAAGATCCAGAGTCAGGTGGGTACCTGCTGCAGAGGAGGAATAGACACATTAGTGATGGGAAAAAAAGATGCAGCTAAAAATACTTGGCGTGTGACCTTAAAGGAGAGTGGGTCTTTTCTGAGCTTGAATGCCCTGAATTTAGACATTTCTGGAAGGTACATTGGCAAATCTGGTATTATATTAACTCTATCACATTTAGTCATATTTCAGCCTTTGCAGTGCTTGGGGCTGGAGAAACCTATTTCTCACATGCAGTAAAGGCTAAAGCTGGTGACCATTTCTAAGAACAGATTATTTTTATTTACATTTGGGTATGAGCTTGTCTTAGTGCAGATAAAAGAAACAATAAGAAGGAAGGTATCAAATGAGTGAAATAATACACAGTTCTTACAAAGGAAAATGAAAACAAGATATGAGTGAGATATGTGAGAATTCACAGTAGTTTAGAAAAGACAGTTTCAGAGTTGAAAGGAACTTTGCTGGGAGAAAATAGAATTTGCGAGTTTTTGCAAGTAAAGCTTTTGCAACAGAATGGTCATTACCAACTGTTACACATTAATCATACTTGATACTAAGTATTTCAGAGGAAAAATCTAATACTTGTAGCCCCAAAGTGAGGGGGAAATACTTACACAACCTCTGACACCTTTGTATAGATCGGTTAATATTATCTATAATGAAGAAAAAACCAACAAATTTTTCCCACTTGTAAGAATAAACAAAACCACGGTTAAACTGTCCCTCAAATAATTCCTCACATAAACCACAAACTAAACTATCCCTCAGATAAGCCATGAACTTCTATCTAATTCTGAGTAGCTGCTTCAGGCAGCAGTGTGTCTTGAAGGCAATTAGAGGTAGAGAGGTAATAGCATAGATTTATAACATGAAAACATTAAGGATCCTTGGCATTGGAGGATTGTCATTACGGTACCATATCATTACTTTACTGGTCTGAACAGGAATTGGAAATCCACTAGCTTTTTGTGTATGACATAATGAAAGGCAGCAGTCTGTCACTGGGGAGAATAGGAACAAAGGTGTAATCGCGGCTTAAGCAGAGATCAAAGAACCAAAGGTGCAGTCTCCTCCTTTCATAGGTAATTGCATTGAATCCCAATGTTGTTTTTATCTTGATTTGTTCTGTAATGCAGCCTATTCAGAACAAAAATGAGAACAGAGAGAAGGAGTAAATCAGGAGTGCTTTAGTAGCTGCCTGTATTTCTCACTGAAAGGTCCCCCGGTTCCTTTGAGAGACCCCAAAGAACTTTTTTTCTCACAATCTCTTGAGATATACTGGTTGCTAAAACAGAGGGATTTGTTCAACTTACACTACCCAATTAGCCTGACAAATTGCTGACATGCAGTAAACATGTACAAGAGGAGGGCATCCTTATTTCTTACAAGCAAGCCTGGGCCATGTGTTTTGTTGCTAACAACAGTGCATTGCTCTGAGATGTTCAAAAGAGCTTGTGGGAATTAGGCTGAATAACAGCTGGGCTTGTGCCTCCAGTTCCCTTAGCTCCTGTGAAAATTCTGCTCATCCATGCCTCAAACCTAATGCAAACAGGATTCAAGGGTGTTCTGAGATTTTTTTTTGGGGGAGGGGGAGGGTGTCAAACACATTTATTTTTGTCAGTACGAGAACTATCTTTTTGCATTTTAACATACAACCAGATGTTTTCTGTTCTCTTATATGTCATAACTGTTTATGCATAATTTATAAACTTTAGCCTAAATTGACTTTAGAAGAGATGTTTGATTGACTGTGTTTATTGTACACATCAATTTTCTCAAAGAGCAATGAAATTTCTGCTGTGTTTGAATGCCTTTCCTCCTGGTCTGCTCTGTTTTATAGTGTCTTTAGCCTCTAGCACTGTTGGTTTGGCTGGGCAGGTCGTCCACACAGAAACCACAGAAGTGGTGCTGACTGCTGACCCCATAGTAGGGTTTGGGATACAGCTCCAGGGGAGCGTGTTTGCTACTGAGACCTTGTCTTCTCCACCTCTCATTTCCTATATTGAGTCTGACAGTCCGGCAGAAAGGTGAGGTTCTTTCAGTTGACTGCTAAGTACGTTTTGGTGAATATTCCTTGGGGTACTTCGGGCTTGTTGCTTTTGATTTGTGATAAATTGCAGGACCTCACTCAATGGAAGTGTGGCAAGTAATAAACTGTCTGTTCTGGCAATGATATTTCATATGCTTGATCAGCTAGAAGAAGAATGACAAGCACCAGTGTTTTTATCATCCAGAGTCCTCCAGCAGGAGACTGGAAGCTTTATTCATGCAAAAAGGAAAAAAAAATCAGAAACGTTACTGAAGTCAAAATATTAATAACTCAGTGTGCCATGAGGGGAGGCCATATCCAGCTCTGTTCAGTTTTGGTACAGAACCAAATTTTAGGGAATATTGGAGTTTTGGCTTTCTTACAATTTCATTGTGGCCTTTAAATTGCATTTTCATGCTTATGTATGTCTTCAGTCATGGAATGAGAACAATAGTGGTTGCACGGGCAAGTACTAGCTGCCATTGCAGAGCTACAGCATCTGTAGCCCAGGGTCACCAGCAGAGGTGGTGGACGTGGGGTGGAGGCATGAAGGTTCTGCCCCTCTTCCTGGGGGCACCTGGAGAACACGAAACCCATGCTGGGAGTGCTTGATAGTGGTGCAAAGGGGCGGCAGCAGCTTCTGTCCCCCTCTGCGCCTGGGTAGACTGTTGAGCTGCTGTGCCACACTTCTCCTTCAAGGTTAGCTTGAATGTGTTTGATATTGCTGGTTCTGGTAACATGCACATCTGATGGTTGTTTTGTGTCGTTGTGTACCAAGGTGTGGGGTGCTGCAAATAGGAGACAGAATAGTGGCAATAAATGGTATCCCAATGGAAGACAGCACATTTGATGAGGCAAATCAACTGCTCAGAGACTCTTCTATCACCAACAAGGTCACTTTGGAAATAGAATTTGATGTCGCAGGTACGAGTATACTGTTATTCTGTCTTGCAGGAGGAGTGAAGGAATAAATCCCAAGTACATTGCGAGTGTTAGGCATCCAGGGTGGAGACTTTCTGCTCACATACACCATTAAGTTTTCAAGTGACCTGTTTGAAATGTGTGGGTTTTTTGTACAGCTTTCTCATCTCATGTAGCCCTGCAGTGTGCTTCAGAACACAAATAGAAATGACAAGTCCCATAGTAAGATCTGGTGACAGTCCCTCTTCTGAGTTATTTCCAGATACTTTTCTGTCCTGAGATGGAAAGAATTCCTCTACAGGCCAACTAATGAAATATTTTACTAGTCAGAAAAGTATTACAAAAGCGGGGATAAGCAGAAAACTCTGAGGAGTTTCACTTACAGTATCTCAAACCAGCAATCTAAATGAAATAATAGAAATTGCATTAATAAAAGCCAGAAAAGTCATTGTTAATGTTGCTGGTGAATCTTGATTACTGCTAATGGCTTTCTTCTGTACTGTGCTTAAGCATACTGAGTACTCCTATAAAGTCACAAACTGTGAAAATCGAACAATCATATATGTTATGTATGTGCACTACCTTACTATGTAAATAGTAAAAACTTTTAAGGCTTCTGTGTTCATCTGACAGTAGCTCCTTTGAAGTTATGACGATGTTGGATGTGTTATATTTTGCATAGTGTGATTATTGTTAATGGTGTTATAAATCATGATGTCAAAAGCAGTCTAAAGGTTCCTAAAATAATTTTGTATAATCTTTTAGCATGCACACATCTAGTATAATGTTTAACAAAAAGCACCAAATACAATATGTGCATTCACATACATATGAAATGAAATATGGAAAAAAAAAATAATGGGAAAGCCATTTAAATATAACTGAAGTCACATGTATTTCAGTCGCTGGACTTGTTTGTGCTCTGCCATTTGCTCCATCATAGCAGACTTGTACTCATGGTTAGAATCCTCTGCCACATGTATATTTATAAGTTTCAAGAGCTGTAATTTCAATTGCTTCTTTTCAGGCCAAGGCCCAGACTTCTCCTAGCAGTGATGCCAAAAATCAGGATTCAAATACAGTGCTGTGTGTTCTAATTATTTTTTTTTTTTGCCTCAGTCAGCTCCAGGCGCTTCTCCATTAGTGAAGTTTTGATTCTTTTTCTTCCCAGTAGATGTAAAATCCGTGGCAGTTACCTGAACAGGTAGTTAAAAACTTCTTAGACCTACAGCAGCAAAGGCCTGAAATCCTTAAGACGTGATCTCCTGCTCTTTTAATTAAAAGTTATCTGCCAGCGCTAGAATTTTCACGTGTGCTCACAGAACTTGCATATGAGCTAAAAAACTGCAGTCTCAGCTGGCTGCTGGCCCATGCAATCTCCATAAATTCAGTTAAACCTCAAAAAAAAATCAAGTTACTGTGAAATTACCAATAGAGGAATAAATCATACTTCATGTGTCCTACTTCCTTCCTTCAGCAACCATGTTTCATCTGTGGCTTGTGGTGCTGGTGTGATTTCAGTATAGAACTACACGTATAGGTCCATGAACTTGGAATTTCTGTGCCTTATAAATTATCTAACTTTTTAAATATTTTTTTAATAGAATCGGTTATACCGAGCAGTGGAACATTTCATGTAAAACTACCAAAGAAGCATAATGTGGAACTTGGCATCACCATAAGCTGTAAGTGAAAGTGCTTGTTTTTAAGACCACATTTACTATTTGCAGAGAGTAGGTTCTGCAGCTATGGACTTATGTTTGTTGTGGGATAAGCTTCTCTTTCCCTTTTCTAGAAAGGGATAATTAACAGTGCTCTGTCTCTGATGAAATATCATTTTGTAAGAGATTTATACTCCCCTTCAAGTAGTTAAAGAAGCCAGAAGTTGGCTGGGCCTAAAGCTTGACCTATTCCTTTATGCATAGTACATTTTTAACTCCAATTAAAACTATTTACAAAAAAGTCAATAAAATTAGGCCCATGCAAAAATATTTCCATAGCTGGGTTTAAAGCAAAGGCTGGTGTCTCACAGACTCTTGAATAGGACCGCACTGAACTCAAGGGTTCTCACAGGCATGAGGGCCCACACACATGGGGTTATTTTCTGCTTCAGAATCCAGAATCTGAAAATACATCCTCAATCTGCAAAACTAGTGGACAATCCTAAATATGCAGGTCACATACCTATAGCCCCTTTCACTAGGGATTTCAGAGTTTTCTAAAGAAGATAATATGGGTGTACATTAGTCTATTTTTCAAAAAGTGTTTGTTACTGTTATTTGAAAGTGTTTCTATGCTTATTTATTTTGGAAGCAGAGAGTAAATGCTGTGTTAGGACTGGATTTTGACCAGGTAAACTCCTTGATGGAAGGAAGACAGATCCATATCAAAGTTAACGGGAGTGTGCTTAACGTACTTAATGACAGTGCAGAATCTGGTCTCACCAGAATTAACATTCCTTTATGGTTGTGGTCTGTCTTAGACTATTAGGGGTTTTTTTGAGTTATTGATGTGTCTTGGCGACAGATTGTGCTTTGAGTTATATTCTCAAAGCTTCTACCAGCACAATGGAATAAGGTTAATCAAAAGTACAGCAGGGAACTCAGTGCTAAGAATTACATCTGAGGAACAAATGAGAGACACTGCAGGCCTATTTGCTTGCGTTGCACACTTGAATGAGTAATTGTTGGATTCTGTAAGATGTGATGTGAAGCTTGAAGCAAAATCATAGCTCTGTGTGTATTTATGCAAATGAAAATATTGAGAAATGAGAAGACCTGGAGAGAGGCTGTTCTCTTTGAATGTTATTCTTAGGATCAGTAATGGTTTGTAGGATTGTTGTAAAAATACAATCTTCGTAATAATTCGATTTGTATTGCATTTTGGAAGTCAAACACCTTGTGCTTTTTCTTCTGTCTGTAGGAGTAAACTTTGAATGGAAAACTAATGTTCTTGGGTTCAGCATTTAGTCCTCTTCCAAACTTTGCATACCTTCCTGACTTGGAACTTGAAAAACTTAGGGCTTAGTAAAATTAGTGCTTTATATAATCAGAGCAACACCTGATTGATCTTAGCTCTGCTCTTCTGAGTATATTGCAGTTATCTTTAATATTTAAATTAAATTATTTTTATAAATATTAATCCCACTTGTTAATAGCATTTAATGCATATGAAATTTGTCTAGGATTAATTCTTTATTTGATTTTAAAGGATTTATACTAATAACTGAAAGTTTGCGAATTTGCTTGGTGGAAGTCTTGAATTGCTGCATTTCATGCTTGCTTTTCAGTGCTTTGCTCTGTTCTACCTAATTTACTCCTAAATGAGGCAGTGTGATTTGAAGAATATAAGCATTTTATATTCATTTTGTCAAATTTTTGTCAGGATACTTTAGCACGTTAGCATGCCGTTTATTACCAGTACTGTCAGCAAGCTATATGATGTTCTTTTAAAAAACAAATGCTAGGGGAAACTCAGTGGAATCGGTATGGCCAGGCTCAGACAGAAGTGAGAGACGAGATCAGGTTTATTCACTTTTGGACTTGATCTGTTTAAGTGCTAGAGACCTGTTTCATCCTGTCATCTCAAGATAGTGGAGTCAATGGGAAGTGAGAAAGTGCTATCTCTATAAAAACATTACACAGGAATGCCCGTCTTGCTTACCGTATTTCCAGTTTAGGATTTGGATGAGAAAGTCAGGAGATAACCTGACCTGACCTGACAGACGAGACAGACATTTTTTTGTCAGAAAGGAAACACAAGCCTCACCTCAGGCTGGCACCTAGACGTATGCCTATTTTTAAGTCCAAGAGTTCTTTTAAGTCAGCTGTTAGGAAGCAGACATCCGGGAAGAGGAATTTATTTCATTTTTCTTTGTGTTGTTTTCCTTGGTAATAAACAGCAGGTGTGCCTGCATAGAGTTACAGCCTACAGTACCTACTTGAAGGCATATCTGAAGTGACACACAACACTAAAGACAGTTAAGCTAATTCATGGTCTTTGAAAAGCATGACATGTAATAGGGGAAAAGATTAGATTTCCCTTACTTTCAGATTTATTAATGAAAGGAAAAAAAAAGCAAAACAAAAATTTCAAAATTCCCTTAGCTAGCGGAAAGCCCTAGAAATTAAGAGAGAAGAGAGTTTCATGAGCTTCATTTTTAATGTTAATCCAGGGCACTGTGTTTTGGATAGTGCATGTCAGTTATCTCTCAGTGTACTGGCCTTGCCCATGGCTGCCTGCATGCACATACTGGACTTCTATCATCCTTCCCTTATCTCTGCAATATTTGTCTAATCTTCCCATTAACAGCTACTTACACTCAATGAAGACCCTATTTCATAGCCTGCAAATATAAGTGACTTTGAGTACCATAATTTTTGCACTCAGTTACCTGGTTGGAGCAATTAGAATGTCTCAGTTCTTAAAATTATGTCATCCAAATAAAGCATGATACAGCAGCATCCAGGTGTGTGTGATTATACTTTTATAACAGAACCATTCCCTAGAAAAAGGATGGCTTTCAAGTAGATCAAGTAGTGGTCAAATCTGCTTCAATTTATTTGCCAGTGACAGTGATTTTAGACCGTGTAATGGAATATAGATCTTTTCTTAAAAGATACAATTTTTTGTGCCACTGGCTACTTTATCACAGCCTAATATTTTTAAATCCTCAAATGATGTCTGAGAAAGTTACTTACTAGTACAATCCGATAATTTTAGTTAACTACACCTCCCCCCTTCCACCCCCTTTTTTTCTTTCTTTCTGAAGTAAGATCCTGATATCCTTACTGGTAATGAACTACAGCACCTTGCTTCATAAATAATCTCTCTGAAGCTAATGGGAGAAAGCTAAGCTAAGAAATAAGAAGCCACAAAGCCAGTAAGAATATCAGAATCTCACCCGAAATATCATCAGTTTTTCTAAGTCACTTTGACTAGCTGCTACGTTGTGGTCTGCTTTATTGCTTTTGTACTTCATCAGAAACAAGCTTTTTAAATATCTGCAGATATTTAGTGTTGGCTATGAGAATTTTCTGTATATTTTGGGATTTCACCTAGCCAACTCGGCTTCATTTTGCATGTTACAAGTAATTATTTTCAAGACAGTGCCTGAAGAGTCAGCAGGTTTCTCAGCTGCTCCACGTGAACCAATATTTAAGGAACAAAAGAGCTACATCAGCCTAATTTTGAAAAGCTCTTTCATCTACTTAATAATCACACGATTTTTAAAGTCTGGTAGCTGTTAACCAGCGTTGTGGATACGTGGTCTGACTTTGTAAATAAAAGTCTTTTTCCATCTTCTTTTCCTCTGCTTTTTCAATTTGTTCAGAGTTTGATCAAATGCCAGAACTTGAAGCCAGGCTGAGACTAGTAAGTGAGTTTTGGCTGGGTAGTAGGTGAGATGTCCACCCCAAAATCTGTTTAAGTCACATCATTGGTTGTTTTTTTGGGGGGTTAGTGGTGAAATAAGAAAGCAGGGTTGTTTGAGGGTTTTTTTTTTTTGTTAACCAAATGGAACAGCTGATCTATAAGTCTGACAACACTTCACTGAACTTGCTTTCAAGTGGCAGGGGATCCGCAGGCGGAGTGTATCTTTACTGATAGGAGTAGGTTTGAGACCTAGGATCATAGAGTAATTTAAAGAGAGGGAAGAAACAACTTGCTAATGATCAACCTTCCAGCTGCAACACTGAATTTAGTATCTATACAACTTTATGCACTCTTCAGTCCACTCTTCAGTCCAGTTCAGCATACAGACTGTGTTAAGGTCTCTTACAAAACCTCAGCAGTAGATAGACTAACAGCTGGACCAGGGAGGAGGAAAAAAAGGAGACCTTTGGTGGACAAGCAGAATGGGACAAGGAGAAAAAATGAGTGAAGAGCTGTAACAGGGAGAGAGCAGAGAAGGGGAAAGGCTGAGGTGTGAGCAGGGGTAGGGGAAATTTAACAAGAAGGCTGGACATGGGTGAGTGGTAAGGTGCTTTGGGTTTAATTGCTTATTTAAAACAAAAATAATTGTGAAATGAAACGCGAAAATGAAGACTTAAAGCTGTACAGTGTGACTTCAGACTTGCGTTAATTCATGAGGATATCTGTTTTAATTAAGTGGTCAAATACTGCTTTCTCGCTGGGAATTCTTGCTTCTCTGCTCTCTGGGGAGAGATGAAACAGTGGTGTATATCCAGGGGGATGGAGGCTGCATAATGAATGAGGTGGAGAATTGCAGAAAGAAAAAGGAGGTGATCTCATGGTCAAGATGGTTTAATGCTACCCTGGAGAAATCAGGGTTTTTTCCTCTTCTTTGCAATGAGGTTGTGCTGAGACCAGTCATTTCATGGGGATGGGAGGGGTGTGAGAGAGGAAGAGGGAGGGATGGTGAGAGTAAGAAAGAGAGATGGAGAGAGATTTTCCACAGGTGGCTGCTTGATTTTCTCTGGAAACCGTTGAGGTCCTGGCGTCACAGTCACAGAAACGCTGAGCATCTGCAGCTGTTGCTGAAAATGTCAGTACTTGTACTTTGGACACAGAAGCTGTAATATACTACAAACTGTTGTGAGAAATGAAGACACAGATATCTCAAATCGCTCACTGAAAGTTGTCATACTTTGACCTAAATGCTCCTGTGTTTCCTTTCCTCATCTGTAAAATCGGGATAATAGCACTTGATCTTCTTGCTGGGAACAGCATCCGTTTGCCAGTGTCTGGGAGGCAATCTTAGGCTGCGGTGTTGTGCAGTACAAAAGTTCAGGAGGAAATTAATGATTTTATCTCTGCAACACAACTCAAATAGTTCGTAGCAGGTATGTCACGAGCATTGAACAAGAATAAAACAAAGTGTGGTGTAGCTGCTTATTAAGGGCTTGTCAGCATGGGGGGATTCATTTCACGCTGAGCTGTGTTTGCTGCCTACAAAAAGGCTTTCATCCACCAGGCACAATTAATAGCTCGGGATAACTGACAAAATACTGCTGGTTCACACTGACTCAGTGTGGAACTCTAATAACTTTGTGTGCAATATCATACCCTTTGGATCCACTTGTGCTCTGTGGCTTCAGACTCTGAGCTCTGTTCTTTCCCCCATTTTGGTTCCTTCTCTCTTCTTTTTGGAACAGTAGTGGACTGTTTTCTTCAGTACTGGTAATTTTTATAAAGCAATTTCATAACGAGTGTCTTAATACTCAAATCTCAAACTGCAGGCATTGTATGGTGGATGGCATATAACCTCAAAGATTTATAAGGCAACCTTGAGGGTAAAAACATAGAATTTATTAAAAAAGGTCACCAAAGTGATACTTTAAAATTTTAACACCATACTAATTTCTGAAACAAACCCGAATTCAAATAAATCATTGAACTGTCATATAAGATATATTTGACCCATGGTATATGAGAAACAAGCTACGATAATTACACATCTTGCAAAGCGTCAATTGCTGTTCTCTGAATTACAACATGGGCATTTTCTGAAAGCGTGCTGTTTTAGACAACTTTCTAAAAATTCTTGAAAGTCCTTGTATGTCTGTCTGCCAGATTTTCAAGCCAATGCATTTGCAATATGGCTATTTAGCAGTTCTTAAACAGTTTCTTTGAACATTAAAGGGCTTTCTCAGTCAGGGCAGCCAAGGTCAAGACGATCTGTTAGAATATTGTGTTGGAAATGTCATTTTTAATACACCTTGTGGTTGCTGTAGGTGAAGATCTGTCATTTTCCATCAAAGAGAAAAACTGTGAGCTGCTAAAGTAACTGACATCAGAATTTTGTAGGTGATCCTGCAATATTGGGTAGCGTTTTAGGTGGTTGTCAGTTAGGCATTGGAGACGAATGGAAAAGCACCTTCTGTGAATGAACGTAGAGGCCTCTGTACACAGAGCAGTCAAGGCTTGGGGCAGCTGAGGAGCCCTACGTGTGCAGAAACCATCAGCACTGTGAGGAGAACGAAGTGCCTTATACCACACGGCAATGTTTTAATATTAGTACCTTCTTTGTTAACAACAGTCCCAAAAGTCAATCTGCGTTGACCACATGGACTGCCTCCTGGCCAGAGCAGCTGTGGGTGGTGTACATCTCAATGGCAGAGATCAGATGCCATGCTCCTGTCTAAAAATGTGTCTTTTGTCACCTGCAACTTCTGAGCCACTGCTTACCATATCGGATCCTCATGCAGTCTTCTGCCAGCAAATGGATGAACCCTCCATTTAGTGAAGCTGCTCCAAGAAGCAATCCTTTGGAACCACCCGTTGTCTTCTTCCTCTGGGGTAGTTAACCGCTTCCTGTGCAACTGAAGTCAAGCAAAATTGCTGAACAAATTTCCTAGTCAGGGGAAACTTATCAAATATTTCTGCACAAGTCAGTGCAATGGCTGGCATTGTAGAGCAGAGCATCCTGTTAACCACGATGGACAGATAGAAAATTGAAAGTTATGTCAGATAACTCCAAGAAGGGATGAGTTAGGTGTGCAGGAGAGGACTGGTGGGGTTTTTACTAATTTGACCACTGCTGGAATTTGCAGGGCTTCTAATAGGTAACCCCAATCCAAAGTGGGGAAGAATCTACAGTGCTGAAGGCTCAGCAGCAAGTGTGGAGGAGCAAGGTTACTCATCAAAGGAGGTGCATGTTTACTTCAGAGGAAGCAGTGAGTCACAGTGAAGCAAGCATCCGTGTGATGCAAGCTACATCTGTGCAGATGTGATAACTGTGTATCAGTTACCCAGTGGTATTTGTGGCCACCATCCACAGCATCTCATTTATTGTAAAAGTAGATTCCTTTCTCTCACCCAGGAAGCATTATTTTCATACCTCTGCCTTAAGCACTGAATGAGAAAATAGTGGATGTAAAGAACATGGGGTAGCCCGCTATAGATATTGTGCCAGAGCAGCTTGTTGGTCAGGGATATACTAAAACGTGATTTGTGACTGACAGAAGTATTCTGGCAAAAAATCAGCCTTAGTAGTTGTGCTGAAATGTTCCGCTAGCGGAAAATCTTCCTTACATGTAGCTACACGGCATTTTCTGATAGATCACTAGAGCTGTACTGTGATATCTTTGCATGGTTCAGTCCTGGCCTAACCAAGAATGCAGGCATACCAGGTTAAATTCACTTTGCAGTAGTCATCTTATTCCTCATTTTCTAATTTTTGAGGGGTATGCAGTCTTACTAATATGCTGATGATGAATGTTTGTATTCACGTACATATAATTTAAGGGAAGGTGAGAAAGGTAATGCAGGTAAATAATGTGAACAGAATTAGCCTGTTTGCATATCTAGAAAAAAAGACACAAACCAGATACTTGTGTGTATTCTTTATTACAGCTCCATCCAGCAGAAAACCAGGGGACCCTCTGGTTATTTCTGATATCAAGAAAGGAAGTGTTGCTCACAGGTAAGACATTCAAGCTCTCACTAAAATTCAGTTTCCATTGTGTGACCACCCAGACTCAAGTTAAACAGAGGGAGCTTGTAAGAGATGCTGCTTTTTAAAAACACAAACAAAACCAAATGGTTACAAATGGGAAGTCCGGCATGTTAAGAAATAATTGCTTTTTGAAAAATCTGTGGTTTCTATAACAATGTTCTTATCTTCTAAGATACTTTAATGCTACTAGAATTTCATGTAAGCTTGTTTGCTTGTTCACAGAACTGGGACACTCGAACTGGGTGATAAGTTGCTTGCAATAGATAATATTCGGCTTGACAATTGCTCAATGGAAGATGCTGTCCAGATCCTTCAGCACTGTGAAGACCTTGTAAAGTTAAAGATCCGCAAAGATGAAGATAATTCCGGTATTAGCAATGAGCCTATTGCAGATTCTTGTGTGTTTTCAGGATTTTTAGAACAGAGGTTATTCTTTTGCGTTTAAATTTTAGTGAAGTGTTTTTTCTAAACATGGCTATCTTATGCTAATGCTAATCAGAAGACATCACACTAGAAAGAATTGTCATAGTATATAAAGTTTTGAATTTTGAATTTGCCCACAGGAGCTGCACTGCAAAATGCCATCTTCAGTTCTCCTCAAGTGCAGTCATATAAGGTTGTTTTCAGCATTTCGTCTCTTTTCTGTTTTTTCCTGCAAGCTCACCAAACTGAGGACAATTTTATCTCCTGATTAATCTAATGGCTACCACCCTTCTTTGAGTATCAGAGTTCTTTGCTTTCATGGCAAAACTGACCTTCATTGTGAAGGATGACCATGAGCCAGCAATGTGCCCTTGTGGCCAAGAAAGCCAATAGCATTCTGTTGGGCATCAGGAAGAGTGTGACCAGCAGGTTGAGAGAGGTTATCCTCCCCCTCTACCCTGCCCTGCTGAGGCCCTGTCTAGAGTGCTGTATCCAGTTCTGGGCTCCCCGGTTCAGGAAGGACAGAGAACTGCTGGAGAGGGTACAATAGAGGACCACAAGGATGATTAGAGGCCTGGAGCATCTCTCTTACGAGGACAGGCTGAGGGACTTGGGTCTTCTTATGCTGAAGAAGAGAAGACTGAGGGGAGATCTGATCAACACCTATAAATACTTGAAGGGTGGGTGCCAAGAGGATGTGGCCGGTCTTCTTTCAGTGGTGCCCAGTGACAGGACAAGAGGAATTGGGCACAAAGTTGTACATAAGAAGTTCCATCTAAACATGAGGAGGAACTTCTTGACTTTGAGGGTGGCAGAGCCCTGGAACAGGCTGCCCAGAGAGGTGGTGGAGCCTCTGTCTCTGGAGACGTTCAAAACCCACCTGGTTGAGCTCCTGTGCAACCTGCTCTAGCTGGACCTGCTTTGGCCAGGTGGGTTGGACTGGATGATCTCCAGATGTCCCTTCCAACCATGTATCATTCTGTGATTCTGTGAATTCAGACCACATGCATGCCATGTTCTTGTGTAGCCCACATTTCTACTGCCTGGAAAGAGCATTGAAGACATCAGTGCAACAATTTGTCTCATTCTGCCATTTTCTTAACTAGGGCTAGCCAGAAGACAGACATAATGGACCAGTCTCCTTTCCAGTCATTCACTAAGGTTTATAAACTTCCAACTCTCATGTGGCAGGGCCGCTGTATGATTCATAACTTCTTATTCACTTAACTGTTGATACTGGAGAAACATCAGTATTGTGTCAGCCCTTAGCAAATACTGGCTATTACATTTTCAACTAGCTTGGTGGATTACTTTTCATCCTTCAGATGAAGTCTTGTGCTGGGCCAACGCCACACCTGTGTAAACATTGTCAGCATTAGATCCCAAGGGATTTGTTGTTGTTCCAAAAGTACTCTGGCAAGCATGCAAGAGCTGCCACTCTCCTGCTGTGCAGTGGCAGCTTACATGCTGGCCCACTGTATGCCGACCAGAGGCTTCCAGTGGGGTTTAGGGAGTTGAATGCTTCTGGGAAAAGAGTGTCAGATAAAGCGTAGGTCATGTGCCAAAACACTGATGATAATGCACCAAGTAGGAATGCAAGGCCAACACTAAGCATGAAAATCATTGGGGTGAGGCGGTTGGGGGGGAAGAAGCTAAAGGCCTAAATTTTCCCCAAACGGGGAACAAAGAAAGTAGCTCCAAATGTATCAGTGTTTCTCCAGCTCTGTTTAAGTACCATCTTCAGCATTAGAAGAAAGCAACTCTTTTAACCTTTGCTAGCCATGCAGGTATCTTTTTTTTTTTTTTTTTTTAAATAGAAATGGGAACATTTGAATTTTCTAGCTTGTCTCAGGTTAGTTCTAGTAACATTTATGGAATGTGCATCCTAGACATTTTCCACACTAGCTGAGCCATTCAAAATGTCATTACCCACAGATCTAGAAAAAGTCGCCCGCCAGGCCAGACGTCATGGCTGAATACCAATATCATAAGTTGGGCAAGGGAGCATTTGTTATTTTGATCTGAGGAGAAATCTAGCATTTTAAATTTTAAAATATCCCTTCACAACTCAAAGACGTTGCAGTCAATTGCTCTCCTGCTGTGATTTTTTTTTGACAAAATATGAGCAGACATTGTATAAATACAGGAGCCTTTCTTGTTGCTGCAATACTTGCTGGGTATTGTTTAAGGAAAATACATTGTATTTAAGCTTAACCATGATGAATTCTTCTCCATTTCTGGTGATTGTTTGATGAGACTAAAATTTCAAAATAAGGCAAATGACTTAATGCAATATAATGAAATAAAATTTAATTGAGTTATTATTCAGCTTAGTTGATAGTGCAGAATTCAGAAGCTATTTTTGATTCTGTTACGGAAGCTTGGAATTTGTCCATCAAAAACGTGATATGTATTTCAGGTTCTCTTAGTAAGACAGCCGCTCATCTTATCATAACTTTTTTTTCTTCCCCACAATTCTTTTCACGAAGCTGTTTTTTTTAAAAACTTTTGAATTATCTTTGATTTTAAATACCTTCTGCTCAATTCAAGAAACAGATGAGTACCAGTATTTATACAATAGTAATAACTTATCTTTTCTCTAATGATGTACCCCTGTGTGCAAAGGTGGCCAACAGCCCCCTGGGCTGCATTAGATCAAGGGAGGTGATCCTTCCCTCTGCTTAGCACTGGTGAGAGATTTCCAGAGTGCTGCATCCAGTCCTGGGCTCCCTAGTGCGAGAGAGACATGGACATAGTGGAAGGGCCACAGAGATGGTGAAGAGGCTAGAGCATCTCTCCTAAGAGGAAAGGCTGAGGGAGCTGGGAACATTTACCCTGGAGAACAGAAAGACTTTTATCAATAGACATAAATATCTGAAGGAAGAACGAACGTAAAGCAGGTGGAGCCAGGCTCTCTTCAGTGGTGTCCAGTGACAGGACAAGAGGCAGTGGATACAGACTGAAACACAGAAGGTTCTTTCTGAACATCAGGAAACATTTTTTTACTGTGAGGGTAAGCGAGCACTAGCACAGGTTGCCCAGAGAGGTTGTGGAGTCTCCACCTTTGGAGATATTCAAAAGCCAAGTCCTGGGCAACCTCGTGGCCCTGCTTGGGTGGGGGGGTTGGACAAAAAGATCTCTGGAGGTCCCTTCCAAATTCAAGCTTTCTGTGATTGTGTAACAAAATATCCTGAAGTTATATTTTAACAGGAAAGATGCAAAGATTTTAAATGGACTGAAGTTTAGTCTTAATAGAATGAGGGAAGATTTTCTGTTGACTTCAGTTTTTGACAAAAGATGAAATTGCACAAGAGAAGGTTCTCGTTGTTTGGTGGTGGTTGGTGGTTGTTGTTTTTTCCAAAATAATCCAGTAGAACATGGTTAAGAAGTGTATTTGAAATGTAGTCCTTTGAAAATGTTGCTTGTTTACCAGTCACTAGACTGAATGTGCTATTTTTTTCATTCCCTCTTTCATAAGAAACCAATTGCATCCCCTTGGCATTTATTGCAGATGAACAGGAGAGCTCTGGAGCAATTATTTATACTGTTGAGCTCAAGCGCTACGGTGGGCCTCTTGGAATTACAATCTCTGGGACTGAAGAACCCTTTGATCCCATAATCATTTCTAGCCTTACAAAAGGAGGATTAGCTGAAAGGTAAATTGGAACGCAAATTATTTTTAAACATCCTTTTTGTCAAGATAAAGATCTGTTTTGTTTGCCTGAAGATGCTAATTTTCATGGTTTGGGAATTAATTTTTTTATAATTCTACAAATCTGAGTTGATAATCTTTTTGCTGTTGTTTTTTGATCATTGCCAAGTTCAGGAGTATGAACAATATCTTAACAGGATGTTCTTGCACATATTGGACAAGAGAGAACAGAGGATTGTGGTCCTTATTGTAGCAAAAACTAGTCAATCGAACTGCTCAATCACAGGAACATTTTAGCATCCTTTTAAAAGCAATAGCCTTGTATAGTACAATAAGTAAGGAAGGCACTTCATGTGTCTAAGTTTATACACATACTGCATCATACACCATAGCGAGCGTTATTGGAGGAGCAAAAATGCTCCTTATGGTATGTGGTGGATAGAGAATAATGAAAATGCTAAGGTTGTCTATCTCCTGTTATTTCTAAGATAGGTAGAATCATTGCAATTGGTACCTTTCAGAGAGAACTTAAAACACACACAAAATACAGTACTGTGCACAGCCAGAACAAACAGTGCATTCAAACAAAGAGAATTTATTTTCTTCTCTTGATATGATTCATCCTGAAAACCACTTGGGTGAAATAGCTGGTTACTGGCTCGCACTGCCATTATTAGTTATGTTGTGAGACTTCTAGAAATTAGAGTAATTTCAGAACTTACTGAGATGTCTGAGATTGCTTTGAAACATGTGGGCTGCAATGAATATCATCCGTAGGTGATTAACTCAACTACTGCAGTAACAGAGAAATCCGCATCTCCCTCCGCTGTTGTCACTACAACAGAGGTGACTTGCTTAAAGCGTTAAAAGCAAAATGAAAGAGAGAAAGGAAGATGTGACTTTCATGCTCCAAATATGCAAAGAAATTGCCTCTGTTGCTTTTTATGCTCTCTTCTCAACATTTTACTTCTCTCTCTAATTGTAGGACTGGGGCAATTCACATAGGAGATAGAATCCTAGCAATAAATAGTAGCAGTCTGAAAGGAAAACCTTTGAGTGAAGCCATTCATTTATTACAGATGGCAGGAGAAACTGTCACCTTGAAAATCAAGAAGCAGACAGATGGTGAGTATGGCCAAGGGTAACATCAGTGGTCTTTAATGTGTGTGTTGTTACAGATTAACAAGCATTTAGGCCATGTCTGGAAAAACAAGAAAGAACTTACTGCTTACAACTGCAGGAAAGCAATGATCACCACCTCCTTTTTAATTTTTTTTTGTAATTCTTTTCAGCCACCAGTCCCAAGAAATTTTCTGTTCCTGTGAGTCACATAAGTGAACTGAGTGATGCTGAAGATGAAAGTTCTGCTGCACAGAAATCTGGCAAACTCTCAGACGTCTATTCCACTACAGTCCCAAGTGTTGACAGTGCAGTAGAGTCATGGGATGGCTCTGGTATCGATACCAGCTTTGGAAATCAAGGTACTATTAAGAATGCAATCGACATTTAAAGTAGAAATTATCGCCTCTGTGGTTGACCTTCCTTTGCCTTAAGAGAACTTTTATCTGTACCAGCCTTAAACCTTGTACTTTGTAATGTGCGAGTGTCTCATTATGACCACACACCTTGCCAGGCAGCATGATTTCTTACACTTGGCTGGCCTCAGGTTCGTTCTTTCATGACAACGTGATGTGTTATGAAGCATTTATCAATACATTAACGGACTTTTGTTAGCTTTACTGACATCTGAATAGCCCAGTCCATAGCTCATCCACGGCTAAATGAGTTTATCCTTCAAATACAGATCAATACAAGGCACAGAACACACTGAAGATGTTCGTGAATTTGATGCCCATATGCAGTAACTTTTATCTGACAACAGATGTATTATAAACTACGGAAGGGAGAATGTTAGGCATTGCTTGTGATTGGTAAATCTTATGCTTCTTCCTCATTCCCGCAGCATTAACATCTAACTTTCAGCTCTCAAAAACAATAATTGTATTTAAAGACATGATTTTCCTTACACTAAATTTTTTACTTCTATTTGACTTTTGTTTTATATAGGATTTTCAAATAATTTAATTTTAATTTGTAAAACACATTTATCTAGGCAGTGAGGGATGAGATTACAGATGTCTTGTAATAATCTAGATAACAAGAAAAATAACTTCCACACAACTTCAGTGGTTTATTTAATTCTCTGTAAAATGTTTATTTCCATAGTAAAGTAGGTATTCCCAGTACCTGGCAGGTACTTCAGATATTACTTTCTCACTCACTCTGGTTTCACACATTCTTTCAATTTTATTTCTCTGTTTCTGTTGCTTGCCAGAAGCATGGGTAGTAGCTCATGGACATTAGCTGTTTTGTACACTCCCACATAGGACTGAAACTGAGCTCAGCCCATCAGATTTCCCATATAGACCCAAGTTCTGCGCTGATTACTTTCGCTGTTACTCTCTAATGTGCCTGCTCAGTGGTAACACTGCTGGTTGTTTCTGGAAAGCGACACATCTCCTTTGAAACGTGTTGAGCTACTTGAGATCAGGAAGTAGCTCATGTCACTAGTAGTGGCCATGTTTTAATTTTTAAGTATTTTGTAGCCTTACTGCATACATTTGGCATCAACTTGCTTTAAACAAGGCAGTCTCAATATATTTAATTATAACTCCCGTTTTCTACATTTTACTTTTAATTTACTGTTACATGTAATGCTTTATTTAGTACTCAATGCATTGGGCTATATTCCCCATGTATAATTTGTATTTCACTGGAGTTAGAGTTGGGATGAATTTGTTCCGTTTCCTGTTTTCAACTCTTTTGGTCAGTTTATCAAATTAAATGATGTTAGAATTTCTTCTAATATTTTTGCATTCTAAGGAGAAATACTGCTGAAAAAGTGCCCGAATGATAGCTCTCATTTCCTGGGTGAATCGATTCTATTTGGAGCAAGTTGTTCAACTGTGGAAAGGATTGAGGCCCAGACTGATTTCCAATGTTCTGATGATTCAGATGCCACACCAAAATTAAACCGGTATCTCAAAGCAGATTTTTTCTAACTCCCTTGAAAAAATCATCCCAGACTTGGCTGGATATGTGGCACTTCTGCTAAACAGCCCAAGCAAAATCAGATTTGCACCTTATTCCTTGCTGTGGCACTAATGTGACCCACATTTCTATGAAAGTTCATTGTGTCTTGACCTGTCGAGATGACTTTGGCTTCTCTCCAGACCTTTCTTGGCATAAGCGCAGGCTAAGCAAATTGAGGAGTTTGGGGAATGTTTCTGGAGCACCGGATAATGCTTTATCCTATTAGTTACTAATTTAATGCTGGTGAGCAGTCTTTTTTCTCCTTGAATTAATACTCCATTTTGTACTTTTGTCTAATGTGTCTGCTTTACTAATCCAGAGCCTTCCCCACACAGCAGTTACATTTTTGCAACCAAAACCCGTCCTACAATCTGGGGGTATGATACTGGCTGCCAATTAGCTGGAAAATGCACACAACTCTCTAGTTACATGGGATTTGAGGGAGACAGGTTTAGACTGATTCATGGAAGCAAATTACCCTCTTTAGAGAGGTGACAGCAGTGATACTTGTTAGCCATCAACAAAATAGAACGTCGTAATCCAATATACACGTCAGAAAACACCAACTACAGAGCTAGAAAAGGAATGTATCAAGATGAAATATATATATATATAGCAGCTCTACCATAATGGATTTTGCTTACCATGTCAGCATCAGCTTGTGACATGTCTATCCATGTGTTCTTCTTGATCCATCACTTGGAAGCCAGACTGTCTGGTTCCTACTTGGAATTAAAATTACACTTAATTTGGTTAAAGAAATACTATTGAATTTATACCAACATTGCTTGTTTGATAAAAGCACCCAGAAATAAACTCTTCAGACATAAAGGTCGTCATAAAGGCCATCTGATGACATTTACACAGCTTTGAGTTATTTGGAAATGGCTGACAGTTAAGTCACTTTCTGCAAGGTGAGCTTTCCAGAGGTGTATATTGGTCCAAGGCATCTGTGCCTACTGTGACATGGGCCTTTTCTCAGCTCTGGGAGCCCTAGCAAAAAGCAAGTGCAAGTTCCCCTTCCACAAAGGGGCAGTGGTGCAGAGATTCCCATGTTGGCCTTCCGCAGACACTGGAGCAGGTTGCCCAGAGAAGTTTTGGTTGCCCCGTCCCTGGAAGTGTTCAAGGCCAGGCTGGATGGGGCTTTGAGCAACTTGCTCTAGTGAGAGGTGTCCCTGCCCGTGGCAGCGGGGTTGAAACTCAATGATCTTGAAGGTCCCTTCCAACTCAAACTATTCAATGATCCTATGACTGTACTAACGAGTCCTTGCCTCAGCAGTGCCGAGACAGCTGCTCTCCTTCCTCTTCTGGCATTACTCCAGTTAACGGTCACTCAAGAGCCTCTGCATCACGCCAGCTTTTGCATCTAGGTAGCCATTCTGCAGATGGGTAGTATAATTAACACTAATATATCACTAATTCTTGGCTGCATTGCTTCCAAATTGGAGGAAGTTACCAGGAGGAAGAAAAAACTTTCTTCATAGTCACCTGAAAAGCCAAGTTGGTGATGGTTTTTGGTTTATCCTTGCAAAGTCTTTTTTCAGTAAGTCTGAAACGCAGTTTTCTTAATAGCTTAGGTTTAATTTGGGTCATGTTGCATATGACCACATACACACATATTTCACACATCCATAACACATGTGATTTATTCACTAGTATTCAATGTACAATGTCCAACTGGAAACTGATAGATTGTGAAGGTGTGTAGAACTAAACATCAGAAGCAGCCAAGACGTAAGCAGTAAGCAAACAGTGTTAGATATACTTAGGATTTTGCTTTCAGTAGTCTTTCACAGCAGAAGCTGTAGAATGCACCTAATTCCAGGGATAATTTAGGCCATAAATGACCTGATTACTGCTGAAAAAAAATGGTAACAAATCATGAGTCCACATCCAAGTTCTAGAGAACCCAGCTTCAGAGATGTGCTTTTCTGTCATTACAACACTTATAGTGCACTAAATATATAATTAATTTTTTCAGGACACAGCTATCAGGCCTCAGGATACAACTTCAATGCCTATGAATGGAGGAGTCCTAAACAGACTAGTTTGTCCCCTCCAAGCAATCCACGAATCCACCCATTTCATGATACAGGGCTGAGTGATGACGAATGGGACAGACCTACAGCAAGCAGGTAAGTTCCCATACGCATTTCTGTTTTCTGATCTGCAGCTGCTGCAGTGCCTCAGAAATGAACACTTCATGCCTGCAATGGCATTCTACTGCAGCTGTAACACCTCTTCCTTTAAATATGGATATAGTATTTCTACTTCTTGAAACTTATTAGGGAGATTAGTGATACTTATGAAAGATTATGATGCCAAAACCAAGACATGTATTTATTTTGAGTTACTTCCGACAGAAGAAACAAAGCATTTATCTCCTAAGGATAAACAAACAAAAAAATTAGTGCATTCCCTTGGGCAAGCTTCAGAAAAAAAGTGATCTGTTTTCCACTCCACAAAAATAAATCTACGAATAAAGTGTCTAAGGATAACTGACATGTTAATCTTTTCTCTTCCATGAAAACTTTTCATTTTGGTTTGGGCAAAGAAGCAGAAATTACAGTCGTCTTCCATAAATGCTTGAGATATCTGCAGTGATTCTGTAGAACAAGGTGATCCAGGTAGAAGTGTCTTGTCCGTAGCTATTGTAGTTTTCCATGCATTCATTCCTTCTGAGAAGTAAAGCTCCTTTTCAATGAATTTCTCTGCAGGCAAAAGAACTTCCTAGGGGGAAAATGCTTAGTTGACAATGCTTGGAAATGGTGAAAGACCAAAAGTCTCTTTTTTTCTGTTCTAAGTGTGATTTGTTCCACTGCAGAAACTTGGGTAATTCCTACCAAAGAACAGTTCTTCCTCTGACAAGGAAAGACAGACAACACCGTTAGAAAGATTTCTGTGTTCTTTGTACCCATCCTCAGGACGTGCAGACATGCACATCCTTCATTAGAAATACAGTTTCTTGGTGTAACAGCACAATGAGCCTGAAATCCCAGTCTATGGCAAGTTCAGGTTTAGTACTAAAGAAACCCTTTCTAGTGCCTCAATAAACATACTGGGTAAGTAAAGCCATAAGGTACAGCCTGTTACCTTTGAAATACAAATCAAGACAAAGCTTATATACCAGTGCTGCTTTTCAGAATCTGAATGACAAACCCTCTGATGCAGCAGATTGCTCAGTGGCATTTTGTCTGGAGACAAGCCTGGCAAGATGATAGCAGAGATCTGAGCAAGTGTGAGTTCGAATTCCATATCCAGCTCCTTTGGCCAGTAGGAGTTTTCATAGGTTAGTAGTGGATAATATTTAATAAAGGAAATGACCATAGTTTTCTTCATAAGTTAATATCTTTAATCTAATAGCAGCATCTTTATCCACAGTTAAAGCCCATGTTTTGTTTCTCAGATGAGATGCAGCCACAGATTCCAGAACACCTACTGTTTTGCAGTTGCATGTTATAGGCTGAAAAAAATGATGAGCAATGAACCAGGAATCTGGATTGTAAAATACAGTATCTTCTAAATGAAAAGCATGTATTCTATTACCATTATCAAGCACTCTTCAACAGAAAGTGTGCACATTAAAGAGTCTTGTTCTACTTGTTGATATCACTTACACCTGAGATATATGGCACGAGTTAAAATAATCATTATTTTAACCCTGTATCTTTAAAATGGATTATGCCACACCTGATGGTTCCTGTACCAAGTGCTGGAGTATCTGTGAAGGGCATGTCTGTTGTTCCAGCCTGTTACAGGGATCCCCAGAAAACTACCTTTTCTCTGCCTCTAGGTAAGCAACTCGTCTCCTTCTGTAACACTAAAAAGTAATTTTTTCTTACCTTTATTTTGTGTAGCACAGCTTCCAAGAATATGTGGCAACAGAAGGAGACTGAGACACTGGGAGAGAATCAAGAAAACCATTTAAAGCAAACTTCTGTAGAAAGATCAGGGGGAGAGAGCATCAGGAGCCTGAAGAAAGAGAGCAAGATGTGGAAAGGTGCCTCTGGTGGACAAAGGAAAGGTGGGGGACAGCTGGAAGAATGGAATACTTCCAGGTAGGTGAAGAAGGAGTGGATAGGAATGAGATCCAGCTGGGCTTGGGGGTGGGGGGAGCAGGACTGGGGAAGGATGAAGAAAGAAAAAAACAGTTGAAATGACAAGAAGGAGAAAAAAGAGGGTAAAAGCAGAAAACACAATGAAAGCTCACTTGGCAAGGAAATGAAACCAGAGAGCTTAAACTGCTCTGTAGGCTGGTGTCTATCTATTGCTGGCAGGTAGGACAAGTCTGTTATAATATCTGCTCCAGGGAAAATTTTTTGCATATTTGGAGTCTACTTCCTAGAACACCCTATCACCTCCTGAATTAAAAAAAAAAAAAAGAAAAAGAGAAAAAGATTTAATCTCTCATATGGCAATAAGAACCAAGTCATAGGCATCTGTGTCTTCCTATCTGTCCCACTACCTCTTCTTCAGCACTTTTATGCATTTGAATTTCTGATCGCTCTTTGAATAAGCATCAGAAAACCAAATTTATTCGTTATAGGTCAAACAATATTTCACATGACATAAAATCAATCTCTCAGGCTTCAGGGAAAAAAAAAAAAAGCCATCTAGGTGCAAAACTATTTTGGTACCTCTGTTTTTTTCTGGTGTGATAGCTCAGCTACAAATCAGCTTATTCATGTGGCTGTAATGGAGATGAAAAAGTTGAGCATTTCACACACGAGGAGACAAGACTAGGAGAAAAGGCAAAAGAGGAGGTGAGGGCAGAAAAAGGGATTGCTTCAGCTAAAAAGAGGTCCAGGCTTATAGGCATCGTGATTTCAGACTTCACAGAATAAATGGACCCCCAGTTCTAGGAAATCCAGTCTTTGCTGTCACAGGCAATTGCCTCAAATAATCCTGTCTGTAAACTCAAGTTCCATTTCATATTATAGTATTAGTATGCAATATAAAGGCATTGTAATGGATAAATTAGTCTGTGTTCACCATTGGCTATTGAAACAACTACTTAGGTTTTTTGAAAGAGCTGATTTCAGAAGTCAAGCATCTTTCTACAATCATGTTTTGAATACTTTCTTATCTTACCTGGGAGGAATTGCATCTGTGATCCTAGTAGGTATTCTCACCATTGCTGTATCTATTGCAATATCTTAGAAGAGACACCGGTGCTAGATGGAGATTCATTGCAATAAGAGATTGAAATGGCTGACCATTGTCTGCTTGACTGATTGTAACTGTGAGAAAGCATCTCTGAAGCAGAGTATCATGTGTTTGAAGCATTCGAGCTGTCGTCCATTGTGCTGGGCAATTCTATTTAAAAGCTGTTCCGTTAACAGTGTTACGTTCACGCCATTCTCAGTAATACATTGTTTGTCCAGCAAGGCCTCAGCTGCTTCCATAATAGTGTTTGCTCTGTTTATGTGCCATTAAGCACCACTAGCTGCAGTCCATGGGCAGCTGCTCCAAAGTAACAGCTTGCTGCCACCAAAAGGGCAAATACCCATTCTTTCCTTCCCCATCTTTCCCCTGTGCCTTTCATATAATCAGCCCCCTCCCGTGCAGCAGCTCTGATGCTTGTGTGAACCCTCATTGAGCCAATTCCCCTTGCTAAGACAGTAAAAAATCTCCTGCTTCCTCCCCACACACACATACACTGCGATGGTGTTGCTTTGGGCAGTGTTGCTGCAGTCCAGAGTTGGCATTGTTTATCAGACTTCCCTTGCTGGGCAATTTCCCTAATCATTGCTGTCCCCAACATCCTGCTCAGAAGTGCTAAAAATCAGGCTTTGGTGGGTTTATAAAACACCAGAGACCTAAGGCTCCACGCAAGGCAGATGCATCCCTAGGGTTTCCCCATGTTTGTGTATGAAATGACTGGAGCAGTTTATACAATGGCAGCCAGGTGGGCTTAAATTGATAATGATAAATGCAGCTTATCAGGCAAAGGAATCAGGTAAAAAGCACCACCATCCCTCTTTTGCAAAATGCTGTTTGCAAAAATGAGGGCTCTTTTCCTGTTTTCCTGGGAGAAGTCCGCGAGGTTGGAAAGTTTTATTGCAAATACTCGTTGCACGGAGCAGCTCTGCGCACCACTACTGGTTGATTCATTCATTTTCATAGGGAGGTCCCAGTTTTAACCCAGTAAAAATGTGTATTGAATTGTTCTTGGAATCCATTTATCTCCTGACTGAATAACTGGCTGCTCAGATCCTGCCAGCTGCTAGCGACTGCCAGGTTATGAGAAGACTTGTCTGTCATGTGCTCTGCATGTTCATCCAGCCTCTCCTGATCGGCGACTCTTCCCCACTCTCCTGCCCACCTACCGTAACGTTCTGTCATTCAAGGTGCAATCTGTGGCAACGCACGTGTGTAAAATATATTTTTCAAGGGGAAAAAAAAAAAAAGTCCACGTTTTCTTAACCTCTCATTGTAAATCTAGCTTCGCAGGTACCCATGATAACACCGAGGCTGACCAGGAGGAAAATTTCTGGTCTCAGGCTCTGGAGGATTTAGAGACCTGTGGCCAGTCAGGAATTCTGAGGGAACTAGAGGTAGAACAATCTTAACCTTTCTTTCCAATTATAGAGAAATATAATGGTTTTGGTTTGGTTTACTTTCATTTTATTTTCTCCTTTTTTTTTTTCTTCTTTTCCTTTCTTTCTTTTAAGTTGCACTAATCACACCAATTCATTTAAAAGCTTTAACCCCTCTCCACAGGACAAGGCTGACAGGCGTCTGTGTTTGAGAAACATGACTCTCTTGGTACCTACCCTTTACCTTTATACTTGTGCTTGTGCAGCTGCCTCCCCCGCCCCTGACCAGAGCTGTTTTCTTTTGTACAATGCAACCAAAATTCTATAAACATGTTCACCCCAGAGCTTTGACTTGCAGCTTCTGCTGTGCATAATCCTCGGTGCTGCCTGCACAGGCAGCAAATGGCGCAGAACTTCTTGAGTGGGCATAACCCCTCCTGCAGCAACGCATCCCATTCTCTGACAGACGCTTTATGCAGCTTTCCTTAGCATGTTCTAGGTTGCCTTTTAAATTGAGACTTAATTTGATTAAGATGAACATAAAAGAAAATTGCCTTTTTAAAATGTTTACCTGTAATCTTACCGCTCTGCAAAACCAAGCAGCCACTGGGAGACATGTTCATTATATAGCAACTTCTTCACTACGCACCAAATTTTCACATTTCATCCCAAAGTTAATTGTAAATCTAACTATGCTTCTTGTTCAACTGGGGAGGGGGGCAGAGGGAGAAGGGAACAGAGACAGAGTAACTTTGAGTCTCTGTTTTTCTAATCACCTTTTCTCTAAGTTGTCTAATCAGAACAATTAAGATTATACTGGCACTTCAAGCTACAGAATGAAAGTTCCTAAAATATTTTCTTTTATGTTCTTTTAAATTCCTGGAGCTGCAAAACTGGCAGAATCTCATTTTCATTTTTATGTTATATAAAGTCCTTTAGCAGCCAGGAGGAATGTGAATGCCATAACTGGGTGAAAGTTTTTCAGTTCAGATTAATTTACTTCCTCAGATTTATGGGTTTTGTATTGCATGTACGGGTAGCAAAAGTGATTCTCATGTATTTGTTATTGCAAACCAGAGAAATGTAGGAGAAAATGTTATACTGGTTTAATTCCATAGTTAGGATATGGTTCAGTACCGCAGGCTCCTCTTGCAATTTTCAATATTCAGAGCACAATAAAAGGATATGGAAATAGATCATTTCAAAATGGAAATAGATCATTCATGCTGACCAGAATTCACTTACTTCAACACATTGAATTTTCCTCTGCCTTTCACAAAAGTGAAATTCAGAACTGTAGATGCTGTATCATTTATAGCATTGCCTTGTTGCACATCCCACAGCTCTGAAAATGAAAGCAGGACTCATTCGGTATGACAGGATGCTGAGAACGGCGATGCCTCTATTTTATGAAGTGCCATTGTGTAGTCAAGGACTCCTTATCGTTTTTCATTTCAAGGTCCTCAGCCAAAGAGCAAAGAAAACTGTTGTTTGCCAAGTTCTCTGGATGCTTTTGCTCCATCAGGCAGTAATATCAGTCATTGCTGACCACAAGACAGACTGCTAAGGCTACAATATGTTATCCTGGAGTGAAAGTAGTGCTGGAGCTGGGAGAAAGAAGGGCAACAGGCATGCTCACCAGAATCAGAAGCAAACAGTTATTTGCCTATTTTCCCCTTTTTCTCCCACCCCTTTATTTTTACTATGCATTTTCCAGAAGGCTGCCTGCATCCTCTCTGAGTCAGAGTTAAAGTTTTGGCCTTTTAATTTCCCTTTTCGCTCGTCCATCTGCATCAGGGAGAATAACTGGGAAGTTCAGCATACCCTGTCCCAGCGGCAGCACCTCTGTGCAGTGTCTTCACTGAAGTGTTTGCCTCCTGTTGCTCAGAGCAGAAAGCCTTTCCCAAGGGAGGAGGCTCCCTGCTGTGCCCAGGTGCTTTCATGTCAGTCCGTTCCACTCCGTGGGTGCGATGACTCCCGTCACCGTCTTTCAAGAGCTCACCTTCCACGTATTCTTGCCTCTAACATAAAAGGCCAGCTTTTACAGAGATTAAAACCAGCAGTGAGACAGGGGCTTGTACCTCGAAGCATTAGTGCTAAGCTAAGGCAGTTACTCTTGCAATATGTGGTGCGTTATGCAAAATTTCTTTCCAGGCAGCGAGCTTACCTGCACTGAGCTTTCCCTGGCCTAGGAGGGTGTCCAGGCACACTGTCTGCCAGTGCTGGCTCTAGAGCTGCCTACGTATTCTGCTGACTCACATTTTTTCACCTTGCACACACAGTCTGAATTATAAACGCCACCTTGTAGCTCCGATTCCAACCAATGCAATTATGCCGCAACTTAAATGTTGTTTTATTTACGTGTAAACTATTTTTAAAGTAAGCGATGATACCGCACACTCTTCAGTCTGTCTGCCAGGGGACTAGCTTACAAGCGTTCTAGTGCTCAGTATTTTAGTTTGAAATGCCATCTGAAAACTTTTGGCTATAGAGTTCTGTTACTGTTGTTGTGTTTCGTTGTGGTCCTTTATTTTATAGTGACTTGCAAGCAGATTGAACGTCTATCCTCTTGCCTTTTGCTGTGCCCTGAGTGATTGTGTTTTAACAAAGAATAGAGATGTTTTTCCTACTGCTATGAATTAACCACTTACTTAACCCGCCTTCTGTGTTAAAAATTAACCTGTTCATTAATGCTCTAGGCCACAATTATGTCAGGAAGTACAATGAGTTTGAATCATGAAAACCCACAGCCTCGTAGCCAGCTGGGAAGACAAGCCAGCTTCCAGGAGAGAAGTACTGTAAGGCCACATTACAGTCAAGCTACTCGTAGCAACACATTGCCATCAGATGTGGGGAGAAAATCCATGGTTCTGAGAAAGATTAAGCAAGAAATGAAAGAAATCATGTCACCAACTCCTGTGGAGTTACACAAGGTCTGTAAATTTTCTTCTGACAGCTTTGAAATAATATATTCAGCATAGGGAGTCTAATTATATGGCAATACAGTAAGCACTTTTTATAAAGACTCCACAGATGTAATTTGGAGGCCATGCATATTAGTTCTTAGAAACACATTAATGATATATCCTTGTGGGGGAAACAAACAAATAAGATGCATCCTTGTCTACTATTTCATATTACAATAAATCCTCAAAAGGGACTGCTCTTTTGCAAGGAGCATCCACTGGTAATTTGAATTGACAATACCAATAGCTCATCTCTGCAAAATGTGGTCATTAAGAAAGCGAAGTTTAATTTCTAGAAAATACATTTCTTTAGGAAATTACTCTGGAGGGTTTGGGGCTCCCATTGGTCCTTTTTCAAATTAACACTCATTTTGAATCAAATACATGAGACTTGATGTACACCGTATAGAATGTAACTTCAAATTAGCTATTGCTTCTCTTCTCTTTATAATTCCTTTGCTCTAAAGAGGATAAGCAAACTTCAGTTTGTGCAACTTTTCACTCCTGAAGACTGTGGAAATCACCTGGTGATATGAAGGGTACTCTGCACCCCACAGAGGTCCTGGATGAAGCATCTTTAGATACGCACAGCAAACACGCTGCAGCGAGGCCATAACAGCAGCCAGTTTCAAACCAACTCTGGGGGATGTTATAATGCTGTTCTCCTAGATGGGAATGAGCATCCCATCTCCTGCACCCAGCTTCCACTTAGAGGTCTGAAATCTTCTCAGAGAGACAGCAGAAGCACAGAGAAGTTTCACTAAGGGGTCACATGTTATCTGTCTGGAGAGAGTTGGTTTGGTTTCTAGTCACTGTGGGGTTTGACTCAGTTTTGTTTGTAGTTTAGCTCAGCGAGGTGAGGACTCACTGAGTATGGGCTGAACAAATGTTTGTAGGAGGTAGTGGGGAGTGGATCCTATATATGGAAAGTTAATCCACTTTTTTTTTTAACAATCAGTAGGATAGACTGTGATAGTTTTAAGCTAATCATATTTCCAGCTTGACATGAAATGATTAATGGACTTAAGTTACTGTGTTCAATTTTTCTGAGTGGCAAGTAAATATGAGAGATAAAACCAAACTTCACCAGTAGGGATTTCATGGAGTGCTCGCATTGAGCAAAGGCACAGTTTTCTCCTGTGGATTATAAAACCAACCTTTCATGATTGATAAAATAAATCCTTTCCTGGAAAGGAGGAGTCAGATTTCTATTAAAGAGCCAGTATTCTATGGCATCTGTTAGCTCATAGAGTCCCAGACAGTAAAAAAATACCCTGTCCTTGAGTTTCTCTTTATTCAGTTGCCTTTTTTTTTTTAAGATGGCTATGACTTTCTGGTTTAGTAATTTCCTGGGTTTGTTCAGATAATATACCCTTTTTTGCCCTGTCTCAGAAGTGATGCTGAGTTCGCTAATACTGTCTGTTCTGTCATCCAGAAAAGACTCATTTCCCTTCCTAAAATCTAAAAGTTGAACCTGCACCAAATGTATTCCAAATCCTTATAGACGTTTAAGAAAAATGGAAACCAGTGACTAGACCTTATGGTCTGATTTGCCAAAGTGGGCTTGTACCTCTGTGATCACACATGCAGCTTAACCCAAGCATCACAGGCTGCTTTTGTACTCATGGCCATCTCAGCAAGTTCTTATTTGTTGGTTTTCTTACTGGTTCTTCTGTAGCAATGTGCCTGTTAATTTCTCTCTTCTCTTTCATCTTTGTATTAGACCTCTACTTTAACACAAATAACCTCTTAAGTTGCGATTTCTCCTGGACAACTTGTCCAATGATAGTTATCCCAAAGAGCTGCAATGCCACAGGAATTATTTTGCTTCACTTCAGAGAAATGCTTTGATTGAAGTATTTTTCATAACAGAACTTGCTGGCAAATGTGCTCTGCCCTCTGCCGGCAGATGTCTTAATCAGCTGGGCCACTCACGGGACAAACAGGGAAATAAGAACTGTTTTGGATAACTGTGATGGTATAAATGGTCTTTGAAACACAAGCTAAGATGTAGCTGGCCTAAGACTTACCTTAGCAAGGTGATGTATTCGACTGTGCTGCTGAGCTTTCCCAGTTTCTTCAGCAGGACAGGTCAATGTCAGCCTATTTACAGCCTCAATGCCATAAGCCTGCATGCTTGTTGAGGCAGGGCCTGTGTGCCCCATAGATCACAGAATCACAGAATGGTACGGGGTTGGAAGGGACCTGTGGGGATCATCCAGTCCAACCCACCCTGCCAAAGCAGGTCCAGCTAGAGCAGGTTGCACAGGAAGGTGTTTAGGTGGATTTTGAATGTCTCCAGAGACGGAGGCTCCACCACCTCTCTGGGCAGCCTGTTCCAGGGCTCTGCCACCCTCAAAGTAGAGAAGTTCCTCCTCATGTTTAGATGGAACTTATTATGTTCAGGTTTGTGCACATTCCTTTTGTCCCGTTACTGGACACCATGGAAAGACGGGCCCCTTCCTCTTGAAGTGTTTATAGGCGTTGATCAAATCCCTCCTCAGCCTTCTCTTCTCCAGATAAAAAAGACCCAAGTCCCTCAACCTTTCCTCATAAGAGAGGTGCTCCAGGCCCCTATCCATCTTTGTAGTCCTATGATTAGGATCATAGAGCTCATACCTTAAGTTTGATTGCAGAAAATGGGTCACCTAAAGACCATGTTCCACCATTTTTTCGTAATCTGATTGTGAGAGCAAGAATATGTGATTCTACCAAAGAAAAAGCCACACATAAAAATTAAACGCATTAATAGCCATTCAGACCGTGTAGGGTAATAGAGAATTAGACTGGTTAAACACCTCTTAGGCTACAAACACAAGTAAATCTAATGAAACAGGATGGTGTGCAGATGGCATTAGTGGCTTGTCCTTCTCGGAGGTACACCTGTCAGAAGGTAACGCAGCCCTGAGGATTATTTTGCTGAACGCTGCAAACTTTGCAGCAAGTTAACCTGAACTCTTCACTGCTCTTTCTTACTTCCCTGCATTACATTCACCAGACGTGTACTTGAACTGCCTTTGTCCTGAGGAAGCTGCGATCGAGATAAGTATCGTACAAATCTCTTCAAACATTTGTTCTAGGTGGTTTAATAAGTAACGTTCAGTTGAGCTGGATAGCATATTGCTATATCAGTACCCAAATTTAATTAATGCCTTTGATTTTATCTACCTAGGTAAGCATATAGATTAATATTTTTCTAGAAATCATAGCGGGCCATTTTTTAAAGTTTCATAGAGCACACATTCCTCTGAGAGCAAAAATATGCACTAGACATCAGATAATTTTTTCAATATTATTATTGCAAGTAGTCATTAAGCTAAAATTACAGTCAGTTAAAACACCTCAATAGCTGATCAGTGCAAGATGTATGAATTTAAATTAAGCATTTTCCCCTAGATTTGAGGGGGAGGAGAGGCATAGAAACAGGCTCAAAACTCGCAAGTCTCTGTTTAAAATTTGTAACTATTTAATTGCTTATGAAATATGAATTACATTTCCATTTCAGCTTTCTTTTTCCCTTAGGCTCCTGCTGTAAATGTAAAAGTCTAACAAATTGCCCATAATGGAGACTTTGCTATTGAGATCAAACCTTCCAAAGCGTTGCGATCAGAAGTACAGATAAAACAGCATGATTTAGGTGTTGCATGAATTGCCTGCGATCTCACGCCCCTCAGACGGGGCTGCGCTACTGGCAAGTGAGAGTGCGAAACCTCTGTGCTTTGCCCATACCCAGTGTTAAATAAAAACCAGGTATTTCAGACAGCAGGGGTCTTACTTCTGGGATCTCCTTTGAAGAATATGTGCTGCCTGAAAAAGTAGCCCCAAAATTGCAACCCATAATACAAAAGAAAGTTCTCTGCAGATGGCTTGACCTAAAAAAACGGGACAGCTGCCAAACATGCAACAAAGTTAAATCGCAGCCTCCTCTCTTAAGTGAACGAGTTTCTTTAATGTCCAAGTTCCTGTTAAAGAAACCAAAAGTCAAGAGAAGACAGCCATAAAGAAAGCAGGTTTTTAAAATCTTTTAGGATCCTCAACATAGAAAGGACATGGAACTGTTGGAACAGGTCCAGCGCAGGGCCACCAAGATGCTCAGAGGGATGGAGCACCTCTCCTATGAGGACAGGCTGAGAGAGCTGGGGCTGTTCAGCCTGGAGAAGAGAAGGCCCCAGGGACACCTGAGAGCAGCCTTCCAGTATCTGAAGGGAGCTCCAGGAGAGCTGGAGAGGGACTCTTTGTCAGGAAGTCTAGTGACAGGACAGGGGGCAATGGTTTTAAATTGGAAGAGGGGAGATTTAGATTAGATATTAGAAAGACGTTCTTTCCTGTGAGGGTGGTGAGGCACTGGAAGAAGTTGCCCCGAAAAGCTGTTGATGCCCCATCCCTGGAGGTGTTGAAGGCCAGGCTGGATGGGGCTTTGAGCAACCTGGTCTGGTGGGAGGTGTCCCTGCCCATGGCAGAGGGGTTGGAACTTGATGATCTTGAAGGTCCCTTCCAACTCTAACCATTCTATGTTGCTATGATTCTATGATCTGTAGGTTTGAGAACCAGAGAAAAGAGAAAATATTTTTACATGTCAAAGTTCTGATTGCAGGGTAGTGAGGAATTCCCTTCTGGAGTGCTCAGCCCATGTAAATCAGGAAAGTTCAACCTGAGCAACAAGAAGGGGGAAGGGACAATGAAAGACTTCAGATGATCATTCTCAAGTTCCCCTTCCCTCCGTGCCTGGCTGTTGCAGTACTGTTTGTATTGCACTGTCCTGCAAACGCAGGTTCTTGCCTCCATGGCAGAACTCCTCTTTCGTGTCCCTCATCATTTGCAGTGCTCTGGTTTTTGACTCACAAGCTGGGCATGAAGTACCATGTGGATTCCTTGGGCCTTACTGTAGGTAAGACACAAAATAAGGTGAGCTAAGGTGGAATAGCACTTCCTCAGGTCTGTAGAACAAAATTTATATGTATTCTGTTTGCACATATGCCACTCACTAAAAATAGGGAAAAAACTAAAGACGATACAAATGGGACTGCTGTCTGTCATACAAGCAGCGTTATTCTCCACTCTCCTGTGGCTTTGATAAGATCTTGACTGTAATAGAGTGCCCAGTCTGGGGTCTGAAAATTAAAGGAGGTTGTTAACCTACTGAGCAGAGCCCAGAGAAAATCAGTCCTTGTTTCACATCGTTGCAGAGAAGGGGAGAATGAAGGGATCTTGTTGTCTGTGGATGGCAGGAGCGTTAACTCTCAGCAAGGGCAGTTTAGTTTAGAAACGCGGAAAACATCGGAAGCACTGGAAGGGATTACTTTAATAGACTGTGGAGTCTCCATCACTGGAGATTTTAAAGAGCAGGAGAGATAAATGTCTCTCAGAAATGGGTTAGATGCAGCTGATCCTGCCTTAGGGTAAGAAAACAGTCTAGATGACTTCAGGGAGCCCCGTTTCATATGCTTTTGTAGTTCAGCTGAGGTTGGATCCAGCTCCACTTAACTCCAGTGCCTGAAGGAAGAGGAAGGGGGAAAGGAAAAGAGTAAGTGGAAATGGGAAGTTCCCTTTAAAAATTGTGCCATCTATTCTGGAACAGCACGTAGTATTTTAAGTAAAAGTCTTCTCTTAGGCACCATGTCATATTTTTACATTTACTTTTCAAGGCTTCTTTAAGAAGCAGTTAAGGTGATGTACTGCTGTCCTTTGTGATGGTGTGGAAAAAAAGTTGCCATCTCATCTGAGGAGAATTTATGTCTTGAGCCAGTGCTAATTATTTTTCATTCTTTCCAGGAAAGGTACAAAAATCTGTCAATAAAATGCATTTCTCTCCTTTATTTACTTTTTTTAGTCTGGTAGAATTGTAGTCTTACAGCGCTTTCACAGCAGCTTCAAACATACTTCAGATCAAAGTCACGTTAGACGTGCTATGATATCGCAAACAAAAGCCTCTGTTGATAACAAATTATTACAAGTTTCCCAGAGTTTTTCTGGTACAGCAGCTGTTGACACAAATTAAAATCAATCTATGATTAATTGTTTTGAATTTGCAGATAGGTTTTTCAGTAGCTTTCTCCCTTCCAGTGACTTTTGGGTATGAGCTCTCATTTTACCCTTTGCAGTGGCTGCTGTGTTTAAGGTCTTAGCCTTCTTTTGGCCCATCTTCCCCCAAAGTACCTTCTTGCTGAACCTCTCAGACTTCCTCCACACCTCAGTGTGAATTTTAGGAGCTGTTGGGCATTTCACTACTGAAAAACCTATCTGCAGTTCTGCAGTCTGAGTCCTTTTCTGTCACATAACTGAACTCACAAACTGGTGTGCGAGGACTTGTTCTCTGAACGCCTGAAAAACCTTCTCCTAACAGTTTTATTAACTCCTGTTTCCTGCTTTGGGATGCCTGTGTCTTGGCTGCGTGACTGACTGTAAGAACGCTGCCTGCAAGCCTTCAGCCATACTCTTAATCTTAAAAAGATTGCATTGTAACTCTCATACTGAGCACTTTGGAGATGAGGCCTTTTCCAGGGTGGACCATGGCATGGCCAAGCCCAGGCTGGTCAGGGCTTATGCCCTGGGGAAGTTCTGGAAGAGATGACACTGATTGGTTGGTTAAAGGCCAGTCTTCATCCCTGAAGCAAACCTAAACTTAACTGACCAGTTGGATGCTTGTGCTCAGATCCTGGCAGATAGAGAATAAGGTAGGAAAAGAACCAACAACTAAGACTCAAAAAAACAAAACAAAAACCAACACAAAAAGTGGGATGAAACCCACAATTTCCCAGCTGACAAGCAGGAGTTAAAAGGGATGGTTATTACAGAAGAATAAGGTGGCTTCTGAGAATATTAATATAATGTCAAAATGAGGACAACTCTCATAAAATGCTGTAAGTACCAAATAGTTGGTAAGTGAGCTCGCTAAAGTGGCAAAAAACCAAACCAAACCAAACCATGCTAGGAAGAAAGCCTACCTACTGCTTGTAGAAATGTTTTCTCCTTCTCATCGTGTCACATCACCTCCACAGGTAACTTTGCACAAGGACTCTGATGGAGAAGACTTTGGGTTCAGTGTCTCAGACGGTTTATTGGAAAAAGGCGTGTATGTTAAAAACATTCGCCCAGCTGGCCCTGGCGATCTGGGAGGCTTAAAACCATACGACAGGCTTTTACAGGTAACACTTCTGGCATTTTTTTCTGTTTCTGCTGGGAAAGGGTGTGTGTGGGGAGGGTGGAAAGAAAGACAAATGATGGCAATTGCTCTGTGCCACAGGCCATGTCAGTCACTGAGACCCCTCAGTGAGAAAAGGCAGTGCTTCATGGTGGCTTGGGCTTTCTACGCAGTGGCACTAGGACTAGATTCTTCTGTAAAAATCATATTGAGAGAAATGGATTATTTCAAAATGTTGGGTATTTCAGAACTCCAAAGGATACGTTACAAATGCTCACTGGAAAGCTAGAATGTCCTGAGGCATTTCCGGACAGATTTGTAATTTTTGCTTCTTGATATAGACCTGAGTATTGTTTCTGTGCTCAATCCAAGTTGTTGATTGGCAGAGTTGTAATAATGTAATTCTCACTGAGCACCACGCTTCCCCCAGTGCCAAATTGGATAGTGATGGAAAAACTAATTTTTTCTTTGTCAACCAGCCTAATAACATACTTTACGTACTAATAAAAACCAAAGACCTGAACTGAACAGAAATTTTCATGTGATCTACTGCGTTTAAATAAATGAACACCACGAAAGAGAGGATAACTGTGTGCTCTTAAATTTCACTTCTGGAGTGGGCATTGTGCCAGCTGCCCACAGCTATCACCAGTGTAAATACACCCGCTTCAGCTGCGCTCTCCTAATGGGCGAGCAGAAAACTTACTGGTGCCTTCAAACCAGCCACCATGGTTAAATGGTCTTGTATTGGATGATTCTCCACCTGGAGCATTTAAATTGGGTTCCCTAGTCTCAAGGATAAATCTGTTTCTCTTGTGATCTCATTTCTTCTTCGTCCCCCTCTACTCAGCACTGGTGAGGCCCCATCTCCAGTACTGTGTCCAGTTTTGGGTCCCTTACCACAAAAAAGGCATTGAGGTGCTGGAGTGGGTCCAGAGAAGGGCAACAAAGCTGGTGAGGGATCTGAAGAGGAAGCTTTATGAGGAGTGGGCTGAGGGAGCTGGGGCTGTTCCGCCTGAAGTAGAGGAGGCTGAGGGGAGACCTTACCGCTCTCTACAACTACCTGAAAGGAGGTTGTTGAGAGGTGGGGGTCGGTCTCTTCTCCCAAGTCACAGGTAATAGGACAAGAGGAAATGGCCTCAAGTTGCTCCAGGGAGGTTCAGATTGGATATCAGGAAAAATTTTTACACTGAAAGGGTTATCAAGCATTGGAATGGGCTGCCCAGGGAGGTGGTTGAGGCACCATCCCTGGACGTAGTCAGAAGATGGGCTGACATAGTGCTCGGTGACATGGCGTAGTGATGGCTTTAGAATCATAGAATGGTTAGAGTTGGAAGGGACCTTCAAGATCATCAAGTTCCAACACCCTGCCATGGGCAGGGACACCTCCCACCAGAGCAGGTTGCTCAAAGCCCCATCCAGCCTGGCCTTGAACACTTCCAGGGATGGGGCATCAACAACTTCCCTGGGCAACCTGTTCCAGTGCCTCACCACCCTCACAGTAAAGAACTTCTTCCTAATAATCAGAGTTCAGTTGATGGTAGGACTCGATAATCTTAAAGGTCACTTCCCATCTAGACAATTCTGATTCTTTTTTCCTAAAATGGTAACAAAAAACTGTCTCCCCATCGTTCAGGTAAACCACGTTCGCACCAGAGACTTTGACTGCTGTCTCGTCGTGCCCCTCATCGCAGAATCCGGCAATAAGCTGGAGCTGGTGATCAGCAGAAACCCGCTGGCGTCTCAGAAGGGAAGCTCAGAGCAACAGACTGCAGGCGGCGGGGAGTGGAGCGACCAGAGTAACACCTTCCTTCAGCAGAGCAGCCACGCCAGCATCAGCACGGAGACACGGGATCCCACCAACACCTTATAGCAGAACATCCCTCCAGTGGGTCGTTTGGTAACGAAAGACAATTATGGTGCTAAATCCCTCTAAGATTTTGCTGAGATGGAGGCTCAGACGCTATTAGAGCACTAAAAAGCACAGGAGGTCAGTCTTTCTGTCTCAAGGCTTATATTAATTCATGGGTACTTTGGAAAAAGTTTAATTCTTCATTACGTCAAGTCGGTCATTCCATTCTAAACAGTCTAGCATTAGCAACAGTAGGAAAAAATCATAAGGGCCTTTATTCCCCCCCCCCAAAAAAAAAGAAACTGGGGAGATATTTAAAACATGATTTAATTGCTCCTCTCTCTGCCTCAGCAGCTGTTGTTTGAAGGAAAAGCATGGGATGACCCTCTGCTGACAGCGGTGTCCAGGTTACGTGGTTTCTAAAAGCATTTTATCCAAAAGGTGCTGCCTGATGGACGAGTGGAACACCACACTGGGTTTTCTTGTCAAAGGGCTACAGCTGTGATTTTTTGGGGACCTTTGTTCCAAATGCTCGTAGGAAGCTGCAGTAGGCAGTGAACATCACCCCCCACTTTGCTAAATTTTGTTAAAACATCTGCTATTCCCTATGCAACGAAATATTTACTGGTCTGTCTTGCAACCCGTGGGGATTTTTAAGCAGAGACTTTTATAGTGGGATAAAAAAAACAACCTCTTACTGACAAGGGTAAAACTGAAATTAGTTCAGACAAATTAGAAACATTTTAAAAGAAAATGGCTTTTTTTAACCTGTGTCAGTAGAAGATCGATACGAAAGCTCTTTAATGACCCATAAACCTGTACTGTCACAACGGGAGCTTTTTAAGTCAAACAATTTCTTGAAGGGACAAAAGTCCCATTTAATATGCTTTGTTTTCAGCCTTCTTTACGATGAAACACTACCCCCCTGCAACGCATTTTTAGAATTTAAAACTGTAAATAAATTTTACGAACACATCACAGATTCTCTCCTCTCCCCCCTCAAGCAATAAAATACTGCCAGTTGCTTTATATGCTCACCGGCAGCTGCTTTGGTTTATTCCGGTATTCAAGTTGTTCTTGGTAATTATTGTTATTGGTGAATATAAAGATACTGGGTTTGTACATTTGTAGAGTCTCCATATCTGAGCAATCACCTTACAGAGTTGTTTCTGGTCAGTTGAAACTGTTTAACTGTAGCCCCTCTCGCTGGTTCCGATCCATGAAGACGCTCACCCTGCCCCGCACACACGAGTAGCTCCGATTTCTACTTCAGCACTGCCAGAAAAGGTCAGAGTGACATTCAAATGCTGAATCATGTATAAAAAAAAAATAAAGAAAATAAAACCTTCATGAGTCACTTAAATATGTATTTTTATTTGTAACAAATAAGTATTAAACTGTAAAGTATTTTTGTACAAATTTAATACTTTAATAGCATGATATTTATCGTCTATGTTATGTTTTTTGAAATTCAAACTGTTGCAAATATTTGTATGGAAAACTGTATAAATTGAAATAAACAGTGATTTAAAGACATTAAAATGAGGTAGCACTTTCCTAGTTTATATTTTTTCCACAGTCTTAGCAAAAAAATACAGTGTTTATATTTTTTACATGTATGGCAGGGAAAAAAAAATGTTGAAAGCAAAGAAGGTGTCCAAATTTTACTACAGTTTGGCTGTGGTCCAAATATACATTCATCTTACTAATCTCAAAAATTACAATGCAGCAAGTCCAGTAGTACACAAAGGTTGGAGGTGGAATGTTATTTCAACTCTGCCTTGGAATTTTGCTTTTCTTACCAAGATGATTATCAATCAGCACAGAACTATGATGTAGAGCAGCAATGGGGAGGCTTTACAGCCCTTTCAGGTACAAGGTGGGGAAAATTTCCTGCGTCGCTGATTGCAACTCTCTTCTTCTATTAAAATCCATCATCCATCAGAGCTTCATGCCCATAATTATGCCCCATTTAAAAAAAAAAAAATCTGAAGCCCCCTTTATCAACTGTTTTGTGACTCAAGCAAACTGCAATTTTGGCATATCAGTACCAGCATCTCATCGATGCTGTAGCATTAGGAAATGGATAACCTGGTATGGATAGCTGGGATCTTTACATCGAGAAATACCCATACATAGTTTTAAGGGACCATCTGGATCTTAGAAAACCTGTAAGTTCATTCTTCACCAAAACAGAAGAACGATGTAATTTTTGATGACCAACACACCAGAGAATCTCCTACTAAAACCAGGTTGCTGAAAATATAAAAGTTTCACTTTAAAACAAGCTGTTCTTCACAGGCTGTGCAAATACAGACAAGCTTTTGAATAGCCTGGGTATAGCCAGCTTCTCCCATCCAAAAATCTTGAATGAAACAGGTTCAAGAAAGGTCCATAAAGGAAAGAGTTAATTGTTTGTTAACTTTTGAAAAGCTTCCTAGGCGTTGGTTGTCCCAAAGTTAGATTCTTAAGTCTGGAAGATCCAAGTGGGGAATCTTCTACTGTTGTCTGTCAAAACAAAACGAAAAATGTTACTGGAGTTTAAACCAGAACTAAAATACAGTAACCTCTTCAACAAAAGGTTTTGCCCCATGGTAAGAGCTCAGACATTAGCTATAATGAAAAGATCATCTGTTAAACATCTTTGACTATATAAAAATCTATCTGCTTCGATGATAAAATTACATGTAAATGTTTCACAGCAGTTCAGCTCCTAAAATGTGACTTCTGTGCACAAAGAATAAGTTAATACAGGCCAGGTTAGCCAACAGACCACTGCCAGGAGTGGCAAGATGTACACATTTACTGCTACTGACTTATAACTTATTTTTCCCTGTTAGTTATACTTAACTCTGGCAAAACAGCTGCCAAACTTAACTCCTTCACCAACTACTGGTCAACTTGAAAATTATTAAATAAGTAGTACTAAAGCAATTGTAGTAGCACGCAGGCCACTGGCTGCGATGAAAGAGAGCGTGGAAGTTTGTTGTATGTTGTCTCAGGAAGGAGATACTTACAGAGGGCACTTTCAGAGCATCCCTGGAATTCTCTGCAAGACTCTGTTGTCTTTTAGATGGGCTTTGCTGAAAGTTGCCTGTCTGCTCTTTACTGACAGCTGCTGACCTCTCCTGTCTGATGCCAGCGAGAGGTTCAGGTGGGTCAGGAGCAGTTACAGAAACAGAGGGAGTCACAGCCCCTTGACTTTGCCAGCTCTTTGTCAGGGGAGAGGAAGCTGGTGTGGGACAGCTGCTTGTTTCTGCGATGGCCTCTCTCAGAAATCTCTGTAAGCGGGTTTTTCTGGGCACCTTCTTGTTAGTGACTGCTCTCCTGAGGTGCATCTCTTCGGCTACGACGTAGACACGGCAGCGCCCTCTGGTCACAGCTGTGTACACGTGCTGCCAGTGCTGGCGGCCGGGGTTGCCAACCACGTAGACAACAGTTTTCTCCTCGGAACCCTGAAACGTGTTTAAGAACACCTTGTTAAATTAAGATCTCCACTAAGTAGTTCTTGGGTTAGCTTATAAGAACAGGAAGTTGGAGACAACCAGGGAGACCCTCTCAAGTCTGCAGGATCTTCTGAATTCAAGGAATTTCAGTTTCAAGAGAACTTCTGACTCTTTCACATGAAAATACAGTGCATGAGCAAGATAAAGCCATGAGAAAGTCTTAATCCGCTCAGAGATGCTTTTTTTTGTTTGGTTGGGTTACGTACCTGAAATGTGTGGATAGTTCTGGCCCACGCATGCTTGATCTGACACAGTTTCTTCAGTGCCTTGTATCTCACAGTGAAAGCGGAGCCGTCCGTGCTGCTGATGGTCACTAAGCGCTGTTTATCAATTTCCACATCCTAAAGAAAGAGAACACTCAGTCGTAAGCTCAGTTTCAGGAAACACTAAGCCCAAAGGATGGCTATCTTTCACTGACCACCTTCAAGGAAAATCGTTTTAGTGTCCCCCAACTCCTTCTGTTTCATAAAAATGCAGGTTTGTATCCCCAGAAAGCTTAGATTATCCTCAGGTACAGTGAAATGTACCAGTGAGGCCCATTAACAATTTGTTGCCACGCACACGGAGAAGAGCCGATGCTCTCCCACCAGCCCTGCACCCACACGTTCACTGGACCCTCGGCTGAGCGAATGCAACTCACTGAACCCAGCAGAAAAATACAACGGGGTTTGGTTGCTGTATTTTTTTGGTCAGCTTAGTTCTCTGCCAAGGGAGAGCTCAAGCTGTACCATTAGCTTCGCTCTTTACTCAAAACTGTGCTTCTACCTGTGTCCAAAACATTATGCGCTTCAATTACAACACACCTGAGTATTTACAGATGGTATTTACATTGGACAGGAACAACTGAAACATTTTACAAAAAATGCCAAGAGACTTCATATTTATTTTAATTATCTTGTGATTCTGCCTCTTTCTGGCCTTTCACATGACGATTTAGCAGAAGAACCATGTGTATATTATGGAGTAAAATTTTAAAAGTGTGCGTTATTTTATTCTGGGGATTCAACAAGGACTGAACCAGTTACCACTGTGTGTTTTTGGGTAAGTTCCTGCAGCATGAACCTACCCCTGTTATGAAAAATATATCTCCGTTGCACAGTCGTTTGTCCTCAGCAGCATCCGTAGTGAGGGAGGTTTGTCTGCTTTCGCACTGGTGGGAATTAGGACCCTTTCTGAAACCAGAGTCTGGCAAGAGATCCTTCAGATACATGTTCCGCGTGCAGGAAATCTTGTCGTCAATTTGGAATAAGAGACGGTTTTTATGGTCTCTGGGTCAAAGGAAGAAAAAGGGAGAAATGTATTTACAAAGTACATACTCACCATCTCTCAGTATTGTTTCTCTTTCCCCCCTCTACAGATGAAAGGCCTTGATAATCATAGAATCACAGAATGGTTAGAGTTGGAAGGGACCTTAAAGATCATCAAGTTCCAACCCCTCTGCCATGGGCAGGGACACCTCTCCCTAGAGCAGGTTGCTCAAAGCCCCATCCAGCCTGGCCTTGAACACTTCCAGGGATGGGGCATCAACAACATAATGCTCAAAACAGTTAAGAACACTCACATACCAAAGGTATTTCTGGAACTTTTGTAAAACATTTTGGTAACAGTAATATAGAGTGGCACCAAAAGCCTGCTTCCAAAAATATTTCAAAATCTATTTTGAAGTCATACAGTGGCAAAAAAAAATTAACACGGAGGTTTTTTCAAGTCGCTTTTATGTTAATTTTATATATTCAACAGTAACTCAAAATCTTGGAATTCACATAATGACAATTTAAATGAAAGGCAAACATTTATTTTATATTATCTCTGTTCACAATCCAGGATGAGATTAAAGAATCCATCCAAGAAAGGTTATTGTAGAAATAATTTCTGACATAAATAATCAGATCTAGTTTTAAAATTTTGTTTTAGGTTGCTGAGATTGTTCACAGGAAAAACTGCAAAGCACTGGCTCACCTGGTTACATGATTTGAATAGTGTTGGCAACAAAGTTCATTTATTAGATCGCAATCTTGCCTAAAACATAGCAAGCAAAAACATGAACAAAATCATGATGTGCTTAACAAATACAAAGCATACAACAATGATGTGCAATGTCACATCAGCATTTAATTTAAAAAGCAATGGGAAAAGCCTATCTTAGATATGACAATCTTCCACTGAGAAAAGCAATCATTGATGCAGAGTTTAGAGGATACAGCAGTAAAAGAACAGTTTCGTCCAAATAACATCACAAATGAGGCAAGAGTGTTTGTGATGCATACCTGGATTTGATTTTAAGAGAAAGAACAGGACTAAAGAAAAATTAAATCCTGGATATATTGTTTCCTGACTGTGGGTATACTAAAAATAAGACACGAGATTTATTTGCTTCCCGAAGATCTGAAATTTTAAGTGCAGATTAAGTACCTATAAATCTATTCTAGAAGAATCTTATATGGAAATTATGAGTAACAGTATTGTACCTGAATGCAGACTGAAGAAAAAAAATTGATTTCAGAGTTACTCAGCATTAACAACGGACAGGTGAACTAGCTAAAATTTATAAATCCCTTATTTGCTTACTAGTAACTTGTAAACAGTGCTGAGAAAAGGTTCTTCACAAACAGAAGCAGTAGAGGTTTTCCTTAAGTACCCTTTTGAGCAGAAGTGCAAGTTTATGGACTATTGGTATACTGGACTTTACATTTATTCCTTCACTGTTTCTGTGAGGCCATCCATACTATTCTGTGACAGTTCACATTATCAGCGATTACTAAACTTCATGACTTTGCCTGAAAGTGTCAGAGCCCTACATCCCACTCCTTCCTAAATGACTGGTATCATGCTTCTAAATATTCACACTGTAGGCATCCGCCACTGCCCAGCAGGAGCACTCATGCACATCAGGTTATGCATCAAAATGCAAATATCTTCTGTCATCTCATCCCTGTCCACCTGTGACAGAAGCACATAGAGACAGCAGGTCAGGTGTTCCATCCCCTACCCTGGAATTCACCTCTGCCACCATGGTTGAACATGGACATTATGTTGCTTTCTGCAGGTTCCCCTTGCAGTCAAGCAAGGACATTTCTGAAGGACACTGCTGTTAGCAAACACCAGAGCACAAGCTCTCAGAGAATCTACTCCAAAAACCGGCCACTTATGTCCATCCTTTGTTTCTTTGCCATAAACAGTAGAGATGAACAGCAACACACAGGCAGGAGTCATGGTGCAAGTTAACATTAAGCTTGCAGAAAAACAGAGCAACTCTCTGGGGAGAGACTGAGGGCAACAAGAAGGGAAAGGAAAAGACACCTGGGCTTCTTGTTCCCTCTGGTAATTTTAGGGTATTGCCACTAGTCTCTCCCAACTCAACACATTCAGCTATTTTTAGACTGTGGCTGCTAGCAAGGGTTTTTTCAATGTCTGCCTACGTGCTTCATTACCTTCTGAAAGCAATGAACTGTGATTGTTTGGCATCCTGCAATCCTGGTCCTTTTTTAAGTAGAGTCCTTATAGCAGTTTGCAAATCTGATTTAGAAGACAGAACAGGTGAGGCATAAAAATATGCAGAACAAACAATTTAAGAAAAAAATAATTCAATATGAATCACCTTCGCTTATTTCTTGCTTCAATAAGATTTCAACTTGTTTAAAACAAAACCCCCAAAACAAAACAAAAACCCACCAAAATACACTTCTCCCCCTCAAAAAAAACCTCCCACACCACAAGACACTCACATATATACTCCTCAAAAAGAAGTAGCATGCAGTCAACCCACTGCTAAAGTCTGACTAACAAGAGCGATGTGGAAGGAGACAAATTCTTATTTCTCTGTTAAAAGAGCTGCATAGAGTATATTTAATGCAAAATAAGCTCTTGACACAGCACATTAAAGGGGTATGGAGAGAATATTTTTAAGCCACAAACCTATATATTTAGATTTCACAGAAGAAATCTGTTTTTAGCATTCTGTTTGCTGAGTAAGTGACTATAGTAAGACAAGGTGATAATGTTAGTACTATTTTTTCACCCCCATATCCCCCTTGAAGCTTCTTGAGGCATATGAAGTAGTGGCCGTTCAATTCACTTAGCCAATAAAGGTCAGGAAAAAATTAACTCAAAAACAATGGCCCGACCCTGACCCTAAAACATTCTGAAAGAAATATTGGTGTCCCCTCTGCTTTGACTCTCCTAACTTGATTCTAGTTCTTGTAGCACATTCCTGTCACAACACACTGTCTCATTACAGTTGCTGTTAACTCAAATTGCTCAAATAACTCAGCTCAATAACTCAAATGCTGTAACTTTTAATCTTTTCAGGTTTGACAGTTCCCACTACAACATAAAGAGACAATTATATTTCATTACAGTGGTGGAAGTTGTATCATCCCCATTTCAAAAACTAACTGGTAAGCCGGGACTCTACAGCGTATCCCTTGCACTGATGGATCTTAATGCATGCACTTACAGAAGGTAAAAAGTAAACTATGAACCTAGCATTGAAATTTATACCACAAACAAAACCAGACAAAAATCTTCCCAAAACGTTAGTTCCAGCCAAGTAGTCTATACTTTACCAAAAGAAAAGTCACGATCACACACGTACTGTCACAACTCCCACCAGCAGGCAAAGCAATAAGAATAAATTTCTTCTCCGGGCTTGGCATCATCATTTCCTCATTCTTATCAGAAACTTTCAGCACCTCATCGAATTCAGGAAGCATCCGGTGAGAGATTCTTGACCAGAGCAGCAGAAGGAAGACAGAAAAGAAAAATTATTTCCAGTTAAAGGATTCCAGTGTATCATCTGCATCAGCCTGAAGTTCACCATTTATAAATTTTCAGTAATCTACACTACATACACCAAATACTCTTTCATCTAAGCATTACTTTATTTAACATTAAAAAAACCTGGTAATTTATTCTCTAAATCCTTCAGCACTGCAGTAAATACTTCGTATTACTCATACAGTTCTTCTCATAGGAGCAGACCAGAGTAATACAAAAGTGTTATCCCCCAACAAACAGTCCATAGTTCAGGATCTCTTGCAAATGTTCAGAATATTTTCAAATTCCAACCAACATCAAAAGGTCCTGGACACTCAGACCTAGATTTTGTTGTCTGAGATTTAAAAAAATAATTCACTGTCAGTAAACAGGATATTTTCCAGACCAAACAAGGAAAATGCTGGAAACAATTAGTTGTTCTAGGTATTAATCCGGTAAAAAATATAAAGAAACTATGATTTAACAGCCCTTGACATCTGAACTCTGAGTGTAAATCATCCTGGTTTAGCTGCTGTCACACTTACCAGCAAAGTCTTTAAAACTTCCTTTTTTGAGAAGCATTTGTAAGTCACTTCACAAGACATAAAATGATTTGTGCATGCACAAGCCATTTGAAAACAACAGGGAGTATTTGATAGTGAAATACATCCCATAAAATTCAAGAGTATTCCAGCACGCACACTTTTTTGTCCAATACAACACCAGAAAAAATTGGGGATGCGGCGGGTGAGTTGGTGGTGGTGTTCTTTGAGAAGGTTGGATTGTTTTTAATACCAGTGTTACTGATTTTGAATAAGAAACCATAACAGCAGCAGTTCTATAGAGTCCATTCTGGAAGCACTACTGCTTAGAATGTAAAGGACCAGACCCACGACAAAAATGCTTCTGACATACAAAACGCAATCCTACCTTGTTGCATTATCTACAATTAGCTGTGATTCGGCTCTGTGATTAGTTCGCAGTTCCACAGAAAATCCTCTTGATTTCAGACCCTCAAAGATATCAGCTAACATGTTTCCTGGCTCTATGCTTGGTAGCTGTCTAGTATCACCTAAACAGAACACAAATCAGTATTTGTGAGAAGCAATATCTGTTAAAAACTGTCTGGATTAATAAATAAACCACTGGAATTAATAACTACTCAACCCTCCACACAGTAACATGCTTCCTCAATACAATTCACTGAAATGAAACTGTCAACAATCTAAGGAACTTTGGGGAATCAGACTGTAATGTAGTTTATATTTTTCATATTCCTCCCTCAGTAATGCTTTACTAGCAGGTACAAATCACTGTATGATGAACACTGACAGTGATCACACCTTAGTCAAATGCATTTTGAAAGTTACATATTTAAAAATGAAATGTCATAAATAGCACGACAGAAAGCAAACCTCTGAGAAAGAAGAAAATTTTGATTTTATACTTCATTTTCCTGTCCAAATAAAAAGATGATTTTAAACATTAAAACATGAAACCTCCCTTCTAACATTTGATCAATAGGCTAACTTGAGCTTCTTTAAGGAAATCAGAAAAGTTTTCCAGTTGCAAGATGGAATAAGCTACTATGTGGAAGCCAAAATACTTTCAGAATCAGACAAAATACTGCTGAACAGATATACTGGTACTTTCATACTGACAGTTGAGAAGGAAAACTCTCGAAGAGCCCAGACTATCTCATCTGACCTTATGAATAAGCAGAAATATCCAAGTACAGAACAATGTAACATTCTGGGGTTTTTAAGAGACTCAGTGAGACCAGTGGCAGTTCTAACACACTGTATAGTGTGTATTATTATATATTGTACAATATTTCTTTTTTGTTTTACTTACCTAGAATAATAAGTTTGGCAAGCTGAGCATGCTCACACATGATTTTTAAAACTAAACTAAGAACATGTACAGACACCAAACTTCCTTCATCCACAATCAGAACCGTCACAGCAGAAAACTTCCACGGCTGTACTTGTTTGCTCTGCCTCCATGATTTAAAACTATAGATGATCTAGAAACAAATCAAAATAAATCAAACTCTGACACTAACCAATTGTCTTATAAAGGTATCGGCAGTGTAGTGTCTTCTAACGGTGTATCTAGAGCTATTATCTGAAATTCTAAACTTGAACCTGTAAAGGCTCGAGAGACTCAACTGTTCAGTCTCTCTTTTCTCCTTTGTGTATACATTTCTAGCTGAGATTATCAACACTTACGTAAAAGTACAGAAACTTATCGGGTTTTTTTGCAGGGGCCCTAAAGGATATAAGGCCAGCCATTCGGTTGCTCAGTACAGAACACATCCTGCTACAACTTGCTGGCATTAATAAATTCCCAACACTGCATGGGGAAGGGGAACAGGCAACTATCCAGTCCCCATAGATAAAAAAAGCCCACAGAACTTTTTATGTTAGTTTAATTTTTATTTATACAGGTTATTCTACAACTCCAACAATTTCTTGGCACCTTCTACTACCTAGGACAACAGAGACTTGACCTAAGCTTAACTAAGAGTTTTGCTTTGTACTTTAAA
>VXBW01004069.1:815748-872784 GCA_013400375.1 Thinocorus orbignyianus | reverse complement strand
AGTACCATATTCAACAGCAATTAATACTGTGAATGAAATTTATCTCATTATTCAACCCCGGGCTACTGATCTTTTTGTGTATCAGTGATCTTTTTCAGGTATCAGTATAATTGCGAGGCAACAGGACACCAGCTTGGCCTTCTAGAAACTATTTCCACTCTTAACTAAAAAAAAAAAAGAACGAAACAAACAAACAAACAAAACATAAAAACCCACCAAGAACTGAGAAGCTAAAATGACCAGATGTCTTAGAAAGGCACAAATTTGAGACGCGCACAAGTAGAAAAAACCCCAAAGTTGCGGTAAATAATGTATTTAAAATAATTGGTTTATGATTCCCCAAAATGTACCACTGACTTTCAAATGCTGGCATGCTATACCTAAGCACTAACATTAATAGCTACAATAGGAAAGTTCAATAACATGCTTTTTTCCAAAATAAGTATGGACAGCGTGGAAAGGTCTTTTGGAACACATTTAAAAAAAAATATATATCCAAAATTTATCCTTACCTGATGCAGTGTGTAGGCAGGAAGCTTAGTTTTTTCACTCAAAAGGCTTGCGGCCCTCCCTGTAGGTGCAGTAAATAGTACATTCAACATTTTCTTTGTGTACATATTCTCTGACTCCAAATGATGATCAAAAGTATTCCATTCCTCAGATGCACCCAGGTCTTCTTCAAAGTCCTTAGAAGCAGCTTCAATTTCTTTTTCCATCTGCTTTAAGTGACGAAAAAGGCAGCTAACTATTGTGCTCTTCCCACAGCCTCCTTTCCCACTTATGATTGTGACAGGATTAGCACAAATCTTCTCCACGGCAATCACTTGATCTACGTCTACCTCTGGTTTACTTTGGGTACCAGAAACAGACCCCACTTCCTTCTCATGAAAGTCATTTTCACCATTATGACTGTCCAGGCTATTTTCCTTTAGATGCTCTATTTCATGAGCCTGAGTAACATTCATGTTGTTATCTACTATTTCTCTTGATGTCTCAGAAACGTTAAGTATCTTTCTCACATCAACATCTAGTTGCCACGAATGCTTTGACAGAAGGTCACCTACACACATTGCAATGTCTTTTTCAGATTTGTAAAGATGAGGCAGAAACACGAGTGTTTTCTCCCTAATCACTATGTTCTGATCTTTCAAAAATTCAAGAGATTGCCAAACATGCTCAATGGACATATCTTTAGATACGAAACGAGCTAATTCATCTTGGTCTTCGTAAGTGTGTCCCATTTCTCTGCACTTTTTCTTGAGTTGATCATACAGAATTAATGCATTCTTCTGCAATTCAGGAATCTTCCAGAGGAGATGGTCACACTGACAGAAGGCAGCCCACGTTGCCTCACAGTAAGAAAGGTTCAGCTCCCTATAGGTGATCTTCTCCCACAAAAGAATAAAAGCAAACATATTTATTTCAGAAGATGTTAGCCTCTTGCTGGATAACATTCCTCCTAGCAAATACAAATTGCAGTTCAGAGGGTGGAAGTCTACAAAAAATTATAATTTTTTTCCATAATGTAGGAAGTTACAATGCTTTTCAAGCTCTGTATGAAAGCAAGATATTTAAAAGCAAGATGGAATGATAATTCCTCCCAGTCACCCTTTTATATGAAACGAAAAGTTTAAAATCAAAAATCCTGCATAAAAATTGGGTATTAGGAAGAACTCGTGCACACCTAATTAGCACAATTTCAAGTAAAGGCACAAAAAACCCTGTTGAAACAGAGCATCAGAAAGGCATTAGCCAGAATACTGTACCCAATTCTGAACATGCTACTTGAGGAAATACACACCCTTTGCAGAGACTAATGCAAAATAGTGAAAGACTGAGATGTGCAAAAAAAAATGAATTATTGAGGAAATGAAAAAATGAATGGGACTTGCTAAGCCTTAATAGAAAAAACTCAAGAGAGTCTACGGGCAATTAAAAAACTGCAGTGAGAATGCAGATCCTTGGTACAAGCAACGAGACAGCAGCAAGACAAGCAACAAGACAGTCTATTCTGCATCAAGGAATAGTCAAACTGCACACCAGGAAAAGCTTTTTAAAGGAAAGGATGTGAAATACTGGAATATATTGGCTAGACTGCTGAATATCTGAAACTGGAAGCCTTCAAGACAAGTCCAGAACATCTGTCAGTAAAAGCAGCAAGGGGCTGACGCCAAAGGGTTAGCTAATCACATTTCCTGAACAATTAAGCTACAGCTCACATCTGAGGTATGGGAGCGCTCCGGTGAGGTGCAGCAGGGAAGTTGCAGAGCAAGCGCAGCAAAGAAAAACAGGAAGGTGAGCAGCAACTGCAAATCCAACTATAAAACAGGAGAACTACTGCACCAGATGACCTCTGACAGGGTAATTTACCTACCTTACTATGAAAAGCACAGATACCATTCCATGTATCAAGAAGAGAAAATCTCATTTGCCAGTATAAAACTGTATAGGACAACTGAGGGGTTTAAATTAGCTTTCTTACTTTTGGCCCCACCACCTGAAGTATTTAATTTTCTGCTCTTTGTAGAAAAGACTAAATGAAGGGTTGTAACAATACCACCTTTAAAATGAGATTAATTTATTGTAGCCTAACTGGAATAAAAATCCTTTGCTAAAACTGAGTCCAGTGCATCATCCATTTCCAAATGAACTGAGCTTACCTCCTACAAATGTTAATAAACCGTAACTGAAACAGCACTGTATTCTAACAAAGCTCAAACGTAACAAACACCACAATTTTACCCTGCTTAACATTACTTACTCTGCTGAATCCAAGTTTCCATGGCTCATTCTTTAACATCTCATCCAATTTAGTTAGCATCTCGTCTTGAAAAGGTACTTCCTCACCATCTGAATCATTGCTTTCTTCAGTCTTTCTTTGCCAACGCACCATATCCAACAGACAGCAAACATGGCGTGGCAGAAGAATCGGCAAGAATTCCAGTATCATCGGAAAAGTCAGAGCTACCAACACCGCCTTTCCTGCGACTATACGCACCACAAACCAAGAAAATTTTAAGCAATATACAAAGATACTTGTAAAGGCAATTTAAACTGACTCTGGCTTTTATCCCTCTGCCTCCCCTACACCCGAAGTATCCCAGATTTCTTTCAGTTTCTTATTCTCTGTAACAATTTTCAATCTTTCTTAAAGTTTGTTTTCCCTGAACTGCCTTGGGAAAAAATAATGTAAACTGCACCTAAATGTACTGTTTGGAAAATATGAATTAGACACTTGGTTTAAATTGCATAGACAGTAGTACTTCAGGAAAGTCAGCTCAGACCCCACCACACCTAGCTCTTGCCTAAAGATAATATTCATCCAGAAGAATGCTTAAAATCCAAAATAAGAAAAGAGGCTTCTAAATTCGTAGCATCAGATCAGTGGAGGAACTTAAGAACAGTGCTCTTCACTGGCTTCCTCAATTAACCCAAAATTAAGCTATCACTTTACTCATTTGGATCAGTCTTGGGATCCTTGCAAAAGGGGAATAATAAAACTGATTTGCTCTACAGATTGCTTTAAAAAACACATTTTAGAAGAAAGTGAAACAAATCTCAGAAGAAAGTGAAACTTTCAGAGGTTTTATCTCTTGGCAAGAAAAAAACCAACAATGAAATTTTGAATTAAGTGTTAAGGAAATTTCTTAGTTCTAAATTTAAAACATCAGTTTTTCCCAGTTAAGCGTTTTCTGATCACTGCCTCACCTGCAAAAAGGCAAAGATAAAACCTTTAAAGGAAGTACTTTAAAGAAAACAATTTTAAAGCAAGTATTTAACTTACACATAGAGAATCAACACACTATTTCCACACCATGGAGGCGTGAAGAACAAACTGCTCGAGCCTGTAACAATTAACAACAACCAGAAACAAATTATAACAGTACTAATAGCAACATGACATACAGTGGGGTGGGTCGTCATTTTATAATGTCCAATGATAGAGAAAGAAGAAAGTTTAATTCACAGCAAAGCAAATTAAATTACAAATTAGGGAAAATCTACCAACTGCAAGAACAATAAACGGGAAATCCAGGTACATTGTGCAATCTTCACCACTGAAGATTCATGGACATACTGGACACACCTCAATCAAAAAGTGATCCATACATCCCATTAACACTCTCACAGCAAACTAGATCTGCGTTTTCTATGACAATCAATACCCATCCCTTTGTGGTCATGAAAGGATTTCAAGACCATAAACAGGGGCTAAACACTTTTCTACCATTGCAAAAACAGAACAAAAAGCCTAAAAGTCCATAGGACTGTGAAATTTTTTCTCTCTTTACACATGTGATTTTGAGTAAAGTCAGTTCAAGCACAGCAGAAGCTTTGAACTCTTCTGTGAGAAACAAACTGACCTTAAGAACAGTCACCTCCATGTTTTGGTCTGATACTGTCCAGTAAACCAGGTACTGGAAGACTTTGTTTGCTTGCACATAACAGGAGATAGACCCAATCTGTCTGTACAGTTTTATGCACAGCTCTTCCAGGTCTTCACAGACCTCTTCCAATTCCCAGTACTGAGTCCCACGGCACTGATGCCCAAGTGTCTCTGTACAGCACCAACTCCGGACTGCCTATGTTCACATTAGGAACATCACATAACAGAAACGGATGACTGGAGCAAGACAAGATAGCTAGTGCTGAAGACACTTCTCAGACATATTGATTTCCTGCATTTCAGTGTGTTGTTTCAGACCAGCTATAGTCTGATGCCACAGTCAATGCCTGTTATGGGTTGGAGTACCTTAAGCGTACAACTGGAACACATCTTTTGGGTTTTACCCAGCAGGGATGCAGTCAGTAGTCTCGGAGACTGCAGCGCAGTGGGGACAAGAGTGATGTTTGCTTCAAAAGCACTCTCCTGATCCAGTCTCTAACACTCATGTAGTCACATCAACATAGTCCACAACAGGTTCCTCAGCAGTCCTGAACTATCTCCACGTGGGGACACTCCAGTGTTTCCCCACCCTGCTCCCCAGCCATATGTATCTGCCAATGGGCAGGATTCAAATACACTTAAATAGTCTACTTAGTGCAGCTGATTTGGACTACACTGAGCTCCTTTGCTGTTCCCCTGCACTTCAAAGAAGCAGTTAAACTATTTCTGAACACGTATTTGTCCTAAAAAGCCATAGCACCATGTTCAAGCAGTGCTGAACCCATTTTTTAATAAGCCTTGGTGTATCTGAATAAACTACAGGAAGCCAGCACCAATGTCTTTGCATCCCTAGCACAGACAATTCTAGTTGGTCAGCCTACAGAATTCAGGAAACTCCTTATGTGTTTCTAAGTGTATGACTAAGTATAACTGGTCAACTGTCCCCCGATCCTCAAATTTAAAAAAAAAAAAAAAATAATCTTTTTATGGTAAAAATTCATTTGAATATGCACTTTATACAACAACACGTTAGCTTGAATACAGCATCTGAGACAGAACTCATTAGCTTATAAATAATCAAAATAGCACAAGATATACCTACGTGACTTTGAAACATAGTAGAAGATGTCATAATCCTTTGTGTCTCCTTGTTTCTTCCCTGTCTCTAAGTGTGAAACTTGGAACTGGTTTAGTTTTTCTTCAAGATTTCTAAAACTCAGCACAAAGTCCATAGGAAGCCAAGTAAAAAACTTTTCTTTAAAACCTTCAGGAACGGCACATTCCTTAAGAAAGAGTGAAAAGACTTGTCGGTTGTTTTCTTCTATATCAGTCCGCAGAAAATATGATGGATATCCTTGCACAAAGTACTTCGACCCCATTTTTTTAGCTTTAACATTAACTCTCCACCAAGGGCCAACTAATGGAAAACGTCCAACTACTTCATACTCCTTTTTGGAGTGGTCTTCTTGTATAACAACTGAATCATTGAAAAGAAAAATAAAACCATTGTTAATCAGTAGTCAAAGATTAAAAGTTTGTTTTGATTAAAAAAGTGTTATTTGTTCCAAGCTTATTTTTGTCTTTTGTCTAAGTTTCAAGTAGTAAAAGTAAAGCAGGGGTTTTAAAAAACTTCCTGATGCCAGTCTTTCCAGTAGTATTTAAAAGTGAAACCAAAAATTATCCTCAGAAACAAGTACTAAAGCTGCTTCTCTAAGTGCCAGAACTACAAAATTAAACTTGCATCTGAATATTTATTAAGCCAATTAAGCATATTGGCATATTGTTTAGTATATTACACCATTTACACCAAGTCAAGTTTGCCGTCCAACTTTCAAGTTTTACCACAAAATACTGCATCAGGGTGCCTGCATCCTCTTCAGATACATTTGTATCCTGACTGAAACCACCACTTTATAACTAAGTAACAGAAGAAACTCTTAAGGTTTTGTATGACTTAGTTTGCCTCCCCTTTCCATCCTCACTCCCTCACAAAAATGAATACACTGCTCCTTAATCCGTAACTGGGGACTAAATTACATGACCAGAACAAAGTGAGCACTTATGTTTAGCAGGACCTCTTTCTCACCAAGTAAGAGTACCAACAGCTCTTAAGTCTACAGCAACTTTTCTGTTTATTTTCCCCTTGTTACCCAGCTCAAAGTAGCCATTTTTAAAACCAGTTTTGGGTCAAATACTATTGATAGGCAGAGTATTTTGCTCCAATGTCACCTGCTTTTCTAAGTACTAAAGAGAACACAGGGAAATACTAATGTCAAGTATCGATGTTCTTGCATGTCATAAAAGAGGAAAAAAAAATTATGTAATTTTTTGTGTAAAGTTAAATGGAGAGGAAAACCTTTGTTTTCTTACTGTTGCATCCATGGCCAAACTTCTACCACCCATGCAAGATTTATCCCCTGCTTTGCAGCACTTTCCCTTTCATAGAATCATAGAATGGTTAGAGTTGGAAGAGATCTTAAAGATCCTGGAGTTCCAACCCCCCTGCCATGGGCAGGGACACCTCCCACTAGAGCAGGTTGCTCAAAGCCCCATCCAGCCTGGCCTTCAACACTTCCAGGGATGGGGCATCCACAGCTTCTCCGGGCAACCTGTTCCAGTGCCTCACCACTCTCACAGGAAGGAATTTCTTCCTGGTATTCAGTCTAAATCTCCCCTCTTCCAATTTAAAACCATTACCCCTTGTCTTATCACTACACTTCCTGACAGAGTCCCCCTCCAGCTCTCCTGGAGCTCCCTTCAGATACCGAAAGGCTGCTATCAGGTCTCCCCGGATCCTACTCGTTATCAACTCAGTAACCGGGGAAGGAGCCCGTTTCCGAGCTGACGGAGGGTTACACTGGCAGACAAGACCCTCCCGGCCCCGGGGCAGAGGGTCAAACCCTAGGCCCTCGCCCCAGCCCTTTCTCCATAGCCCGCCTGCGGACGCCGGGTTCAGCCCACTGGTTTCAAACTTAGCGCCCCGGCCAGAGCCCAGATAGCCTCGGGCAGAGGAGGGCACCTGGGCGGGCCTGTCCGCCTCTCACCGGCTCGACGCAGGGGCAGCGCGGCCGTCACCTCCGGCCCGGTAACCTCCAGAAGTGCTGCCTCCTCCAAGTGCGGCTCCTCCTCTGCTTCCTCCTCGGTCCCCTCCTCCTCCGAGCCCCCCGCTGCCGCCCGCCGCGGAGGCAGCAGCACCCCCCACAGCTCCACGGCCACCGCGGCCCGCCGTGCCGCCGCCGCCATGGCGTAGCACCGCACCGCGGGATCCCTCCGCCCGCCCCCCCGCTTCCACAGCCCCGCGCCCGGCGCGGAGGGAGACGTGGAGCGGTGCGGTGCTGCGGCTCTGTGGGGCGGCTGCCGAGAGGCCGCGGGTGTCGTGTCGTCACCCGCTGGGCCACTGTCGGCTGCCCTCCCCCCGGTGGTGGCAGCCTAAGGGGGGCTCTGTGCCGCCACTGGAGGTGCGGGCCCAACTGGCCGCCGCAGCGCGGTGTGGTAACGGGTAATGGCGGCGGGCAGAGAGGGGGTAACCGCGGGGCGAGGGCTCGGGTGGCAAAACCCCCGCGCACGGGGCGTGGGTAGGGATGAGGCCTGACCCCCAGCTCTCGCCTCGACGCCGTTTGTACTCGTACATGGGTGCCTTGCTGTGGAAACGGTGGAGTTTTTAATCAATCAGGTGATAATTCTGTGTCTGTATGTTATCATAGACTCATAGAATGGTTAGAGTTGGAAGAGACCTTAAATATCCTGGAGTTCCAACCCCCCTGCCATGTGCAGGGACACCTCCCACTAGAGCAGGTTGCTCAAAGATCACACAACCATCAGATCATAAAGATTTCCAGTATATTCTGTTCTGTTTCACCCAGCTGCCCCCAAAAATCATACAGTATTACGTATAGCTGGCAAGGAGGTCCCACCACCTGTACTTAGATTGTAACCCCAACAGTTCTGAGGGCTGTTCAGTCTTGGCTTTTGTTCCACACTGCAGATCTTTGCGTTTTCTGAAACTTTTATCAAACGGTAGTTTCATGTTTTCTTGCAGCTCATGGATGCAAATACCAAGCTGTATCTACACTTTTTAGTATTGCTCTCTCCTGAAGCCCACCAGAAATCCTGCTATTCAGTGATGAAAGCAAGTATTTCTAGGATCTATTTTTCACTGGTTGGTAGTTAACAGATTAGTATTTGCCATGTTATTATGTAGCTCTGGGTTTTTTTGAGAAAATGTGACATAGTTATGTTTCTGCATGTTCACCTCTATCAGCTAGTATATGTTTTCATCAAAGAATTAAATCACATGTGTTTGAATAGGTTTGTTCTCTCCATTTTGCTGACTCTTGTGTTTTCATTTGTCCCCTCTTTAATTTTTTAACTATGTTTTTCTTCCAGTTTCTCCTTTGTTTTGCTTTGGACTGATGTCACACTGACTAAACCGCAGTCCACCATGGATGTCTTGCTGCCACTTCAGAGTACTGGCACTCAGGTTTATAGAGAGGCAAAAGTACCAGCTGCTGGTGCAAAGGCTGGTGGTTTTGCATTCTGAAGTGCAAGGTAGAAATGCCCAATCTTACATTAGATAATGTGACAGTCTAGACAGAGCAGCAGATAGTTTGCCCAGCTGCTGAGAAGCTGTCAGCAGCATAGGTGCTGACATATTCAAAACAGTAGCAAAGGTTGTTTAGAAAAAGTTATATGTAACAAAATACATCAATATATAACATTTCCTTTTGGCCAAACCTAAAAGAGACCTGATCCTTTTTAACAGACCTCTCTGCCCATAGGACTACCCTGCAAAGAGTAACACTCTCTTTGCCACCCTCCTCCCTTCACCTCAAGGAGACACAGAAACGTGAACTGTGCCCATGTCCTGGTGTGGTTCTCTGCCACCCCTTCATTCCCGGAAATACCTACATTACTGTGTCAATTACTGTCTATAAAAAGGCAGATATGTAAATGCAATTTCTATTAACTTAAAACCAGCTGCAAGGCTTATGCAAACTGAGTCTTAAAATAGTTGTCTTCAGCTCTTGTGTGAGCTGGCTTTAAATAATGGTATTCTTTCTCCAGCCTAATTCATAGATAATGAAATAACTCCTTTACATGGCAGGCTGAAAACACATGGCCTATAAACAGGAGACAGGAGAAGGGAGAGAGACATTCATGTTAATTTAAAAAATTTAAAGCATTAGCTTACTGAAGTGCTTAATGGTGTTATGCAGTGATACATTTCGACCAGTGCTTTAAGGTACTTCTTTCTTATGAAACATCATTTCACATTTAACTGTGTGTTTGTGTAAGTGAAATGGGATGTCTGAGTGCCACAGTCTATTCTGAAAATACAAACTTAATACTGTGTTTAGCAAGCCTGACTGAATTTCCTTGTCCTTCTACAGCCTGTACTATGCATGCTGGATTCTTGTATGGTGTCTTACATTTCTGTTCTTCTTTGTCACTTCATTAAGGAAATGCTCTATTATGTAAAGACTGAGGAACAGATACTGAGGGTTTAATACATCCTGATTATGAATAGCTTTCTGTGTGCCCAGCTTTAAAAAGTTAAGCCTTGATTTTCAGAAATGTGACTATTTGCTGCTCAGGTGAAGTAATATCAGTTTACTAGGTGGTCAAGGACTGAAAACAAAAAGATCCATTTGAAAACTTGAGACTATATGATTTGCTCTTCTCCACAGTGTGGCCAAGTTCCAACCTGCTTGCTTGTCTTTATTTCCTGTACTTGATACTGCTACCCTGCAATTAGAGAATAGCAGATAAAGTACCTCTTCAAATTTATGAAGTCAATGGTAAAATTGTTAACCCTAATACATGAAAGATTTCACCCATGAAAGCCATGTTGTAAGAATATAAAAAATAAAAATAAATGAGCAGTTGTATAGATGTAGACATTTACAACACATGTGCAAGAAAAGATTGTTAGGCATTAAAAACCAGATGAACACAAGGCCAGAAGATTCAGTCAAAAATTACTCTGTCATGAAGGTTTTAAATCATAGATTGAAAAATACTTTGAAATATTAAATCAGCTTTGGAGACTGGGTTTTTCTCCATCATGTCTCACTTTAAATTCCACCCTAAAAGCCAAGAATACACAGTAAAAGGAAAACATGCCTTGACAACCCTATGATTTTACCTTCTAATGCACTCTAATATCACTGCCATGATAATTCGTGACTCTTAGAGTATAACCTGACATGACAGTAAAGAAGTTATTACTCTTCTGTCCATGGGGAAAAATCTATCTATAAATTTGAACTCAATATTGCTGCGCTCATTGGGATAAAAATACAAAGCCCTAAGAAGCAAATAGTCACAACGAACAAGAAGAGATCATTTGCGCTGTCTCATACTGATTCATATCTTGACACATGGTAGCAAGTTTTCACTTAATAAAAAGTATGCACACATAAATCTCCATCCTTTAAATGGGTATTTGAAATCCTACTCTGAAAGCAGTTTTCAGAATATTCTGGCAGGTACCATTTATACGCTGACAGGTTACATTAATTCCAGACTCCAGAATTAAACGAGACTTGCTACCTTTCTTAGTGTTGTCCTATGACAGACCTCCTCTTTAAAGGGATGACTGGCAGCTCATCTTTGAATCTGACTAGAATCAGGGGGATCCCCCTTTCTCAAATTTGTTTGGATATTAATTGCTCCTGAGGTCCAGGATCCCATAAACAGATGCCAACATAAGGAAGCTTTTAGAAGGTTGTAGCTAGTAGAAGGAGTCTGTAAATTTACTGCAGATAAATGAAAACTTGCTTACCAGAGTTTCTCATGTAAGGTCTCTTCACAGCTGGATGAGATTTCTATAGATAAGGCAGAAAACGATAATTCCACAGACATTGTTTTTAACTGGGACAATGAATTTCAGAAGATGTCAAGCATGCCATGAATGATATGTATGTGTCTGATGGGCTTTATGAGGTATTGAACTAGCAAAGCTTGTGATGTGTATAAACATTGGGCAGGAGAGTGGGGAAGTGAGAGTTGTTACAGGAACATCATCTCACAGCGACTTAAATCATTGTCTAGAAGATGTGCTTTCTGAAAACTTGAGAGTTGTAGGGCAGATCCCCCTGGTCAGGACATTTGATGTGGAACTCTGCCAACATAAACCATAGCATTAGCAATAGTGTTGAACTGTGCTTGGAAAACATCCTTGGCATTATCAGAGCTTTAGGAAGCAAGACAAGTTTTTTGCATTTAATTCAAAGTTCTGACACAGGACTGCACCCTATTAATGGCTTCAGAAGAATCTGAAAAAGAACACAACCTTTTCATTATATAAAAAGAAAAACCTGATGAAGCCTTGATGCAGTGTGCAGAGCAAATGCTTTGAAATAGATGTCAAAAAATCCTACTTTAAAAGAACCTGTTTCTAAAAGGTAGAGGAGAAGCAAACATGTTTGGTAATGTCATAAATCTTATAGTCCTCTAACCCATGTATTCTCCCATGTAGCCCTCTACACTGAAATCCCTTTAAGAAACATTCAGCTATTATTTTTCTTGTGCTTTAGCTCCTGCTTCTTGTTTCACAGCTTTGTGTAGTGTCTCAGCATCCTTTCATTCTTTGGTCTGTGAGAAACATAAGACAGAAGCTGTTTCAGCGTTCCCTCAGAGCGCATGGTGTGTAACCCAGAAGCCAGAGTTGCTGCATCAAAAAGCAAATGTTTGACTATTATTTGATATAATCAAACCCTTAACGTGTACTTTTATGCTTGTCATGTGCTCAGGCTAGTAACACTTTTAAGAACTTAATGCAGTGTGTAGTATAAGGCCACTGTCACCAATCGGTTGATTTTGTATCCTGTCAACTACACCAGTTTGTCACAAATCTTGATTTTACACAGCTTTGAGGTAGCAGCAATTTCAGATTTATTGACACTGTTAAGTTAAATCACAGGATTAGATTGAATGACACTTAACCATACTTAATACTAACAATCATTGGCCAATCAACTGAGTGATTTAACAAAATTTGAGGAAGAACTTCTTTACTTTGAGGGTGGCAGAGCCCTGGAACAGGCTGCCCAAAGAGGTGGTGGAGTCTCCATCTCTGGAGACATTCAAAACCCACCTGGATGGGCTCCTGTGCAGCCTGCTCTAGGAGGATCTGCTTTGGCAGGGTGGGTTGGACTAGATGGTCTCCAGAGGTCCCTTCCAACCCCTACTATTCTGTGATTCTGTGCTTTTCTATTTCAGTCACAATTCCTGTCAGGTAATTCTGATACCTCTCAGATCAGGCTACGATCCAGGCAGCAGGAGTTTCAGGTATGGTATGGGAGTGCCAGATCACCCCAACTCCCTGCACTTGTAGAAAGGACACCACCACAATGTAGGCTTACCCTGACATCGCATCGTGGCCCCGGTGTGGGGTGGGTGTGGGGGCTGCACCACCACAGGCCACCTGTCTTGTTGGTATTAATCATGGAATCATGGAATATGCAGCCATCCTGAATTTCCTCAAGCTATCCAAAAAGGCTTTGCCAGTGTGTCACAATGCTGTCAGCTTGTGCTGCATCAAAATGCCAAATACAGTGTGTGGGACAGAAAACTGCATTGTCTCTTGATCAGGCACAAGAGACCAACTTGATTCAAGGGCCTATGAATATTAAGTAGGACTGGTATTCCTAGGAGTTGTTAATCAGTGTGTTTCTTTTGCAGTGGGCGTGCTGAGATTAGGCACGTTGCTGGGAATGATTTTCTTTTAGAAACATTTTTCTTCTTTGAAACTTTTTATTATAGGAATGTTTGGCTTACTTTAAAAAATCAGTAAGTTTCTAGTCCCAAAGTTTTTAAGAAAATGGATACTACATACGCTCTGACAAGCCTCTGCCTGCCTTCCTTATAGGCAGTGTTCTTTTTGGCCATGATAGATTAATTTTTAAAAGCAAATTCAAACATACTTTCTTTGGTGTTGCAAAGCTAACTTCCCCACAAAAATATAGCAGCAAGTGAGGTCTCATTCTTCTTTCTTCCCAAGACCACAAAATGTTTGCAGCATCTGGCATGTTCCCCTTACAGAATAGCCACCTTATCTGTAGGATCAGGGTCGCTTTAACTTAATGCCGTTGCAGAGCATTAAAATAAATGGTGTTGTGAGTTTCTTTTCTATGTCTGAAGGAGGAAAAAGCAACCCAAACACAGAAAACTTTCTGGATAGAATGACTGCTGCTACAGACTTTAAAAAGATATAACTATTTTTGTAATTAAATATACGTGTACAAAGAGTTTTGCTTGGATATATTACATTCATTAACCAGGCTCCATGTCATGCTTATAGGTTTGTATCTCTCAGGAGAGAAATCCTGAACTGTTTTATAATTCTCCAGGAACAGATAAAACCTCTCTTAACAGAGTTTTGTAGTGGATAATACTTTGCAGTGCTGTTTCTAAAACAGTCTGTATCTTGGTGGCATAATAAAAATAATTTAAAAAAAGGAAAAGGAAAAAAGACTACATTATCCCAATGTGTTCCATTAATGAAAAGGCTAAGGAAAACAGAAAAAAGGGGGGGGAAAAACAACTACAAAATCAAAGACCACCTTGCTATGAAATTTCAGAAATAATCCACTGCTATTTGTAGTTAAAGTTTGGGTAACTGTAATGACCATGTAATAATATTTTGGTTTGCTATTTTTTTTCCCCAGTATGGTGTCACAGTTAATGGTTTGGAGGAGAAATAGTTGGTGAATTGCAGAAGTCTGCATTTTCACAGGAGAATCCAGGACTGTTCATTTATGTTTATAACTTACAGAGCTAGGTTGTTCTGTAATGCTGTAATCTCTACATTTCTGGTGAACCAAACAGCAAAGATCTAGTTAAAAGCTCAAAATTAAAAAGAAGGAGGCCTCAGAAAAGAAAAATTCTCTGTCTTTTGAGACTGTCAAACAAAAAGATATTAGTAAATATGTTTTAAATACTGTTTTGTACTTGCTCATCTTTGCTTTTCAAGACTGTCTGATAACAGGGAGGAATAAATGAAGGGTATGTTTCCCTCAGGATTTGACTGAAGACTTCAGTATGTTCTGTGCTTAATGGTTTGATGTTTTTTTTCCTAAGCAGACGATCACTCTACTGCCAGCGGTATGAAAACTGTGTGACTGGTGGGATGTGGTTCTGGGCCCAGTTTACATCTATTTTTGCTGGAACAAAGGCTGAAGCGGATGCGTGCCATCACCCACACTGTAGCCAGCTGTGGGCATCCTGGCACAATTTGTCCTGTGCCAACAAACACCATCCCAGAAGATGCCCAGGCCCCGAATGTGTTTCTCCCCCTTCTCACAATTCAGCTTCAGGACCAAAGAACAGATGCTGGCTGTTTTCTTTTCTGGTCCAGAGGTAGGCACTAAACTTCCCAAGAGACATCATTTACCTGTGTACAGTTCTGCTTTCCAGCTGTTTGCCACCAAAGGCCACTGCTCACATTAGCTGTATAAAGCCTTGCTTGATACTCAGATCTGGAAAATATTTGTAGCCACTTTCCCCCTGTTTAATTTTTAACTGGAGCTTTTTCTTGAACAAGGACTAAATAAAAATGAGTAAGGACTTTCACAGTCGGGGGTTTGAGCTTGTTTCCAGAGGGTCCTTTGAGAGCCTTTCCAATTATTTCCCTTCAGCTAGGCTCCTGAGTTTAGCTATTAATCTTTCTTCATAAATAAATCACTGTTGTGCACTAACCCTTTTTTGTTACTGTTCCTCCATTTTTTCTACACTTTCCTGGTAATGAATTTAATGCAATAGTCTTCATGTGGTCTTACAAGCATAATGAGCAGCTGGAAGTGCTAGGATTACAGCTAAAAACAGCTTAAATGCAACTGTTCGTCTTCTTTTGTAACAACAAAATTAATGAATACAAAGATTAACTTCTCACCAATTTTCATTCTTCTCTTTTTCCTCAAAGGGCCATTCCCAACAGGTATTCCATTGGAAAAGCAAAGGGTTTCAAGGAGGATTTGCAGAGGAGAAGGGATGGGGCAGGAGCAGATCAGAGACACTACTAGAGCCCAGCATTACGGGAAAAGAACCTTGCAGTCCTCCCATTCATCCCAACCACTTCCAGCTCTGGGTAGGTAATAACAGACTGTGAACCCTGCCTTTGGTTTTTGTGTAGGGCGCTCCCATACAAAAGGACTTGTGAATAATAGCAAAACAGAGTAGAGTGGTGAGTTCTTATTGATTGATACTGTCAAGCAGCAGTGGGCATACAGGTCAGGAGGATTTTAAATCCACTGCGATTTAATGACACTATGGAATTTTCTCTGTAACCAGCTTTCATCCTAAATAAAGCACCTGGAGATGGAAGTAGTTCTGACAAGAGGGACATGGCAGCTCTGAACTTAATAAAAAGTTAAAATGCTCACATAATGCTGTGCTGGATCACACATCTAGTGGGGATCAGAAGATACTCATGGAAAATGAATGCACAATGACAGCCAAATTGCTCAAACCAGGTTGTTTTTTCTTAGCATAGGAGAGAGAGTAAAATAAAGAATAAAGCTCCCTTTGGGGTGCTCACACAGAGTGAAAATTAAGTTTTCCAGACCAAAATGCCAGAGACATTATGGACTGGTAGAAATGCACCATGTTTAGGGTTTGATCCGGTACTGCAGCTAATATCCTTTTCCTTTGGAAATGTGTTAGACCTTTAGCCATCATTGCAGGCCAGGACTTTGTTACATCTGAGAATTAAAATTATAGGATGATTTTTTTTGACTCTGGATTGCATGTAGCAATTCCTTTGAGAGCCTGAAAGCAGAATGTGTTTTCTTTACTGACATGCGTGCTCCCCTTTTGTTGATACACAACAATCTTAACAGGTAGTGAGCTGTGTACTGTGTTCTTCCTAAGGGCCGTTTCCTCGAGTTTCGGTTGGTGTAGTTTTTTGCAATGAACTTTTAATTTCTTCTGAAGCATAAAATTTGACATGACATATGGCAAATAGTCGGAGATGAAGTAGAAGGGCAAGCCTAATGTGGAGCTTTAGCATTCACCACTTAGACACAATTTATCTCATAAGTGAGAGTTTGCACTGGTGGCTGTGGTGTGTAGGGGGTCTCCTCCCAGCATCTCCAGTCACGCAATGCTCTGGTGTAGCCCTGATGGAGCAGGCAGAGCTGGAGGGATGAGAGCCAACACAGGCAAATCGGGGAGCTACCTTGAACTGTAAGCTGAAGAATTGTAGATGATGCCATATTATGGAGAAACGGGGAAGATGTGAGCATTGAAAAGAAAAAAAGAGGTCCTTTCTTTCTGAGGATGTGGAAGGGAGAAGTAGAAAATTAATCTAAAGGAAAGCAAAGGAAGGCAGACTGTCCATAGCATTTTTTGAAGGGGGAAAATAACCCAAGAAACAACACTTGAAATCTCAACTCTTAATAAGCAGCAGTATTCCACCTAAGCTCATTAAGACACCAGCTCCCGGCTGGAGTTCTCATTAGGAATTATGAGAAAGTTTCCTTTCACCTACAGCTTTCCAGGGAGAAAGTCAAAACACTGACTGAGTCTACTGGTAAATCCCACACCTTGTGAAGTTAGTAATGAATCATGATTTCTCTTTTATTGTATTACCGCAACTTGCAGACTGTTCATAGTGCCCCAAAGAGTCATGATGCACATATTCTATACAGTGAGAGCTTTGCATCCAAAATTATTTGTTTAATAATAAGATGGTCCCAGAAAAGCCTGTTTTAAGATAGAAAATTATTTATTGATATGACATGTGGCAAAGGTTTTCTAACAAAGGAATAATTTTATACCTTCCTGCTCCTTTGTGTATGAGTCTGCTCATGTAACAGCTATTCAGAGAATAACACAAATTTGTTTGTATTAATGTAGTAGATTTTAAAATTTTAAACTCTTCTCACATATCTCCTTTGAACTTAGGAGAGCTGTTCCCATGAGGCATACTTGCTCGATAACATACTTGTATTTATGGTTCTAATGAAGAATGGAGTTTGTTACTTTCTGACTTGTTTTGTTCATGGGTGAGAGTCCTTACAGGAGAGGCCCTGGCTTCTTTAACACAAACCACTTATATTCAGACTGTGGTTTTATTACTAATGAAGGTACAGTCAGAAATTTCAGTAATCCAGCTAGGATTTCAAGACTGTTAAATGGAATAAATCTTTGAATTTGTTGCATATTGAATCTGATATTGAATTAATAAGACAATACACATGAAAATGTACCAGGTCATTCTTCCACAATACTTTTTACCATAGAACTCAAATTTCGTATGTGTATTTTGAAAGGTGTCAACATATTCCACTGCTACTTCTGAAAGAAGATGTTTATGAAAAAGGATTTTTCAGTGGTTGTAAGATCAGCCTGATGGGATTCATGATGTTTACCTTCCAACATAGTGCTGGTCAGGAACAGAACAGTTTTTTTCTTCTTTCCTGGTAATAACAATTCCTTTTTGAATTATTTCCACTAGAACCTTGATGTGTTGATATGCTGCTTGTATCGCTCTCCAGCTTTCAATGAACAACACTTTTATCCAGTTGCTGTGGCAGTAGAGGTTGGACTTCAGACTGTGGTCAGATGGACCAGATGTTTTCGCAGCCCATCTGTTTCTCCTGCCCTGTCTGCCTCCACGCAGGCCAGGGCAGACACCCGGCTGTCTGAGCGCTCGTCCGCTCCTGCACAGTCAGTCAGCAGTTTTCAGCAGCAGTTTAAGTGAAATGGCCTATTTTTCCAATGACACAGATGAAGGGTGTTCATGCTAAATACGATGAGGCGAGCAGACAGAACAGTTTGGGGGTGATACCTCCCTGAATTCTTTCACCTTCAAGAGCCTCTCTGATCAGTTACCTATGCTCCATGCACTTTGGCTCTCTTCCTGACTTGTCACAGGTTTTAGGGGAGAAATCCAGATTCACTTGAAACGGCTCTGAGAACAGCAGTTTAAAAATATTTCTCCAGTATACCATATTTATACCTTCTGTTATGCAAGCTTTATTTTCATTCATTCTGATACCAGAGATGGGAACTTTCTTCAGAGAATGAAATACCACCTCACAGTAAATCACGCAGCTTCTTATTAATGCTGCTCTATCAGAGCATCCAAATCAGTGCTAAGCAATCTAGCAAGTGGAGGAAATGGTGAATCATTATTAAATTTATGAGAAGCTGGTTCATAAATCCTATATAATCACTTTTTCTGAGCTGACTTGGGAAAATCCTTTAAAGCTACCTCATTCTTTTTGGCATCCACAGTAGCTCAGTGTGATAGAAAAGATTTACCTTTCCCCAGACAACTTCCCAGAGCCCTTGCTTTTCAGCTGACAGTGAGGAAAGAGCTTGTAGCCGTGCATTTCAAATTAGAGCCAGATTTAAAATCTTTGAAGGCACCTGAATTTAAGCAGAGATTAGGCACATAAAACCAAAATTACAACTCAAGCCCCCTCTGTAATTCCTTCATTCTTGAATTATTGAAACACCCTGGGTCCCTACCTTTTTTACTTCAAAGCTTTCCATGTCTCTGCACATGGACTTGATCTGAGCAGCCCAAAGCCCAGTGAGGATCCAGAGCTGGTGTGTTTTTCCTCCTAACTTCTCCATGGGATCTGCTTCAGGAGCCCTCCTAGATACCTCATTCCTAGTGAGATTAAAGATTGTAGGTAGAAAGTAAAAGAAAAGGAGCAAGATCAAAGCCTGATGTGGGTTGGTCTAGGGCAGTGAGGTCCTGGGGTCTCAGTGGACATCTCTGATGGCTCTTTCATCCCAGAATAGCTCCTCAAACCTCCCTCCCAAGCTGCAGGCTCCAAGCAGCTGTGTGTGCCCATCTCCAAATATGGGCAGGGTTTCAGACCACACATGGGCCTTGAAATGACTTGCTGGGTGCTTCTCACTGGCCACCTCCTCAGGCCCTTGGCCTCATGCATGGCCCAGCTGCGATTCCCATTGGCAGCATCCACTAAGCAGGGCTCCAGGGTCAGTTTCAGTGCCCAAACTAGGGTGTGCTGGAGCCTAGGTCCACCTTGAGCTCTCAGCAGTCCAGTCTCTGGAGTGGGAGAGCGGTCTGGAGCTCACAGAGCCTCACAGCTGTGACTGAGTTTCTCCTGAGTCGAAACCAGTGTCTGGCAAGCCAGAAACTGTAGCAGTAGTGTGCCAAGAGGACTCTTCAAAGCTGTCTAAAGCAATTATTTTATGTAAGAAAGATTAAGATGTATTTTTCATCTTAGAATTGCTGAATGAGAGCTACATTTTTAACCTCCTGTATCTTTGAAATATTTCCTAGTTTCAGGCCAGGATTCACTATCTTGTTAATTTTGGGGTTCGACATTTTTGATGACCATCCCTCCTCATGTTTCTCCAAAGACCCTCTAGCTAATCAGCAGATCTACCAGGGCACGCTCCTGAAATATACTGTACTTCCACTTTACATCAGTGACTACTGGCACAGAATCAAAAAGCATAATTTGGATTAAATATTCATATAAAATAGAGAACAGTGTAAACAACAGAAGCCAAAATTTGCTGGAATGGCTGTGTTACATAACCCACATTACTTCTTCGTTAGCGCACTGTGAAAAAACAGGGTCTCACTTCCTTATCCGTAACGGTGACGGGTTCCTGCTTGCCTGCCTTCACAATTCCTGCCTCTCCCTCTTACTCCATTCTTATCCTTGACTTTACAGATTCCTCCTTGTCACTGCGTTTATGTATAGTATATATAGGGGTTTTTTCTTCCTCTTTGATTTAAAACAGTGGTTGTAAGAGCTCGGCAGCTGCCAGGGCTGTTCTTTTATTTAAGCCATCAGACTCACTTTGTTATATTAATAAATGAGAGAAAGTTTTCTTCAAAATGCTTTCCTCAGACTTCTGCTAGCACAGCGACAATTTCTCCCAAAATTTACAGTGGTTGCGAAGATGAACAAAGCTCACAGTCACTCAGTTCTCTGTAAGCGTAGCAGATCTCTGCCTAAAACATGATGACCACCTAAACCATACATTTAATGCAGTGCAAGTTTTATTTTAAGATGCTTCTTGTATATTTCATGATCCTCTGCTATAGTATGATTAGAGAAGAAGGTCTGATTTGTTAGCATCTTTCAAGAGAAGAATTTGTTACCTGAGGTTTTTCTTGTTTTCACTGACATAACCAAGTAATAACTAGCAATTGCTGTCTGTGAAGAAAGATACTAGTGCAGGAATTTTATAAATAACAGACAGAAAACAATTTAGGAACAAGTTATCCAAAGCTAGTCCTGAAGTTTGGCGGCTTGTTGTTTTCCTTGGTTAATGGATGAAAATTATACCTTATATTTCTTCTTATTCAGCTTTCTTTTTGCTTGGATTTCATTTGGAATGTATTGATTTTATTCTTCAGCATTTTTTTCCTTTCCTTTGCAGGAACTCTAAAGAGAGTCTATTCTTCAAAACAACTGGCATGACATAACACCAGCGGTGTGCGAGCACAGATTATTAGGACCTTAAATAACTTTCACGTGGCGTTCAGTGATCTGAATTTTCATGCTGCAAATGTAAATGCCATGTTCAATTTTATTTTCTGCTCCTGTAATGCAAGTATGAATATTGCCATTTTCTGTAAACCCAGAAAGACCTGGCAAGACAACCCTGCTCCTGGGCTTGACAGTGATGGCAGTGTTTCAGCTTCCATTAAACAAATGGGAAAAGACTTTAAAAATTAAACACAAAGTTGAATATTTCATAATGACTTTGCTAAATGGGACTGGTCTGTCTCTTCCAGAGAGCTGTACAGAAAGTGACCCCTCGTGGCATGAGGAGATGTGCTGTGTCAGAGATGTCCTGCTGAAGGTGTGCAGGGATTCCTGCACCACAGCGCTTCTCACAAGGCTTTTCTGAGCTTCCCAAGCCAGGGGAATGCAGCCCCGGAGATCTGAAACCCTGACCAGCAGGGTCAGGAACCAGAAACGACCAGTATCATAAAAAGACTGGAAAAGCGCTGCTGCTCCTCAGCACCTGGCCTTGTTTTTGTGCGACATCAAGGAGATCTTCAGATATCCTCTCCTTCCCTCCCTAGACCCTGAGAAGCTGAGATGGGTATTACCTGTGCATGGGTGTAGATATACACCAAGAAAATTAACAAATAATGACTAGGTTCCATTTCCTCGACAAAAAGAGATTCCCATAGTTTTCAGGTGCCACTTCTTAATTTCTTCCCACCACTGGGGGACATTAACTGCTTTATTCCCAGATTCCTGATGTAATTTGCTCTTGTAGTACTTCATGGTGTCTAAAAGGTGGAGGGGGATCTTGTGGATTGCAAGTGTGTGAGGCCTGGCAGCACGTGGTGTGCTCTGCCTGGTGCCGGGGAAGAGAAATAATTGCAATGAGAAGAGTCAGAGCTGCAGATGCAGCTGCACGATCAGTCCGCCAAATAGAAGATGCGACCTGGAAAGAGAGACGATGCTTGTTCAAGAAAGCCAGGTGAGGACTAAGGTGATGCTGTTCAGCTTGTGATCCCTCCTGGGCTACCCTGCAGTGAGGAGGACACTGGGTGAACCGAGGCATCTCTGCTTTGGGAAGCTAAACAGCCATAGGAAAGCGATCGTGGTGCCTCATATCCCATTGTACTTTCCCAATGGACTGCACAAGCTCCATTGCAAAATAAATAACCCAGCAAAGATCTTCTGGAAGGCAAAGTGTTAACAGCGATTTGAGGATGTTCACATTTTCCCTGTGCGCTTTCATATGTATGCAAGCTTGTACTAGACCTGATCCCCTAAAAAATAGCTTATTGCTAAAATATTCTACATAATATTTGATAAAATTTTATAAAATGCAGCTCATAAAACGCTGCAGAATGTCTTGTATGATACAAAGCTGTGAAGTGCATCTCATAAAATACTCTGAAACCTGTATCTTGAAGCAGAGGATAGATCAAACGCTGCAGCAAATGAATTTGGATGACACCTGGCTTTCACAGTGATGGGTTTATTATTGGAATCTGCTGTGCTGGTAGAGATGTGAGGAGGGAGAGGGGAAGGCAGGGGGATGGGAAGCATGGACTGCCATCCTGTGTGATCAGCCACCACCAGCCAGGGAATATTTATATACATACAGGAACAGCATTGCTGGAAATCATTCCCTTCCATCCCTCCCAGCACAATCACCATTCCGGGCAAGGAGCAAAGCCATAGAAATCTCTCTCAACTGGGCAAAGCATTTATCAGCTGCTTGGAATGTGGCAAACACTACGTCTGCCTTCCCCATTTTCCTCCAAATCCTTTGCCTGACACACAGGAATGTTCTTATGTCCCTGGATCTGGGAATCACGTGCAACGAGCACCATAACTTTCTCACATGCAACACCAAAGGCTTTTTACCTGAAAAGCCTTTGCTCACTTCCCCGCCTGAGATCCCAGCATTATCCAGCTGCCTGGATCTGCTGGCCAGCAAATGCTTCACAGAAAAGCCACAGCTTTGCCCTTTCCTTGTTTGTCACTTGTCATTTCCTTGCTTGGAGACCAAAGGGGTTAGTGACATGGGACATGGTACAATGAAATGATGCTGCCACAGATAACTCTGAGAAAAAGCACATGAATTCTTACAATTCCCTGTTGTCAAATCCATTTCTGGAGTGATGCTTTATTTCCATTGTGTTTCACTAAGCAGGAAGAAATTTTTCACTGTGAAGGTGGTGAGACACTGGAACAGGCTGCCCAGGGAAGTTGCAGATGCCCCATCCCTAGAGGTGTTTAAGGCCAGGCTGGATGGAGCTTTGAGCAGCCTGGGATAGTGGGACGTGTCCCTGCCCATGGCAGGGGGGTTGGAACCTGATGATCCTTTAGGTCCCTTCCAACACGAACCATTCTATGATTCTATGATGCCTGCAATGTCTCATCTTGTAATGAGACTCACTCTGCTTAGGTCACACATCTTACAAAGAAAAGTAACAATTAAGTGGATTTTAAATTTCCTTCCAATGTAGTCTAGAAACTTGCAACAAAAGTGAGAGCCAGTACCACGTGACAGTTGGGTGCTCCGCTCACCAACTGTTGACTAGGACAGGACTAGTCTTCATCACTAGCCAACGTGTCAACAACACACCATATAGAATCATAGAATGATTAGAGTTGGAAGGGACCTTAAAGACCATCTAGTTCCAGCCCTCCTGCTGTGAGTGGGGACACCTCCCACTAGTCTTGGTAGAGATTTAGATCCCTTAGGGCCTTCTGCGTGTTCATTTCCCATGATAGGTCTAGTGTTCTTGGGGCAAGCTGGATACTACCTGTCCAGAGTTCCTTAATACAGCCTATTATTAAGGATGCTGTAGACATTTCAAGGTAATGACAGGCTATTTGTCTATGATACAATACTTCAGCAAAAAAAATGTAAAATATCCATGAGAAGGAAATGTTAACATGTAAATTGACTTCATTTTGACCAAGGTGATGGCAAAGTAAAGGTAATTTATATATAGCTGGATAAAAGGTGGTTTTGAAATTCAGATGTGCACCACAGGAAATGCAAAGGGAAAATAACTGCAATTTTGGAAGTCTCCTTTCAGTACAGTAGCTACTGTTTTAGGGGAAAAGGGTGTAAATTAGCACTCCTACAGAAATCTTACACTTGCACAATAGTATTTAGAATAGATATTCAGGTGAACTAGACAGTGATTATCTGACTCTTTGGCTAATATGGTAATGTAAGGGTCTGGTATCTCATTGAAAATGGAAACAGGGAGACTCTGCTGAACTCCTGATACCTTCATCACAGACTTACAGCAGTTCCTGAGAAGATGAGCTGCTGAGATGTGCCATGACTGACACGTGGAAGGCAGGGAGGGCAAGGGTGTCCTGTGAGTGCTCGTGTATGCGTATATCCAGAGTGTGGTGGTGGATGGTGAGCTGGGAAGGCTGGGGCATTCTGCCTCAGTATTAGGCTCGCGGGCACAGGAGAGTGAAGCCCTCAGCCATGCATGGACAGCATGTGAATCGCAGCCTCTCCCAAACTGGATAAACACGATTTCAGACTATCTGCTCCGGAGGAAGGCAGTGGTGGTGGGCCCATGCACCTGCACAGCTCTCAGAGAGGATTTTATTGACCATTCCCAGGCTTGCAGAGATGAGCATGTGAAAACTTTGGTGGAAGAAATAAAGAACAAATAGCATAAAACTACAAGGTCGTTGATACTGATGGCTGGTTTCTCTCTTTCCCAACAATGTAGCAACTAAATCTTCTCAGCTTGTTAGTGTTATCTTGATGATAAATAATCTATGACATTCTTACTTTGTATGACACTGTCCTCTTAAACCTCCACTGCATTATAAGGCAGACATTCGGGCATGCATGAGCTTAAAATCTCTACGACTTTTCTATTGAGTCTCCCTGCTAGATGGAAAGATTGGAGCTGCCATTGATTGAATCCATGATGGATTCCTCAGTTTGAAAGACAGTTCACAAAGGATTACACTGTTCAGTTGTGTGGTTTAGGCATATCCAGAATTGCCAGCTCATTGCCTGAATCTGGATCTGTGGTCTCATGTGGAATCAAATATAACACAAATAATTTGAAGCTTCTTCTGAATTTTGAAATTTTATTATCTTTTCTGCTTTATCAAGATATAGTTTATTTTTTGCTGACTCATTTTGACATCTTGACACCATACAATTTCTAATCTCAGCTGTTGTGGTGAGGTTTTTTCAGCACTTCCTTGCTCTGGAACATTATTTTCTGTAACATTTGTGGTAGGCAAACCCTCCAGGGCATCACATTGCTCCTGCTGGCTCTCTGAGAGTCAGAGTGACTGACTTTCCCAGCAGCTTTCTGAATCACAGCCCTTGCACAGGCAGGGTTAAAAGGTTGTCTGGTAATTTCTTCCTGCACCCAGCTTAATTTGACAAAAAAAGATCATCAGCATATGGGACTGAAAAAGACTTTTGGTGGATTTTGCTGTATTTCATCAGTGGTTGGCGGAAGATATTGTAGTTTTGAGCTGGCCTTTGAAGTCTAAAGGACTACTGCTGACCTGCGGGTTGCTTGGCTTTCTGTCTCTCTAGTACTCAACCCATTTTTGGCTCTTGATTTGCAGCATGCTATCATGGATACAACCAAAGTGGACTTCAGTTAAAAAAACCCCAACTTTCTAACTTGCCTTTTTTAATGATTATAAATTTTGTTGGCAAGGGAGTGGTATGAATGTAATATATCCATATAAGACAGCATAACGTTTTGACTAAGCAGCTAAAGAAATACCAATGTCATGCACTAAATGGATTAACCACTGGTGGATTTCAGGATGAAAACTGGGAACCTTTGCTAAAGACACCTATTCCTAATGAAATTAGTTATTTCTTTACTATTAAAAGTATAGGTAATAAAAACGGCTGCTTGTCTCAAAGTTATGTTAGGTCAACAGCAGTTGGATTTGAAGTAAAGGATTTAGGGAAATCCTAAATTTTGCATTATGCACAAGACTACATAACAGCTTGGCTCTCATCTTTGAATCTATTAGTTTCATTCTTCTGATACCCAGCCCCACTGAAGTCAGTGCAAACCGTGTGCTGGTTTCAGTGGGTCACAGACTGATTTCTGACATCTGGTTTATGTTATTTAGGTTGTAGACTCTCCGAGGCACTGGGCTTTGAGAGTGTCCATTCATGGCGTGCCCTGTACAAGGGGGTCCTGGCAAACAGTATGACCCTTGTGTTCACTTTGCTTTTGCAGTTAGTGACAGATATGATTCTTTTAGCTTGATGATACTCCATCATAAATCCAGATTCATGTCTTAGTTTACAGAATTTGTATACCTGTCAAAGCTATCTATTAAATGACATTTTGGGCATAGGATATTCCTCTGCAGTTTCTTGTCCATTTCTATTAAAAACTATAACCCAATGTTACTGGGCAGCTTTAATTGCACCTATATGTTGTGCTTTGAGATGTGATTTTCACTGTCTGGAAAGTTCATATTTTTCCCCCAAACTTTTTGTAGCTGTTATACAGTGGCTCTCCTCTCTCCTATGCTTCCTATGCATACAGTCATCTCTGTGCTGTACTAATTTTGTGCTATTCTGTTTTTTCCTTGTGTCTTTCATTTCACTGTATCCTCTCCCACCCTACTTAAAATCCTGATTTGCAAAGCATGAATGTTCTGTCTCACTGAAATCAGTGAAGTTCTGTAGTGGTTGAACCTTCTTATTGTAGGCTCTGGACAACAGACTGTCTTGACTTTTGACTGACTCATTTGTTTTTTTGTGTTGCAGTTCTATGAATTTGCTGATTCTCTGCATGTGTATAAAAATTAAGTATAACTATTGACATAGAAAAAAGAAAAAAAGTGCATGTATATGTGTGTGCACTGATTATCACTGCATCTGAATAATTAGTCAAATATGGACTATAAAACTATGTATCTCTGGAGAACGATGTTCCCTCTTCCTCCAGGGAAGAGGAGGTGAAAAAGCAGAGCCTATTAAAGCACTTGGCCATTCTGCCACCTCTGTCACAAATCACTCATGCGTGAGATGTCAAGCTGTCACAGTTTTGTGACATCGACCCACACTTAAAACACATTTGTAATATCAAGCATTTGAGAAGTCTTGCTGAAGTCGGAGAGAATCATTATGTATCTGAAACCATCTAAATGGCTCCTTGGGCCACACTGGCCTGAAGGTGCACTTGCACCCTGGCTGTTGCTTTAAACACATGCCGATCACATACGAAACTCCTGGCAGTTCCTCTGGTGTCTCAAAGGACTGTGCTCTCCGCGGCAGACAGCATGAATTTGCTCTGATTGTTTTCTGTTGGAAGTTCCCACCGCTGCAGCCCACCGGTGGAGTCCTGCCACAGAGCAGACGGATTTTGATTGCTGGGACGTGGGGACCTGACCTGGACACATTTCTCTGACACCTTGTAAAAGCACCTGAAGTCTGCAGCAGCGTTTGCTCCGTTTTAAGCACAAAGGCCATTTCCACATTGCTAAAACAGCTCTAAAACTTCCCATTGCACAGCAGGCTGGAGACGTTGGGCTTTCTCAGCCCATCTTCCCCATCAGGCATCACAAGGAAACAACCTTTGCCTGGGGATCCTATTTTCACAGAATCACACAGGATTGTTACAGTTGGAAAGGACCTCTGAGATCACCAAGCCCAACCATAGACAAAACTACAACCCACTCCCTACAATCTCGGCCACTAGAGCATGTCCTCAAGTGCCACATCTCCTCCTTTCTTACATACCTCCAGGGTTGGTGACTCAAGCACCTCCCTGGGCAGGCTGTTCCAGTGCCTGACCACTCTTTCAGTAAAGTAATCCTTCCTAATATCCAGTGTAAACCTCCCCTGCTGCAACTTCAGACCATTTCCTCTGGTCCTGTCATTATTCCCTAGGGAGAAGAGGCCAACACCCACCTCTCTACAACCTCCTTTCAGGTAGTTGTAGAGGCTGAGGCCTCCCCTCAGCCTCCTCCTCTCCAAACTAAACATGTCCAGTTCCCTCAGCCCCTCCTCATATGACTTGTTCCCTAGACCCATCAGAAGCTTGGTGGCTCTCCTCTGGGCATGCTCCAGCACATTTATTACATTTATTATTATTCACATTCATTTATGACTCTGTAGTCCTCCCACTGCCACAGAAAAAAAAAACCCTGCCAGAATGCAATTCTAGACACTTTGGACATTCCGCGTTCATCCAGGTATTTCTTCTTACTCTTTTCTAACCAGTTTAGCTTTCTTATTGGGAGTTAAGTCCTTTCCCCACCCCCAAATCTGTGTAGACCACCTCATATTTCACCATGGCTTAATTGGTGTTTCAGAGAAACTTTCCCTCAAAACACACAAGAACAAGATACAGTGTGTGGGAGCACAGACCACCTTGTAAGTGACCCAAATGAAATAAAAATGCCAATTCAGATGTAGTGAATGCATGCAATTCTGGAAGCTTTGCAATTACTTCTTCCAACAGTGGAAGAAGTTATGCGAGCTTAAAACAGCAGACAATCAGTTTATGCAAAATATCTGTTAGGCTGTCCAGGGAAATCTCATAATTCTCCTCACAGATATAAGTAAAAACAACAATTTAACATTAATATAAACTCCGCTGAAGTCAACTGACAATCTAAAATACTGTGCTTTGTAATAATAAAACATGAAGAAGTATGGGTAAATCGGGTATTTAACAGACCAGCAATTGTATTTTAATTAGGCTGTGAATTTATAAAATGACATAAAATCCTCTCCAGTGAATAATTAATTTTAAAAGGGCTATTTATATGTATATTACTTGGAAATAACTCTGAAGTTTTTAGAAGACCGTTACTATGGGAGGAGATGCTACTGTGAGGTTCTTTTATTCTTCATCCCTTTCTTTCCAGTTGGAAAGACTGGAAAAACTCGAGCCTCACATACTTCACCTGTGGTGCAAAATCACCCCGTCTTGCCCAAATAAAGTGTTTATTACACACCACCACTGGTGGGTCAGGCGAGAAGGACCTGCTCTGACTGCTGGGCTGCAAGGGGAGGATGAGCTCAGCAGACAGCACTGGAGTTGGACCCTGCTTTGCTCTGCATCAAGAATCAGCAGCGCTGGTCCAGGAGGCCCATCTGGTGCTGTGGCTGTGCTCAGCTCTGCCACAAGCTGAGCAGCCTTACTGCTGCCCGTGGGACTGCAAACTGCTTTGGTTTCTCATCCAAGTCCTGGGCAAAGAGGATACCTCTGGGGCTGTAGTTCTCCACTCCACCCTCTACTGCTGCACCGAGGCACAGCTAAAGTAGCAGCAGTGGGATTTTTTCTACTAATCCTTAAACTCTTTTCTTCTTCCGCCCAGTCAGAGGAATGATCTTTGGTCATTTGTCTGTTTTGGATGGAGAGAACTGACAGTTTTTGTGCTTACTTTTTTCTACAGATATACTTTTAAGGCTGGAGCCTGAAAGAGGAAACTACATGAAAGACTTCAAAGGTCTTGGCTGACCAGTAGTGAAACTCAAAGTGTAAAGAGAATTTTCTAGTGTCCAGTGCCTAAAAAACCCGATTAGATGGAGAGACAGAATCACTGCAAGTGAGAATAGCAGGAAATCCCAAAGCTGATCTCTGCAACACTGTGTCTTGAAACAGTGCAGGGGAACTGCAGGTGCTCAAGAGCCCTGAAAACGGAGCTGTGAGAAACAACTTGTATTCCAATCCAGGCTTGAGCTTTTTCCTCCCTTGTGCATTTTCCCTCTGATTTCCTACATCTCTTACCATGTTCTCTTCCAACTTTTTTTGCTTGTTCTGCTCCCAAATTCCTCCCTTCTGGATTTCCCACTGCCCTTTTAGCCATCCTTTGAACACTTTCCTCCCTCCTTTTTGGTCACATACAAGAAATCCAAATGCAGACAACTATCTAGCTGGAAGGAGGCACAAAATCTATCAGAGTGCTCCAAGAAGTTTCACTCAGCCCCAACACTTTATCAACCCAAAGTAAGTAGCTACCATCACCTCAAGCTCCCATCAAGAGCCAGTAAAGTTATATGCATTCATCATACATTAATATATAAAAATATGCATTGTTTGCATCAATGTATAAAATATGCATTTAGAAGGACTTCCAAAACAGATATGCAGATCACTAAATCAGCCAGAAAAGAACACTTTCACTCTTTGATAGACTGATGATCTATTAATAACACCGTTAAGTACCAGGGCCTCTCATTAGCAAATTCGAATGACTGGTGGCACAACTAAGAATTGCACAAAGACCAGGACTGGCTACAAAAGCTATGGTGCTGCTGCCACCTGAGGTTTTCTTCTGGAAATACAACCCTTGTGTGGAAGGAGTTACACCAAAATGGGGGTGTAGATGGAAAAGGGAACGCGAGGCTCGTTAGCACCAAAAGACCCTCTCCAATGCAAGAAGAAGAGACTCTCCTCCTGGGCAGTTCCAAGCTGCCATCTTTTCCAACTCAGAAATCAGATAAGTGATCCAACTAAAATCATATGGTTTTTAGACTGCATTTAGAATCCCATGTCCAGATTCGGGTCCTCCCGATAGAAGAATAAGGTATCAACAAACTGTAGTAAGTTTAGCTGGGGGCCACCGTGATGGTCAGGCCTGGAGCACTTACCCTGTGAGAAGAAGTTGATGAACCAGGACTTCTTCAGCCTGGGAAAGACATGGCTTCAGGGAGACCTTTTAGCAGTTTTCCACTACCTATGAGGAGGTCATCAGGAAGACAGGGGTGGGCTTTTCCCTGCAGCCTACAGTGAAAGGACAAGAGACAAAGGAGCATTAAGTTGAAAGAAGCTTCAAAGCCTGCCAAAACTTCCATTGCAGCCTAAAATAGTTCAAAATAAAGTCAGGCTATTTTTTGAGATCATAAAATATTAATAAACTATGAATAACAAACTATAGCTATTAAATAGCTTTTAATAGTTATCTTTTTTAGCTAATGACTTTATTTTTATTGCTTACATTCCCTATAACAGTAAAATCATTGCACAGTATTTAGCTTAAATCAAATAATGGTAAAAGATTAAGATCATCTCCTCTCCTAATCAGATAATTTAGAAAAAAAAAAGGATTGTTTCTTGGTTTACAGAAGTTGATATGTAGTATTCTCTAACTGTAGACGTAATTTTACAGAGGGTTTTCCTCATTTTAATAACTCCTCTGGCATATATCTCCAGAACTTACTGGTATCCATACTTTCAGTCCAATCCTGAAGTACCACACGTGATCTCAGGCACAACACAGCAAACCCCAACAATTTTAGTTGATCATGGTCATCCAAAAGTCTGTTTGTACTGGAATTCTATGTAGGTGTATGTACATAGCTTACCTATGAGAAAAGGCGGGGAGGGAGAAAAAAGAAAGGGAGGGTGAAAAATCCGGCAAAGAAAATCCATTGCTTACATTTTCCCAAAGCATCAAAATCTTCTCCTTTGTTAGGTAAGTATTTTATTGCACATTATATCTCCAGTGAAGCAGTTCCATTTATGTCCACGCTGGAAGAACAAGCTGAAGAATTCTATCACTTTCAGTGAGATTCCTTAAATTTTTTCAAGTTGAGCAGATGTTTAAAATAAGCATACAGTGGGTCAGTGCCTCACTGCACTGCTCGCTATTTATTAGTAGCAGTGTGTGGCTAATGTAATAGTTGTTTCCGTTCTAAATTCTCTCTTCAGCTGTTCATAACTTCCCAACCCATATTCCTTTTTGACCTTTAATTTCAAATACTTGGCCTCATGCAAAAAGAGCTGATCTCTGTGTACCAGTCCCTGTAAAATCCACCCATCTGAATTCATATTCTGTGGAGGAGACAAAAGTGATAACCATGAGCTCTATCTCATATAACTAAGACTGTCCATGAAGTTCCAACCATGGCTGAAATTGCAAAATTCAGCCTCTTGCTTTACAATGGATCTTCCGCAGGTGCACCGCGACTCCCACTTTCGGGTTAACTGAGCTCAACAAAAAATTTGAGGAGGATCAAGTATCATCTGTATGACATTTTGGGAAGGACTCAGCTCCCACAGTCACTGCAGGGGGCCAGGGGCTGGGGGAAACCCCCAAAAGAGATCCACGAGAGGGTGAACAGGCCAGGACCCATCCCAGCAAGGGGGCGAGGCAGGCTTGGGGGGCAACCAGGGGTATGTCCCAGCCCCACTGCCAGACACATTGGTGGTGACACAACAGGTCTGAGGCCAAGCCAGAAAGTCCGTCTGCAACACTAAGTAAATTATTTACTACTCAAACATTTCAAAACCAAAATTTTTTAACGAAATTAAACAGTTACACTCTACAGAGTGTTTGCTTTCTAAATACGTGTCATGCAGTGCCGGTGTCTTCTGCTCTGTCCATGTATGCATACTATACAGCATGTATGAAAATGTCATTTCTATGACACACCTTGCTCTTCTGCCACATGCAGAAGGGCAGTGCCGGAGCGTATGCAAACACTGAAAAGCTTTGGCTATTCCTACTCATATATTCAGACCTGTTTGCTAGGATATAGAAAGACTGTCACTATAAAACCAAAGACACTAAGTAAGTAGGCATCCTGTATGATACAAAAATTCCACTTCACAAAGCACAACAGTGGACAACAATCTCAGAAAAGACCATATAATAATTGCTACCTTTCTGGTTTTGAATATAGACTGGATATTCACTGAAGGACTTTGATATGTCTACATTAGCCCCACCTAAATGATTCTGCCATATTTTTCTTCATTAAATGCCACACAGTAGAGTTTTGCCTTCAATAAGGAAATAGCTTTGCAACATTTTCAGAGGGGGTGAAGTTCATATTAGTCCTTTTCGGTACAAAATAAGGACACTACTGCTGGAGAAGTACAACTGTATTTGCAATACCAGTACTTCAATCAACACCGTCTTTTCTCGCCCTTACAAAATAAGAAATGCTTAAAACAGACAGTGAAGTAATTGGGTTGGTATGAACGCCAGTGGATAATGGAGAGTGTTTTACATTGGGTTGTACTGGAGGCTTTCAAAGCCCGCTTAATCTTAGGAAAAATCTATTGCTATTGCAGGTTTCAATTATTGGCAACAAGGGCTTCTCAACCCATGTTGACAGGGCAAATCCGTTTCCTGTGCAGTTATAAAAGGATTGACAGAGACATGGGAGATTATGCGCCATCACATGTCTTGAAAGGGTGCTAAAAATGCTTTTGTTCTGTACATGGCAGGATTAAAGATTTTCTTTGCCTCTCTACCCCATGCTGCTCCTCTTACACCACAGTAATTAGGATAAATGATCTCCCATTTGACCCTCTTCAATGCCTGTGGTGCATAAACCCAGCATATAAAATAACACAGGTGCCGCATTTAATCCCAAGTTCAGCAAAGCACTTAAATGTATGTTTTGAGACCAGATTTAAAAGTATGTTTAAAAAGAAACAGTTGGTAACGGCACTGGTGGGTTGGGGCCTTAACAGACATTCACGGTCACTGCTCAAGGTAACCATGAGTTAATGCAGATCTTTGGAGAGCAGCGCTTCTTCCACACCTCACATCAGTCATACAGCCGTATCGCCCGGCGCAGCCTGCCCCTCGACACCTGACATCCACGGGGCCCTTTGCTCAATCACACATCAGTGTTTCTCCTTCCTCCACACACCCGCTTTCTTCAGGAGCGTCACTTGGTGATATCTGCCAAGAACCAGCTTTCAGGGATACTGTCCTAGGGGGAAGTAATGGACCAGCCCTGGTGTTCCATGGTGTGGCAAGACGTACACAGCAGTGCGGAGCCTCACATGCAAACAGAAAATCCTAGACATGAAGCTAGACCAAATTCTCACACCAAAAGTTCTCTCCAGCAAACATTTTTCTTTGGGAATATATATCCTGTACTCAACAACAGAATACCTCGGTGTAATATAAGCAAATATTTTGATAAAGTCTACCACAGAATGGAATGGCTGGTGTTTATTTGCAACTTACAACCTTTTTTTTTTTTTCTTAATAAAAAGCAGACCAACCCATTCTCTGAGAAATATCGACCTAGGTCAAGCTAAGCTTGAACGAAGAAACCTAGGCATAAAGTAGGTTTTTAATCCTTGATTGCTCAGGAGAAAGAAAGGGACCAAAGTTTTACATACGCCAGTGTGGTCTCAGGAAAATCACTTTCAGAAACAATAGTTATCAGCACAGAAAGCCACTGAATGAAGTGAATCTTAGGTGAATGTGTTATGAATTTTAATATAACATTGGCTGATGACAATACAGAAACAATAAGACTATAAATGAAAGCTTAACTTCAAATGTAATGGTTTTGAACTTCTTCTATAGTGTTCCAAGTGCAAATTGTTTTTCACCATAAATAAATGTTTGGTGGATAGAGCCTGTAAGATTTGCTGGCAAAGATGCATGGCCAGAGCTATAAATATGTGGGAAAATCTAATAGTTCAAATTTACTCCAAAGGTCATCTGGAGTATAAACGTATTCTCAGAAAAATTATGCAGAAATTTTATCATTCTCTTCTTCACATGGGCTGAGATTGCAGGAAATAAGTAAGTCCTCACAAAATATAATGACAGGAAGAGAAAAATGCCTGTGCTGTGACTGAATCCAGTTTCTTCTAACAAATTATTATGTGTTCTGTGACATAAATTCCAACCATTAACCACTTCCATAGGCATGAAGCCAGAAGAATAGCACTGTTAAGACCGGTTTCAGCTAACCCCTGAAATATTTTACTCTTGAAAAAGTTGCATTTTCTAGACAAAGGAGGTTTACATGCAACTTGGCAAGAAGTTAATGTTAAAAGGAAAAGCTAAAACATAAAATCAACTCACAACTCCAAAGTTTTAATTTCTGAATGAAAGAGTTTCCACTGTTTCTTATATGTTTTGCCTATATATTAGACAGGAAACATATATAATCAATATGTGAGTTACAGTGCACAGATGTTCTTAAGACTTGTTAATGTGGGATGCAGCTCCTCTGTCCTAAAGGGATAATGCAGTCTTCTACCTTCCTTGCTTATATCCAATACTTGTGTCACAGGGGAATGTGCAAGAAGTGATGTGTTTGCTGGAATAAAAGGTAAGAATAAACATATGCCAGGGAAGATACCAAAGACTTTTCCTTTTTCTTCGCTCACAGACAGGCACAGGTCCCAGGAGTATTCTTGCCTTGGGACTGTTTCCAGGACGGCTGTAAGAGATCCAGTTCACACTCTTGTCCATAAGGAATGGGAATAAGCTACACTTCATGGGAGCACATAAATGCTAACAAGTACCATTTCTTCTGCAATTATATTTTAATTCAACAATCTTTAACAGAAATCAGACCGGTAACAAGTCCTCCCAAAAACAAGTACACAAAAAGTCTGTGCCATCAGGCATAACCACCACGTAACAAACCCCAAGAAAATTATTACAGTATTCCCATATGTGCATAATCTAAATAAACCCATATGCAGAGACTTTCTATCACCTCTGATGTCTTCATCCCATCAACTAAAGAGTTATTTGTAATACTATTGCCAGCAAAAGGTGAATGAATTTTCCACTTTTGTTCCATTGTAAACATTTACCCAGGGAGTGGAATTTCAAGGTATTTCGTCAATAATTTCCTCCTATTAAAACCACCCAGCAGCCTTCAAAACCCCCCAGCAAAATACACATAGATAAAATTAACACTTACAAGACTCAGATGACATCTGAGCCAGATTACACCCTGCTAGCATGTGGGAGCAAATACCAGCTCAAAGGGACGGCCACTACCTTCACCCAAAGGCTGAACATACACCTGGTGGAACACGAGGACATATCTCCTAATTCCTGCTTCATTATCTCAGTCCCCATCGGACCAGAGGAGGTTCAAAGACCCCTTACTGATTTGTATCTACTGCCAAAGACATTCACCCCAAATTGCAGAAAACTGCTGTTACTTAATGTTTCTTTTCAGTCAGACCTGCAGGAAAACTATTATTATTTAAAGCATACTGAAATAAAACCTCAACATGACCAGGAAGTTTGGAACAGTAAAGCTGAAACATGCACTGTTTCCAAGATGTTCAAGCTGTTCCTTAACATACTTTGAATTATAAGCAAGGTCAGCCTCTAGGCTTCTGTACTCTTAAGCACTGGCAAATAAAGAAAACTAGAAGAAAATCCCACATTTCCTGGAAATAATTATGCAAAAATTTGAATGTTTTTTACATCAAGGAGGAGTATCCATTATTAAAACACACAACTATCAATATTAAACTAAAATTCAACCTTATTTTAAAGTCATTTCTTTCTTGTATTTCTATTTTTCACACACTCTGGACAACTTTCCCACAACCCACTGTTAGATGCAGACCAACATTTCCATATGAAATCTTTGAAAATTGCACAAGTAATAGTCTCAGAGCTTGTACAGATCAAAATCGTTGCCAGGAGTAATAGCATCTCTCATCAATATTTGCAGCACTAAACCATTCATTGGAAGCCCTAACTTACACACATGCAACATACAACGCCTGAGAAAGCTAAGATTGTTTCAAGTGGGAAGATAAAGAAATATTGGGCAGATCTTAGTAAGACAGTAATCTCATTTTCATACAGCAGCACTACTTTTAGCCTACACCTGCTTTAAAGAATGAATACCACATGTTCGTATCTGTATGTATCTGCTTTGTGGACTTCAAAGAACTTTTCCTCTTCAGGCAGCAACTTTTCAACGAAGTTTTCTATCTATCTCTGCTGTTTTTAAGTTGATATGGGGGTGCAAGGTTTTTCATACAAACTAAGCATTATTTATTAACCATCTATAGAATTAAAAGATCTTCGTGGTTCTTTCCCTCATTTTCATCACTGCTACTACACTCTTTTCACTGCTGTGTCCACAGAATTCAAACTAATAATTGAGAGTGGCACAAGGACACTGAAGCTGGTTTCTGGGACTATGAGGCAAAAAGAAAAGCAAGACTCTTGCAAGGGATTTTCCCTCTCCCCAAATACTGCAGCTCAGAGCAGAGGATGCCATGATCCAGAACCAGCGCTGCTGGTAGGCACCAGGGACTCACCTCCTAGACCTGTGCTGAGGGCAGGAGCGCAGCTGGAGACATATGGGAAACTTTTAAGTACTTCGTATTCTTCACATTTTGGACCCTTTCAATCTCTCCACTTCTTCAGTGTCTCCAAAGATCAAAACAAGGTTTATGCTAAAAGTAAATAATGATAATGAAGTGGTAATGCATTTTCAGAAAGAAGCAGATGCTAAGTAATAAAGGAATGCACACAAAATAACATTCTTGCTGTTCATTTTTTTATGTTGCCAGAGGTACAGTGGATCACTTTCTGCCCTGTCCTTGGATGTGGATCTATGGTATTTCACAAAGACTTATATTAGCCTATTTTTTCACCTGTGTCATAGAGGTGATGCTCATGAGTTGCTAAAGGACTTATCAGGAAAGTAAAATATTTTCTTTTTTTAAATCCATTTAAAATGAATGTAATTTTTAAAATATTAATTATTAAACATTTTAGGTTTGAAAGCAATACATATTTTGTATGTCTTGTGTACCTTCTCTACTGTCAGAAACCTGATTGGGGTTTTGTTGGCTTTTCACATAAAAGACATGTCTGTCACAGAAAAACACAGTCCCAGTATTAATTTTGACTATTTAAAGTAGAAGCTTTATCCTTTTTTACTTGAGGATAGTGGTATCAGTGGGATGGGATGCAGCAGTACACATCTAGTGCTTAGGTTGATGTAACCTAAGAGATGAAGCTATGGTTTCATGGCCAAAATAGTTAGCCTGCATTTAGAAATACCATAAATGATACCATAAATGGCATCTACATATTGCTAGATTGTTAACAAATGAAAACATCTATAAAATTACAAAAATGCAGCAGTTTTATCTTTATTTTCTACTCTGTGTAGAAGTAACAAACTTCATGGATGCAGAATGACAGAATGCCTCTGAAAGAAAAATCTGCATTTGTATTCTGAGAACTAGAAGGCACTTAACATCAGTTTTGTAATTTATTGCCATCATGGGAAGCATAAATTTTGGGAAAGCATGTGAGCTTCTCAAACTATATTCCCAGCATCAACCTATTTACAGAAAGAATTTCAATGAGAATTACAATTATATGTGGGGCTGACGAAAAGCATCTTTTCCCACATCGGTGCTGCTAGAAACTGTCAGTCAAAGACTATTTCAGCATTTTTAACCTTAATGATGAGATTCTGAAGTGAATGCTATACTAATTGTCTCCCAAAGAAAAAGAAAAAGGAACAACTGAGTCCTAGATATTGTTATCAGTGCATCATTAGAATTTTATAGCTTACCTTAGTGTGTTAATTCCTCTACAAAATTCAGCACAGCACAACCAATTAAAAACATTAGCTAAAAAACTGCACATGTTGCAAATTGGCCTCTGGATAGCTTGTCTACAAGCCGCCGGCTCATCATAACCACTGCTACACCTGGGCCCCCAAACAGACCGCACACCTGCCTGAAGCTGTGCTCCTGCACATTTCTCTGAAAAAAGCTTCAAAATATTTGGGGCGGTTTGTGCAGGTATTATAGTTCTCAAGTGCCCAGTAGACACAACAATCTTCCCTAATACTGCCTTAAAATGTCATTAACACAAACTTAAAGTAGATTAATTATCCCCTCTACTTCCTGGAGCATAGGATGCAAAGAATGTTTAGGTAACATTTTCCAGCAATGCAAAATAAATTTTACTCTTCTTTATTTTTATTTTTATTTACTCTTCTTTATTTTTTTTATTCTGAAGACAAAAATATCATGCACTTTCTTTCATATGATTCAACGAAATCATATCCATCAGAAAATGTTCCAGATGCATATTTTAGATGGAGAAGTAGCTCTACTTGGGATTTCTTTCTCCAAAACCATGTCTGACAGGACTGACGCTTTCCACTGCCTCCTAAGTGCTTCCTGGGTATAACCACAGCAGTGCAACCTCTCAGCCATGAGCAAATGTCACAGGAACGTGAAGAGAAAAGCAACATGATTTTGGAGAAGGTTTAAGGGAGAAATCCTTATCTATATGACACCTAACCTCTATCAACCACTCCATACAGGGCACAGATGTGGACATGGCAATTTTCAGAGTATTTTGAGATTGCCTGTATGTTTATATCTCTAGGCATGAATCATAAGAAGCCTAAGAACATGAAATACCAGCCACAACATGCATTTCTGAGACTGGCAAAGAGCTATTCAAACTGTTGGCGCCACAGCATGGCTGGGAACAAGCTGGTCTTGCCATGTGCCTTGAGCCACACGCTTTATGCTGGTACCTGGCATCTACCAGAGCTCCAGTCCTGCTGCATGGCAAAAGTTATTTTCTCTGCTACTGTCCCAACCTTAAACACTACTGAAGGACTAATTTTTCACTCTGAATAATATTTTAATGTGATACCCACAAAAGAAATAGCTGGGCCAAGTATTAACTAAACTGTGACTTTATATTTAGTTTTAGCTGCTGAAATGCAGACTGCCACCCAACAAGGCAACACCCTCTCCTGGCCACCAACCCCTGAGTCCCACCACTTTCCTCCTGTAGGCCCAAACAGCAGCCTCCATGCAGATCAGCTCATGCTGATTATGATCTACACACCACGTTACTCAGTATGGAGTTAAAATTCAGCCACCTGTTAGAATTTATCTTTGCAAATGTCCACTCCTGAAGCTCTCCAGGATGAGATGCTGCACTTTCCATCCATCCACATTCCTTCTAACCTAGGCTAACATTCAGTTGGAAACAAATCATTGTATAAAAATCAAACAAGCAAACTATTTTTGGAGAGAGCAAAGTCATAAGCCAGTCCCAAGTCTACGCAAATTCTGCTATAATTACTACTCAATGTTGGCGATCAAAGGCTTTTTAAAGTGGGACAGTAAATCCCACCCTTCCAAGATGAGCTCCTGGCTCAAGCAACCTCAAATGCAACCCTATTCCCCACCCTCAAAAATGTACTGAGATCTTCAAAGAAATCTGTGCAGGCATGTGGATTGCAAAGCACTTCAGAAAATCAGTAGTCTCACTATGAGGCAGTCCCAGACCTACCAAAGGAGGTGCAATCCCCCTGCTGTAATGCAGGGAAGGCAGGAAGGCATGCACCAGGCAAGGAAGCCTTCCATACAGAAACTCTCCCCCAGCCTGGAAAATTCAGGGCCTGCCTTGGCAGCCCTGGGAGTTAAAGTCACGTACTGCGTGATTTGTTTGCAGAGTCTGCTATGGAACAAACCCAGAGGCATGGTAGAGTTTGACTTTTGGGGAAGATATTTAATTTTTTAATAAAAGTTGGTTTTGTTTTGCTTTGTTTTTTAATTTGCCAGGGAGCTTATTGTGGCCTTTTGGGTCATTTTTGCATGGTATGACTTGCACCACAGCCACGTAAAATCAGACATTTTTCAGTACCGCTACATACGAGAGCACAGGAGTCTTGAGAATGAGATGTGGTTCTTAGAAAATACCTTGGAAGTGATGCTTTGGAAGCCACCTGACAGATCACTCTCTCCTTGTTACAGAGACGATTAAGCAGAATCCTGCACTGCTTTTCACTTAAAGGAAAAGTAGTAGGTAGCATCTAAAACACAGTTGCTAACTTGAGTGCTCTGAAGTAACTGCACAACAGTTGTGAACAATTATTTCTTCTGGCTAGGAATCAAAAAAGCACCACTAAAAGGGTTCACTTGCAATTACAATTATTTTGTTGGCAGGTATAAAGGACTATGTTTAATATTTTAGCAGAGATATTAAATTTCTAATTAGATCAGATGTCTAACACCAAGTATTACATTTAATGAATCAATCAGTTTAATGGCTGACTCATTAAAATACAGAGACAACCATCTTCTAAAACCTATTTTTCTCAGGCAAGGATCTCTAAACCCCCAAATCAGTATAGGATAACTGGATTAGGACATAATACAATGCAGATATGCTCCAAACGATGCATGCTTACAGAACAGTTAGTAAAATCTCACACAGATGACAGTAGGCGACGTTTAGGGATTTACAGTGAAAATTTACCTGGATCACTCAATTTCTTAGCACAACTACAGCTGCTACATCAATCTGGCTGCTCTTCTGCATGTTCACATCAACCATTTCTGAAACAGGCTTAAAATCAAACATTGCTGTCAAAAATACCTTCCCTTAAATTAAATAAGTGTACTTGACCTACCAATTCGACATGGTTGTGCTTTCCTTAAGAGATGTAGGGTATGTCTCAGCACTAACTTGCACCTTTCCCTTGTTTACATGCCTTAGGTGCCTCGCTTTTAGGAGGGAGAGAGCTCAAGCACAGCTGGTGTCTGAGCAGAGGACCTCTTTGTAAGACCAAGACAGGACCTACACACTACAGCCCACTCAACCAGCAGATATCCTCAAGTTGACTGCTATCAACCACAGTGTGGACAGAGATTACAGATCTGGTGAGCGCAAATCCACTCCCCAACCTGCTCACCTCTTAGTGGAGACATCCTTCTGGAAAAGGCAGCACCACAGATTTTTCACTGAGCTGGACAACAAATGTTTTGTAGAGATAATGCCACTAACAGCAGTGCTTGTAGGCAAACCCTGCAGAGTTGGACATGAAGTGAAATACATAATTCATTTAATTCCTTTTTAATGAACAGGGGCTGCTGAGCTGCTTTGGGGCTGCAGAAGTGATGCTTCTGCTTTTAAGTCACAGCACTAACACTTGGCATCAATACGTCTCAATCCTAAAAGCATTGGAAAAACCTCACCCTAATTCCACTTCCAAAAAACCCCTGAGCCTTTTTTTGCAGGAGGCAGAGTTTATCCAAACGACACCTTCAGGAAGACAAACGTGGGTGATGCCCAGAGTGTTGAAAAGATAATGGATTCAACAGACAATCATCCAGCCCATAATCTCTACCATGTCACCACACGCCAATGGGTAGTATTTCTCAGGCACATCATTCAAAAGCAAGTTTTAATAGGAACATCTAGCTAAAAATTCAGTAGTGATTATCCAAACCTCTGGTTGACTAATAAACCACTGTTCTTCCTGCTAGTATCTGAGAATGTCAAGTTTGCACGAGACTCACTAATGTTCTTTAAAAGAGTAATTAAATATTAATATTAATTAACACTAGGAAGCATTCAGGTCAGAGACCTGTCTTCAACTCTTTCTCCTTTGCTGGACTAAGCACAGTATTTAGGGATCCCTAGTATTCTTCTCTGACTGTTGCTCTGGAAAGGTGCCTTGAAGCGACGTGGAAATACTTTGCTACATCTGGACCCAAGAGCTTTGTTCCTGCCTCATGCAAAATGAGCAGTAACTATATATCTGGCACATGTATCCTGAGACTTAGCACTGGTCTGCTTCGCACAACTAAATAATTAACTCTGTGAGTAAGCAAAGGATTTGCTGGTGACCCACTTCCCAAAGAGCCTGCATGAGTCTGCGAACAGACTTGTTCCCCCAGCACCAGAACAAACTCTCACGCCACTTTTGTCCTTCCCTCCATATTTTTCAATGCTCCAGCAAGTATCTCAGAAGCTACTCAGCTGTGGGAAAAAAATAAATGGGAAAACTGAGGGTGCAAGTAAGACAGGACCATCCCTTCAACAACAGCAAAGCCCCACCTTCCATGTATTCCACTGTAAACAGAATGCACACTGGCAGTTGAATTTTTATTTTTTTTAAATTTTTTTTCAATTGAAGTGACACAGTTTCTATGCACTTCTGACTAATTAATACTGCACAGAGGTCCTGGAACTCCCCACCCTCACCTGCAGGTCTCAAGTGTCCACAGGTCTGAAGTGGCAGGCAAACCTGCATACAGCTGTCCTTCTGCTCTGCAACTACATAACATACATTTCTCCCTGGGACCACCCATTGTCAGCCCACCACTTCTTCATCCACACGCTCCCTTTCCTCTCTGCTGGACCCTGAAAGAGGAAGAGAAGGAGGAGGAGGACGACAACGGAGACTGCTCAATGTGCAACAGCACCTGTGCACAACCCTGGTGCCCAAGGGCAAACTGTGTCTTCCTCTCCTCCCAGCTCTCCTAGCACCAGTATGTGCCCAGAACAGAGGGGACTGTGCTCAGTGTGGGCTCTTCTGCACTGGTAAGACTGTCCTGGCAGAGACAGGGACTGCATCTCCATTAAAGGAGGTTTGCTGACTTGGTTTTATGGGTGCACCTACAGCAACAGGACTGCTCTTTCACAAAAATAACCAACTCCCTGTTTTTTTTTGTTTTTTTTTGCCATGTCCCCATCACAGCTATGATTTATTTTCCATTATTTCCATATATGCCATTGCTTGTGCATTGGAATCCAATGCATTTTGGGATGCTCTGAGGTACCCAAGGCACTTGCATGGCTTTACAGATAGAACAGAGGATTTACAGAAGCTCAGTGACTTCCTGGAGGAAAAAATGGAATTGAGATTGATACCCTGAAGGCCACCAGACACTTATGTGTAGGCTTCTGAATACCATCCCTAATTCAATTAACAGTAATAGGTTCTTAGGCTCTTGGTACATATGTAGATAGCTATTTATAGACACCTAAATGCAGTTGTCTTCATCTGGAGCTGAAACCTGCTCTTCGGTCCCTGCAGAGTAGACCCAACGAACAGCTGCAAAGCCATTGCTATTTTAAATGCAGGATTTTTTTTTCCTCTAACAGCACACAGTCTATTACTGTTGTTACACGTGGGAGCTCTTATCAGGATCTGATTGCACTCAACTCTCAAACTGAAATAAGCAGATCTGACCTCAACTTTTCAAAATGCAAGGGAAAGGTTCAGAATTAAAAGCATTCATGACAAAATTAGCTCAAATGTTTAGATAAACTACTTTACATGAGTACACTCAGGTTTTAGATGACAAAATGACTAGCCATTACAGGTGATGTAGGCTGTCCAGTGAAGCCAGTTAAAGCACACTGGAATTTGTATAGAAAGAGTAGTTAAGTGTTTTAATAACAGACTGCATATAGCACTCCCAAAATTTAAGCACTCCTTGCTGCTAAATTGAAACTGAACAAAATAATATCAAGCTCAAACCTTTGTATGTTTTGATGTTTCATTCAGAGAAACAAATTCAAGAATGCCTCACCTTCTATTCACGAGGCAGTACAGTGATCAAATTGGTTTAGTTTGCAACATCACCTCCATGCAAAAAAAAAAAAAAAGAAAAAGGAAAATGACCTTTTTCCATAAAAAGGGAAAATTACCTCTAACTAAGCTATCAGCGCAGCACTCTATATTTCACCAGGATTCAGTCCTACACATGGAATAAAAAAGTAATGCTCTTTTTTTCAACTCCAGTAATTACTAAAATAACAAAGGTGGGATTATAAGCAAAGACAGCTTTCGGCTTGATCATGAACTTAAAATACAAAATACTTCAGATTGTCAAAGTAAGATCGCACTCTTGAAAGATATGAGACTTTCATAAATAGAGAAACACCTTGGGAGAAGACTTTTAACGCCAGGATTAATTTATTAACTACCAGCACTACTCTATTAACTGCCGAGTTACATCGATCCTGAAGCCCTGTTTTCAAAAGGAAACATGCCCACCTCAATCCCATTCAAAACATCTCCCCAAATTCTAACAGTCAAACCAACATGTCAGTTCAACATCCTTAAAATAAAGGTTCAAGCAGTGCAGGCAGTTAATTTCTACACCGTGCTCCCTGGCAGGTAAGCTCGCACCCCCTACATTGAAGGACTAGTGCCACCAGACAGCTCGGTTCCCAGCCACAACCCACTTCTGATTGCATCTGAGACCTCGAATGGGTCCAAGAAAAAAATTGAGTTAATCAAGTTACAGTATGGTGAGGTATGATGATAGAATATATAACACAGATGGTATTTAATAGGAAAAGGAATATCCGCATCATTAGGCAAAGATGAGAGCTCTAGGAAACTGAAGGAACATTGAGAGAAGTTTTTCATCCTGGAATAATGAAAGGTCAGCCTGATGACCTGCTTGCTAAAGGGCAGAGCCTTTCTCATGAAACTGTAAGTACTAAAGAAGATAAACTCTCTTCTCTTGATCAGTGGATTTGGAAATTATTCACTATCCGGGATTTTAGAGCAACAGACGGTAAATCTGTCCCTGAATTTCTTTGTTATTTTCCTGTCCTGTAAGAACATCATGCCAGTTTTGCAGTTACGTACTGTACATTTTGAAATACAATTTGGAAGAGGTTGGCAATTACAAGACTGTCTCCACTTCTCATGGACGACTTCATATTTTGAGTGTGAGGATTGTTTCACAGTAACTCACGTTTCTTCAAATTAAGATTCTTCAGGGTCACACAATAAAATGATCCCTCTAAATTAATAAACCACCTATTCTGAAATTAAGAGAACAAAGTTCACCTCAGGAGAAATTAGTGGTTAACAGCCATGTGGATGCACATACAAAATCAAACTTGTCTGCCTTCCTATTTTGCTTTGCACCTCAGCTGTGTGTGCTGCACCATTCCAAACACAAATTGCCGGGATGTTACCTCCTTGTTGAAAGGCTGGCAGGTGGCCACGGTGCCCCACGTGTGACTACATCCTCCTGGAGCCATACCCCCCCTGCGCTCTGGCAGTGTTTCAGCAGCAGCCACGTCTCATGCGTTTGTACGGAGCCACGCAGAGGCCACGGGCTCTGTAATCTGGAGAAGAGGAGATGGGTTAGCCCTGCAATCTGGAGAAGAGAAGATGGGTTAGCCCTGCCTCAACAACAGCCCTGAGGACGTGAAGATACACAGATGCATATCAAAGCGATGCTGAGAGGGGTCACTCTGGGAACACAGCTCAAAGCTGCAGCAAACGAAGGGGCCCTGGCACAATTATTTAAAAACAAACTTTGGGAAAGAAGCAGAATCTTGGCAGCTCTCCAAGCACCTTTCCCGAGCTGGACTTTTTCCAACAAAGCCACCGATTATGTCTAATGCAGACAAAAGGCACAGAGGAGTCCGCGGTCCTTAACCCAGGCTCTAGTGAGAACAAGCTTCCTTTCCTTGTACCGGACTCCAAACCAGGACCCAGAGAACAGAAAGCTCTTTCACCCCCACGGGCATGCTCACAGAGTGGAAGTGTCTAGCCGGTCCCAAGCAAGTCACTGTGGGACTGCAGCGGTTTCAATTAAAAGTAGCGTAACGGAGGTATGTTTATGGAAACATCAAATGCAGGGGAAAAAAAAAAAGAAAAAAAAAGGGCAATGTAAAACATACTTTGCTTTTTATAAGCCATATTTAGCATTTTATAAGGTATACTTTCCCAAGTGAGGAATGGAAAATTGCACAGACATTGAAATCACTTAGCCAGGCTTGGTGTTATTAAGCCTTGGTTCAGTACAGTCACTCTGAAGCACCGCTCACTGCACAGTGCATTCTGTGTGTGCCTGCAAGTAACAGAAAAAGACCGTAAGACAAGAATGATGTTCTCTTTTGGCATGAAAACTGCAGGCTTTATCAGTATTGCAGATGTAAATAATTTCCCCATTCCCATCTGCAGCAAGCCTGGCAGGTTCTGCTCCTGAGCAGCGCCATTGAATCATTTGCTACTGTGTCTCCTGCCTCTCCCAGTAAGCCCATTACAAGCTTCTTGGTGGTTTGCCTCATGCTAACATCTTCCATGCAGGAGGTGGGTGTGTGAAAGTGCAAAGGTCCACAGGCCTGTTTCCTGCAATCTCCAATCTCCCAGCCTGTGCCTAAACCCCAGCCTCATTGTTCCACAGCTTTACCCTGATTGCTCTTAAAAAGTTCTCAGTTTTTCACCCTGAGTCTTCATTACTACAGCTTAAGCCACGCAACCTCTTATGTGATTCTTTCTTCACAGCTGGAGATCTGCAACAGCATTTTATAAGAAGAAGATGACTATTATGTTTTTCCTTCAGCCTTCTCTACGTTCAAAAAATTTGCAGGAGTTGACTCTGTGGTGATGCTCTGAAATTTTCTGTTTCTCACACAGAAATAAGGCCATCTCTAAGAGGCATTTTAAAGAAAATTGCACTGCACGATTAGCAGAAGGCAACAACAGATACTTGTCCAGAACTCTAAATGTTTTTTTCTGGGAGAACATCAGTGTTGTTCTTCTGCAGAGGCATATGCAAGAAAGCAGACAGCTTAATTATTTCAAAACAGTTACATTTCAGCAATACAAACCATGCATAAATCTTCAAATTCAGGATTAAAGCTGAAAGATCCTGCTCTGCAGCAACTGAAAACACAAAATGACATTAGGAAAACCATAAATACTTCCCAGAATATAAAGTCATGTTCGTAACTTTTGTATCTACACCTGAAATGTAATATCTTAAGTCAACTCAGTAGAAGAACTTAGCTCAAAATTATTTCATCACAGAATCGTATAATTTATTTACTTCTCCCTTGAGAATCTGAATACAGTAGAGGCCACTTTCCAATTTTTAAAAGCACTTTTAGTCTAATCTATTACATACATTTCTAAAGCATGTATCACTTCAGTTTCTTGGCATGCTTTAGATAATATTCACAAGTTACAGAATAACATATTGTACTCTCCATCCCACATCCCAAAATCTTAGCTTTTGTGGACTCCTAAATGTTACCTACTACCTTGAGTAACTTTTCTGGAGGCAAATCCACAAGTACAAAGTCTGACTGTTCAAAGTGCCATGTGATGCCTTAGAAATTTTGAGCACCTTTGTTTTCTATTGAATTAAGCTGAGTTTACCTTGAAGCACGTAACACAAAACTAGGAGAAAGGCTGAATAAGATTCTACTTTGTATTAAAGGTTTATACAAATGAAACTTGTCTCTAGTGGCACGTACATTGACAGCACTAGTGAGCCCTAGCCTTTTTAATCACAGAATCATAGAACAGTTTGGGTTGGAAGGGACCTTTAAAGGTCATCTAATCCCACGCCCTCTGCAACGAGCAGGGACATCAACTAGACCAGGCTGTTCAAAGCCCCATCCAACCTGGCCTTGAATGGTTCCAGGGACAGTGCATCTACCACCTCTCCAATCAACCCATTCCAGTGTTTCACTATCCTCATTGTAAAAAATTCCTTCCTTATATCTAGTCTAAATCTACCCTCTTTTAATTTAAAGCCATTATCCCTTGTTCTATTGCAGCAGGCCCCACTAAAAAGCCTGTCTCTATTTTTCCTCTGGCCCTCTTTATGTACCGAAAGACTGCTGTAAGGTCTCCCTGGAGCCTTCTCTTCTCCAGGCTGAATAACTCCAACAACTTAAATCCGTCCTCATAGGAGAGGTGTTTCATCCTCCCTTATCAGTTATTGCCAAACGCTGCTATGGGTTTGTAGCTGTGGACAGCCCCCGTGTGCTGGAGAACTCTTTACACATAGCAGCTTGAGGTTGATTCAAAGGTGAAAACCAGGAAAAGGGCTGATTTTTCAGTCACTGAAACTTCCTCTCCAGACCTTTAAGACCTAAAATAGACACAGGAAATGGTGCTTGAGACAAACACAAGGCTTCTTCAAGCCATCATGATTCAAGCACAGAACAGGTCTGGGTGGGAAAATGTCAGCAATCCTGAGACCAGAGAATGGTTTGGGTTGGATCTTCATAGAACCATAGGATGGTTGGAAATGGAAGGGACCTTCAAGATCAAGTTCTAACTCCCCTGCCATGGGCAGGGACACCTCCCACTAGAGCAGGTTGCTCAAAGCCCCATCTAGCCTGGCCTTGAACACCTTCAGGGATGGGGCATCCACTTCTCTGGGCAACCTGTTCCAGTGCCTCACCACCCTCACAGGAAAGCATTTCTTCTGAATATCCAATCTAAATCTCCCCTCTTCCAATCTAAAACAACNCCAGTGTCCATGTTTCCGACAAAGATGTTCAATAGGACTGGTCCCAGCACTGACCCTTGAGGGACACCACTCTTCATAGAAAACCCACTCATGCAAATCCCCCATGTCAGGGCTAAGGGGCCTTGTCCTCTCCATGAACACACCTCACCCGGAGCCCCATATTTGTTTGCCAGAACCACTAGGCCTCAGCCCTTGGCAGCGCCACCCGCGGCCCGGCCTCCCCTCCGCTGCTGACTGCCCACCCTGCAGAGGCCAAAGCGGGCCCGGCCCGGTGGTGTCCCCGGTGCTGCCCCGGAGCTCCCCCACAGCCAACTCCATCGACCATCTCGGCGGCTCGGCACAGAGGCCTGCTGGGCGGTGCGGGCGCCGCCTCCCTGCCGGCGGCGGGGCGGTTGCCGCCGTTGCTGGGGGAGGCGGCCATGGCGGCGGCGGCGGAGAAGCAGCTGTACCCGCGGAACTCCATCGAAGATGACTTCAACTACGGCACCAACGTGGCCTCGGCCAGCGTCCACATCCGCATGGGTAGGGGCTTTGGATGAGTGGGGCCGCCACACACCCCCTTCACCGAGTCTTCTCGCCCCGGGAGGGGCCTGTGCGGCCTGCCCTGGCTGGGCCGGCCAGAAGGGCCCCCAAAGGGTTCCTCTCTGTGAAACCTATCTCCTCTGGCGTTTCGGTGAAATGGGGTTCTGCACAGTGGTTCCACCTGCCCTGAGTGTGGAGCCAAGGCGTTACTTGCTCTAGGTTGAGCGTGGAGGTTGAGGGAAAGATCAGCGACCAACAAAAACCCGGATTTTATCATCTCAGTGCGTAGGGTGCAGGTTTTTTGATCACAGGGATTAAACCCCTGTATATACAGACTTGATTTCTCTCCGAGTGATGCACTTTGAAGTCAAAACATGTTATATAACATATATAAAAGCTAAAATTGAGACCCATGCTTACAGTAGTTTAGCCAGGAGACTGAGGGGTTTGATTTTCATCTGTGAGTTGTTAAGATATTCTGCCTACCTCTTCTCATTTGATGCTGTAAAGTCGTATTTGTGCTCATGAAATATTTCTTTACTGTTAACACGCAGGCCTCAGGTGTATTGAATACTCTTGTGGAAGATGTCTAATCAGAAATCCTTGCTGAAATATTGGACACATCTTGGAATAAAAGCAGCTGTGTGTTTGTCAGATATTTCTGATAATCAGGAGACCGCTTCCCATAAAAATGCAGTTTAATCATGTTTGGAAAGTAAAGGATGCCCTAGAAAATGTGAAAGAAGTGTTGTTTTTAGCAAAATTGCTAATGCATTTCATAACATGGAGAGAGTGAGGAGAAGGCTACAGTAGCTAGCAGGCTACTTCTAGGTTTGTTCAGTTTGTTACAACAGAGTAGGCCCCAGTCCCTCAGGGCTTACAGTATATTTGACTTTATCAACTGCAAGCATGTAATCCAGCTTTCAAAGTGTGCGCTCTTAAGATTGTTTAGGCTGTGCTGTTAAAGATGGAATGGAATCTCCCTGTAAGCTTGCTTTTCTTTTCAGAACGTTTTACCTAGTGAACTAGGTCTCTTTCCATTCAGAACAGAAAATATCTGTATGATATGTGTATGTCCTGAACCACACTCCATTCTTTGTAATTATAGAATTATGAAGCCTTTTAGCTTAATTCTGGGTGGTTTTTTGATTTTTTTCTAGCAGTCTGTATCTGTAGATAACCAATTCAATACAATGCAAGTCACAAATGGTGGTAAATAATATTTAACATGGCAGAAGGTTAATCAAGTAGATATTGCTGTAAATTTTTTTCCTTTTTTAACTTTTAGGACTGTCTTCCACAGAACTTCCAAGTTAATCTTTATTTAGGAGCAATAGATACCAGTAACGTGATGGGGAAGGTATACTGTTAGTAATTTTTTAGTGAGGTTAGGTGTATGTAGTTTTTAAAATAGTCTGAAGTAAATTCCTTGGGAATTTATTTTGTATTTCTTTTGTCATTGTTGTTTCAATAATGCCATCTAGAATTAAATGGCTTCTTAACACTGTGCTCTGTGCTTTTTAATGAATAAGGAGTTTCTAATAGTTCCTGATCAAACAGAAAACTTTTATCTGATGTATTGTTGGTCTTTATAATGGAACTCAAAAGTGAGTCCATTTTTATTTTCCTTGTTCTAGCTTTTCTACGGAAAGTTTACAGCATTCTTTCAATTCAAGTTCTTTTGACCACCATCACATCTGCAATTTTTCTGTATTCTACTGCAGTACAGTCATTTGTTCATGAAAGGTAAGTACTAAAATGAAATGGAGCTGTTCTATTGTATGTTAGGTATAGTTTATGTAGTATTTTGCTCTTGAACACTTCAGTATTCCTAATAATTTTTATACCCTGTGTTTTTATTCTGTAATAGAAATTTTGTAACCTGATTAGAAAATAACATTTCTTCTCCTCAGTTTATTAATAAGATTTCTTTTTATTATCATTAAAGTTTATTTAATCAATACTTTATGAATAGTGCTTATTTTAATATTTCAGCTATCAAAACCTAAACATCAGTTGCAAAACACTGCAATTATTGACATTTCTTGTTTCATGATCCAAATATCTGCTTTTAGAATCTGTTTGGAATGCTGGTGTTTATAGGTACCTGTTCCAAAAAGCTGAATTATATTTTACTTCTTTCCTCATCTATTTTTGTTGTTGTGGTGGTGGTGGTGGTAGTGTGTTGTTTCCCTGAAACCTAGTCTGCCAAAATTCCTGTGGGCTTGCTTCTTTTTACCTTTCAGATTTCCAGGAGAAAAAAAACAAACAAGTCTTAAAGCCAAAGTGGTGCACAGGCAGGGGAAAATAACAACTGGGGAAAGGAAGAGGGCAGTGGGTCCGGTGTCTGTCTGTTTTTTCCCAAGTGCACTTGTGGAGTTTGCTTTTACTTTCACTTCATAGCCCTAGTGCAAAAGGAGCATCAAGCACTATAAGAAAGTTTCTGTATAAGCTATGCTGTAAAAGCATAAACTGTATAAAAGTGTTGTTTTATGCTTGAATCTGATAACTGAAAAATTATCCTGCTCTCTTAGAACTGTTGTGGTTTTGTGCTTGATTTTGGTCTAGTTTTTACTTGGAGGGCTGCTTGAATGATTTAATTATAGGGGTATTTACTGATGAGTACTGGTTTTCTTTGGTACAGTTTTTGCCCTTGTTTGTTGCATTCAAGTGCTTGTAAAAAACAGTTCCCTGAATGGGGAGTTCTTTATGGGCAAAATATTACATATAGTTTAGCACTGGTGGATTTTTCTCTTCATACATGTTCGTCTCTAGGTGATGGATTCCTGGACAATCTTTACCTTCAGTATGAAAAAAATATCTTTGTGACTCTGCTGTTTTTAACTGATTATCTATGGTGGTATGTTTTAGAGTGGTTGTATTGTAAAACTTGCTTTACATTTACTTTGAATATACAGAGCAGTATCTTTATCTAGGTGATCACATAAAAACTTGGGTTTATATAAACTGCTTTTTAGTCTTTCAGATATTTTATTTTAATTTTGGTTACTTTTTTGTGTGGAACTTTACAGGCCTGTGTTGCTTTTGTTGTCTGCATTGGGATCTTTCAGTGTAATTGTGGCACTGACCATCTACAGACACCAGCATCCTGTTAATTTATACCTGCTTTTTGGATTTGTAAGTATTTATATAAATTCAGTTTTAATAAACCCTAGAATGTATTTCATTGTGATCAACAACTTGAAGCAAACTAGTGGTGGCTAATTTGTTTTACTTGTATTCCTTGAAAGATACCCTAACTGCTCCTGAAGTTCTGGATTATTTTTTGGAGGTTCTTTTCATAAGTTGTTCCTAGACTGTCTCTATTTGAGGTTACTTCCAGCATTTTTTTAGGAAGAATGTTAGAACTTGGAACCAGGTTGTGCAAACTTTTTTCTTTGTTTGTGTGTGCATGTGTATAAATGTATCTGTCTGTCTGTTCTCATTGTTCTGTTGATGTCAGTGATTTTTCTATGAAACTGCTCTGTAGGAAAGAAGGAGGCATTTCTGTTACCTTAATGGACAGCTTCCAGCAGCAACCCAAATGCAACCAGCCATAGGTGTTTATTAATTGTTTTCTTTTTGATGCTAAATTCTGAGTGTGTTTCCTAAACAGGCAAGTCGATCAGAGCTGTCCTGGAATGTCAGTCTCCTGCCTGATGTTGCAAATTTGTAGATTAAGGGCTAACTGTTGCTCTTGATGTTTTGGGTTATGTAGCAAAGTAGTCTTCTGAAAAGTAGCCACAGAACCACTGGGATTTGATGCTTTAGGAGTTGCCTAAATTGTATTTGTGATAAAATGGGAAGACAGCTTTGCTGTGTGAGTAAATAGACTGTTTAAATTGTAATGCAGTTATGTGCTTCCTGACTTTGACACTCTTGCAGGAGAGTGAAATGTTTAAAAACTTTGAGCAAGTGCAGCTGTAACAGGGAGTGATGTAACAGTTTGGCCAAATGCGGTGTGGATTAAATGTTCTCTCATTTCTGACCTCTTGGTTCATGCCATACTTTTCTCATCTTTTATTGTAATGAAACTTAATTAGAAATTACCTTTTAGAAAAACTCAAGGTTCATACTAGTCTTCAGCCCAGACATCAATATGGTGGTTTTTTAGTTAGCTGTTTCCAAACAAGGACAAGTGGGAAAAGGACATTGATGCAAATGCTTTGAGATGAGATACTTTTATCCAACATTCTTAGCATTTCAAATATTGATAAATACGCAAAAAGCTGAAAACAGTTGATTTCTAATAGCAGCTCAGAGACATTTTATAGCCTGTTGAATGCTTTGTAAGAAGTGTGATGAGAGTGTTGTGTGCTTTGAGTAGAAAACCTAAACAGCATTTTTCTACGGGGGCCATCCTTCACTTACTTTCAGTTTATATTGTATTATTTCTGTGTAACACAACAGCTTCCTACACAGTAAGACAGTGTGACTACCATTTTTTTGTTGAAAATTAAACATGTTTTCTTATACAAAGACTTAACAAAAGAGCTAATGTAACATGTGCTGGGATTTATGTAGCAGAATGGGGCTCATTGCACGTGAAGTCTCTGTGGCTTTTGTGGGTTTTTTTGTCCTTATAATTTATTTCTTTTTTTACTTTTTGTAGACCCTACTGGAAGCACTGACAGCTGCTATTACAGGTAAATTGTCTGATTCCTTAAAGAAATTGGAAAAATAATTCATTATATTGAAGTAATTGTCATCTGAGATTATTGGATGTGACTAAATTGATTAAAAAAATCCCTTGTTTGAAAATGTTAATGACAGTGATATGAGTTTAGCAAAACCAGGGTATCAAGGGAGAAAACTAGATTCTGATCTAGAACTGAAACTGTATGAGTGAGAAATTAGTTATGCCACCCATTCTTGCAATACAGTTAGCAACGTTCTTTCCTATATGGCAGCTCTCAGCAGAGCTGATCTCCAAATGAAATAACCTTATTTTCTCCCTCAGTTTCCTCCAAGGGAGTTACTTTCAATTTGGAGAGTTCTATACTTTATTGTCAAGGTTGAGATGGAGTGTTGTGTGGCCAAGTCACGGCATCACCTTGCACTGTAGCTTCCAGCATAAGTTGAACTCACTTCATTATGGTTTATGGTTTCCCACAAAAAAACCCAAAAAGGATGTTTGGAGAAAGGAGAGATTAAAGAGGAAAGAGAGAAGAAAAAGGTCCACTTATTTCTCTTTCCCTTCCTACTGTCTAACAAAACCTTTTATGAGTCTTCACGGAGTTCCAATTCTCTTGTGATTTTTTTTTTTCCTCGTGTTTTAGTATCCTGAATATTTCAGCTAGCTTTTTGCTTAAGATCTTGTATATCTAGGCTTAAAAATACTTATTTTCTTTTTAAAAAAAAAAAAAATATTGTGAGAAGGGAAGGTCTCTTATCTCCATTTAAGAAGCTGCAGCTATACTGTGAAACCTAGCTAGTGCAAGGGTCCCTGAGTCCTATGATATGATTTTTGAAATGCACTTGTTCAGGCATAATTTACTGTTCACAGTTAATTTTTTTTTTCCCCAGTCTGTGAAAGTTTAAACTTCTGTTTCCTCAGAAGACAACTTAGCAAATCCATAGTGTAGTGTTCTTTAAGTGACAGTTTACTTCTCTTTCTAGTGAGTTTCTATGACGTGTCCGTCGTCTTGCAAGCCTTTATCCTTACTACTGCTGTATTCCTTGGGCTGACCGCGTATACCTTGCAGTCAAAGAGAGACTTCAGCAAATTTGGAGCTGGGTATGTTTTCATATTGATGATGTTTGTTTCTTTTGGTTTTTGTTAAGCTAGTTTTTCCTTTTTTAAAGCAAGCTTTGCGCTTATGATAATGAACACAATAAATTCACTCAAGGGCACAGCGAGGGTGTTACTTATTTTAAATTATTAATTTTGTACAATTCTGCTGTCTTGGTAAGAAATTCTTTCCTGTGATTACAATTCTTAAAACCATAATATTATACTAGAAAACTAGTTTGGATTTTTCATTGGGGCAGAAGGCAGCTGCCTCAAATGTTTTTTAAAAAGTAAAGTTAGGGCATAACTTTTGACAACTTTATAAAGCTGCTGATACCAATGAACAGTTGGCATCTAAAAATTATGGGCATTTACTTACCAAATATATTATGAAGGGGTTGTATAGGGAGGGAAGAGATTTTAAGTAAAGTTTAAAAGAAAAGATGTTGTTGCTGACGGTTTAATTTTATTTTCAGCCTCTTCGCCTGTTTGTGGATTCTAATCTTCTCAGGCTTCTTGAGGGTAAGATACCTTGTGTTCAAGGTTAAAAAATATTCTTTAGCATCAGTGTTTTACTAACTTCCAGTATAACAAAAATGTTTTGGACAGTCCGATACAGCTTAATAAAAGAAAATTCCCAACCAGATCCATTACTGCTGTGGATCGTGCTGGTGATTTTTAACCATTCATTTCCAATTAAAATTTTTGTTGGATACTGTTCTTGCTAAAGTAAAAGAGGTGTTTGCGTTGATTGAGAAAATTTGCCAATTGAGATCCACTATTTGATTAAGAAAATGGGAAGGAGATTTGGGAGTTAATTGTATTTTGTTTTTCTAACTTGTCTGCTGTAGTTAATATTCCGGTGGAGACACTTATACTCACACAATGAGACTGTGGGACTGGGGACTGTGTAAAATAAGAACATTGAAATGTCATCCTAATATTGTATGTATGTGTACATAGCAGTAAAAGACAGTGTGTATCTGGTTTTTTAAGTGTGGCATATCATTATGCAGGAATTTTAATATTAAAAAGAAAATGAAATTTTTTTTTTTCATGTTTCATTTGCCTCCAGCTGTTTTTCTACAGTGAGACAATAGAGTTGGTGTTTGCTGCTGCCGGAGCTCTTCTGTTCTGTGGATTTATTATCTATGACACTCATTTGCTGATGCACAAATTATCTCCTGAAGAGTACATCCTGGCTGCAATCAATCTCTACTTGGACATCATCAATCTGTTCTTACACCTGCTGCGTTTACTGGATGCATTTAATAAAAAATAGTCAAAAGTGGTGTTATTTGACTATAACATATAAAGCTAAGTACCTAAGTAGTGTTTGGATGATCTACAAACTGTATAGTCCTGTCTTCTAGAGACTGAGTCTTTATTACTTTTTCATTCCATGAATATTGATCCCTCCTTAGGAAAGAAGAAAAAGACGCTTTAAGTAGCTGAAGTTCTTCTCTAGAATATATGTTTTATGTAGTTAATGTGCTGTCATTATTTCAGTCACTTTTTTTAATCACTTAATTTGCACTTGGCATAATTCATGATTAAAACATTTGCCAACTTCTCATTGCTCCGGAGTGAGCCTCTCTCTGCTCTTCTGTATCTGCTGGGAAGGTTTGCTTTGGGGTTGTCTGGCTTGGCTTGTGCGCCGCATGAGGGTAACCGGAGTTGATCACTGTGCAATGTTTTACTGAGCTAAAATTCTTTCTGGTTTTTGTTTGGTGAAACGGAATGCTGTCTCTGACAGAGATGCTCTGTTCTCCTTAAGGGCTCTGGGATATCGTGGTGTTAAAGCAATGGAAGGGTATGTTCTTCAGTTAAGTATTATTTATTGCCTGTCTTTCAGTGTTCCGAAAAAAAACATTTCGAGAGGGATTCTGGCATTTTATCAGCTTGTGTGTATTAATTAACTGTCAATAAAAATGGGGAAAACTTTGTTCTTGCAGCTGAGTCTGGGGGACGGGTGGGCGCTGCGAAGGAGCACTGCCAGCGCTCGCCGGGCAGGGGAGAGGGGCTGTGAGACCCTGGAAGAGCAGAAAACATGGGGAAAGGCTCGTTTTCTGCTTACTTTCTGCTTCACACCCCCAGCAGCCCCCTCCGTGGTCCAAGCCTAAGAGTTGGAAGACCCCGGGACTCGCCTGCCGTCCT
>VXBW01004069.1:745724-804292 GCA_013400375.1 Thinocorus orbignyianus | reverse complement strand
TTTTTTTTTCCCGTGGAGGGAGAAAATCTCTTGTAGGTCTCTTATTTTTGTTGTTTTGCTTGCTATTTAAAATGAATGCTAGTCTGATAAGCCCTTTCAAGGTCCAGTATTTTAGAATGATTGTTATAAAACTCAAAAAAACCCAAAACAAAACCAAACCACAACAACCCAAGAAAACCCAAACAAAAAAACAACCAAAACAACAGAAAACCAATCCAATTTGTAGTTGTTTCTTTAGCTAGAATGGTTAGAGTTGGAAGGGACCTTAAAGATCATGGAGTTCCAACCCTCTGCCATGGGCAGGGACACTTCCTGCTAGAGCAGGTGTGTCAGTAACATAAAGGTGTCAGAGCTCAATCTCCAGAATTTCATCCCCAGCTGCTCACAGAGAGGCTAGCTTGAGGAAGTAATCTTTTTTTCTTACGGAAAAGAAGGTTTTTTTTCTAACTCTTCACCAAGTTCCTGGCAGATACCTCCAGTAGTGGGATCTGATCTGTACTTCCATGTCTGGTGGTTGCCCTGTAACGGAGAGGAGGAAGCAAAGAGGATGCCAGGCAATATTTCCCCAGTTGCTGTCTCAGCGTTTCACTCTCCGTAACAGCATCATCCCAATTCATCAGATGACTGGATTACCTGCTGTAGGGCATCACCTCCTGCTAGAGCGGTTCCAATTCAGCGGTGACACAGATGCGATGAGCTGGTGGCTCCGCTCCATTTCCTCCCACGCGTGTGCCTGGCACCTCTAACCGCACCGTGAGCCGGGTTATCCGGAGAAAAACTCTCTGAAAAAACCAAGCCCTCCTTCCAAGGAGTTATTCCCAGGTGGGCAAGGGGGTCTTGCTGCATCTCGGGTTTTGCTTTGGAAGCTGCTGCCCGGTAGATGGCACCAGCGGCGGCGGAGAGAGCCAACTCCCCCGCCCCTGCCGGTCCCGTCCAGTCCCAGCCCGCCCTTTGACGGTGTACCCCCCGCTAGGTAAAGGACCACATGAAAAATCACAGCTCGAACACCCCCTACAATATTACTTTATTTATATTCTTTTTTCGTTTAAGAAATATCGTTAGTTTTCAACGGGGCGTGTATTTATTAATTGCAGAAAAAAACTCATACTGCAATATTCTGCAATGCTCTGGGGGGGCTTTGCTGCTGGTATTTCTCACCCTTTTAGGGTCACCGTTTTCCTAGCTGTCAGAAAAACTGCTGGAATTATTGTCAGGTATGTTACCCTCATAAAGAGTGACATTTAAATGTGCAAAATCACTTCATATTTTTGTTGATATTCAGTTATTCTCTAAAAATATACTAAAAGTGCTACTTGATGTGAACATTTCCCCAATCTGTTCCCCCCCCCTCCTTAAACATTTCATTTTTCCAGAAAAGGACACAGAAGGATCCATGATTACTTATATATAACTTTTAAAGAACCCTCCTTTTTAAAACAAAATATCTCTTATCAATCAACTGAAATGTTTTAATCAAAATTTCAGAAACTCGGTGGAGAGAGTGTTGTTTTATATATATTTGCTTGTTTTATTTGGATTTTTAAAATCTCCACGTGGTGATTTTGACTAAGGTACTGTGTCAGGGAAAGCCAGAAGTGAAGTTGACCAGAGACAAGTAAAAAATGCCTGTGTTGTTTTCATTGTCCAAACGTAATGATGTGCAATAATTTAAACCAGCAGTTTCACGTGGTTAACAACGAATTGGATTTTTCGAAATTCTAAAAGTAACCTCAGGAACACCAAAAAGGATAACTGTTTGCATTAGAATTAGTTGTGAAACTACAAAAAAAAATGTTTTCTATGCNNNAGGAAAAAAAAAAAAAAAAAAGAAGGGGGGGGGGGGGAAAGTGGTTTTGTTTTTAGGATTGCATAGAACAAAAAAAATTGTTCTTATACCAACAAGCACTGTTACAACAAAGGTATCCATTCCTACAACTGTCGTTGGAGCTGAGAAAAAGTAAATAATTTTATCTGTGTCAGGAGGAAGACAGAAGCAAGATAATATAAAATTAGAGGGAAAAACCATTTTAAAAGTACAAGATTCAATCTGTAATAGAAACATGTAAAATAAGGTTTATTTACCTAAACAGTATTTTTTCAAAAACATGGTGATACAGTCGAACAAATTTATGAAGTAATATTTAAAACTGAAAACGATTTTTTCAAGTTACAAGAAAACAAATGTTGCTTAACTTGGAGAAATAGATTCATACTTGAAAAAAAAAATAAGTTAAGCAGATTTAATTTGCATAAATCTATAAAAATAAACTAAATTTGTGTTGCATCTAAACTTGCCAATTTCAGTGTATGGGAATTTTGCTACTGATTTGCCTGGAAACAAAGATTAAAGCTTAAAAAAAAGAAAAAAAAGAAGCTGAAGTTCCAGCTTTCATTAAAGAACAACAAATGAAAATAAGATGTGCACAAGAGTTTCTGCAAAACTTTTCAAATGTAAATTAAGCTTCTAAATACATTGGAAAGAATTTAAAAAAAAATATTATTATATTATCTTTCATTCACAATCTCTACATTTTAGGATCATATTTCTATCAGAAACCTCACTAACACAAAAATGTAGAACAACGAATGCAGCTTCTGGTCTGCCCTGATATCTTTAGGGATTGTTTCATGAGAAACAGAGGACCCACAGCTTTCATTTACTTTTGGATGTAATGTGAATTTGCTGTGGAAGGAAATTAAATAATTTCCAAAATGATCTGTCCCAAGTATCTTTTTGCGTTAAACAGGGTTTCGATTCAGTGGCTTCTAATGAATTTGGATATGTTAACAGTGACTGGATCATATCCAAATATGACTTGATGGGAAAGCCATTAGTTTTCTTCCCTGAGGTTACGCTGGGATCCCATCTGGTGATTGCTAATAAATGTGTGTACGTTTTGAAAAAAAAAGAGCTTGTATTGGATTCCAGTATGAATGACTGGGAGTGCAGTTTCTTGAAGTTTCATTCATGCACTTCAGCTGAGTTTGAGTACCTTAAAACTTGACAAAAGGAAAGTATTGCTCACATGACGTAAGCCTCCAGTTAATCTCTTTTTTTTGTTGTTCTATAGAATTATATTTTTTTTTGCAATGAAATTGTGTTTGCAATCAGCAAAAAACGTAACGTAATGTAAAAATACTTATGAGAAAATGAAAAGCAAACCAAATCATTAAAAGCAATTTTATATTTGATGGTAGCTACCAAGTACTTACCCTAAAATAACAACTTTAATTATCAAGTGAGTGCCTGAACAGTTTTCCTCCTTAGTGGAATGAGATCTAAATCCCATTTATCTTTCCTCTGAGCCATCCAGCACACTTAGGCAAATCGTTTCATTTTTATATGCAGTGTTAGGGAGAAAATCTTAAGATGAACAGAAACATATGTTTGTCTTGACAAAGGGAAAACGCTGATCCATTTTCAAAATTTTAAAATTTCTTGGAAAATAACAGCAGTACGTTTAAAATAGTAAGGCTATTGTATGCAGCATATGTTATTTGTGAACACTACCACTATTAATTACATGCAGGGAAATATTATATTTCTTTCATAAAGAAAAGAATTCTGTTGTTCAACTTTTTTTTTCCTTACTTTTTTTTTTTTTTTCCTAGGCAAAGTAATTATTAGCCAGGGCAAATTGACCCTGGTTTTGATCAAAAGAGCAATTCATTTCATCCTACAAGTCCTGCAGCCTCACAGCTATCTGTCGGTGCAGAACGTACGGGTCTTCTCTAGCTGCCAACCCCCACCCAAGAGTGAGGAAAAACCTATAAAGCCCAAAATAAAACTGCGGATTCTTCTGGTTCTTGTCAGGTTCAGTTACAGTGGGGCAGAAACGGCAGTAAATTCACTGAGGTTCTATCAGATCAAAACAGCTCCGTTATAAATATCATTCATATAAACCATGTGGGCGAGAGAGAAACTGTCAGGAGAAGGGAAGGGAAAATAGGTCTTCCGCACTTCAGTAAGTTATATGTTGTTTTTACAGATTATAACATAAAAAATTAAAACTTAACACATGCATGCCTATATATGTGTGAATGCATGCATGTGTGCATACCCACACAGTAGTATTAGCTTAAACATTCAAATGTTATAAATCCAAATATTTTACTTTAATAAACTACAGCGCTTTCAGTGACTGTAGATAAAATTAGATTGCGGTATAAATCTCGGAGAACAAGAGCTTTGATGAAGTGTTTCATGTTTTCCTCAGGAGTTGACTCAATGATTCAAAGTGCTTCTGATGGGATGAACAACTTGACTTGGCTTTGCAACTGGTGAGTAGCTCAGAGGGTTGTGATCAGTAAAGGTGATGACCTTTAAAGGTGATGAAGAGGTGATGACCAAAGCCCTTGTTTACCTACATGGTTGATAGAGGAATGTTGCTTCCTATGTCTCCCTGCTGTGATTGAAATAATCACTAAGAATCTTAATTACATACTATTTTGCCAAGCTCTCTGTGCTTGGCAGTGATCTGTTTGGATATTTACATTTTGAGATGCCTTGACACTATTATTGGACCACAATTAACAACTCATTTGCATGAAATGGCTAGAACTTTCCAGATGATAAAGTGCTTCCTCTCCTTTCCAACCTCAGTTAGATGTAGACCAGTGTCTTAAATACCAGAGTTCATTAATTAGTGAGAGGTTAATACATATGTTTTGCTCAGTAGAGCATAAATGAAAGAGAACACACTAGCAAAACCATTAACATTGCAATGACTACAGCAACACAATAAGAGAATAGCAATATGTTAAAGTGATGGGAGTGCACCAAGGCTTTTAACAAGGGAATTAGGTTTGTTACTGAAGTTCATGAGAAGTGAAGCTATGCACAGATTACACACCATCTAATAAAAATGAATAAATCTGTTTTCTTCTTAAAAAATGTCATGCTTTTGGGCAAACTTCCTTTTTTAATTATATTTTTTTAAAAGCAATTTACAAGTGAGGTTTTTTGCCACTCTGTTGATTTCTTTTGCAGAGGACCCAAGGTCATTGTGTTCTACTGTCAATGCCACATATTTGCTGGTTTAGATTCCAAGTCGGCTAAACACACAGATACTCGCTTAACTTCAAAGGACAAGCCATGGACTCCAAGATAAGGTTGGGACTTATCTGCTCAGGGTAAATTGCTCGTTGCCTTACAGGTCAGTCCTTAATGGCCACAGGGAGTAAAGCCAGTGCCAAAAAAAAAGGAGGTTAAATGGAGACCAGGAAGACAGAGGAGGAAATGTACAGGCAGGGAAGCCTGAACTTCGAAACTGCAAAGCAAAAAGACCCACTAGCTGCTCCCAAAGCTTGCTCTGTTCTTCTCAGTTGAGTTATCGTGTTCACTTGGTGCTTATATTGTGTCTCTGATTATGTCCAAAACTATTGCAGACTGATAGAAAATCCTTAAGCACAACTGGGAAAACAGAGTAGCATTCATTTGTGCCAGCTTTAGATTCTTTATGTTAGACACTTTAATCAGAGCTGGTTGTCCTTAGCTCCCTTTTCAATCAGTGGAGGAAATAAGGGACAACTTAAGGGGATACTTAATCTATTCTGTTGACTACTTCAGCATCTATAAGGTGTTGTCCTCTGCCCACTTCTGCCCACCAACTACAGTGAAAGCCTCAAGTGAGTTACTTGGATTAGTCCTTTAGCATAGGGATGTCCAGTGTCCTTCTCCCAAAGCTTTCTCTTTCCATCTTACTTCCAACTTACCTCCCAGCAGAGCCCACAGCCTGGTAGCTGAAGCCACAGGGTGATAGGACGGATGGGCTTGACTCCTTGCAAGAGGAATATGTGCCTTGCATTAACCTTGAAACTAATGTGTTAATGGGACGGCTCCTCTGGCCATATCCGAAAAGACAAGATTGTTAAGTTTTTTGGGAGGAAGGATGTAAGCAGCAGCCAGACCTCTGGAGAGCTTTCCAGGCATTCAGACACCTCCTGTTAGTTCTGGATATGGCACTTCCAGGGAGAGACAAGGTTCAGGGTACATCTTGAAATATATGTGCAACAGACTCTAACTCTTTTACAGAACCACTTATTGCTCCCCACTTATTGTAGAGTCATTAGACAACAAAACCTAAGGATGTCTGCTGGAGTTTGTGATCTGGAAGCTTAACACTGAGTGCTATTCTTTTTTGGAGTTTATGTATTTTGTTGAGTGTTGCTATTGAGGGCTAAAGTCAGCAACTTTTGCACATGCAAGAGTATGAAGTCTAAGGAGTTTAAGAGTTTCCAATGTAGAGGAGAAGGATGACAGTACTGGGCCCTGAAGCTGATGCACTGGCAGGCCAGACCAAGCACACATGCATTTGTACTACTAAAGAACACAAAAAACCTCCTACAGACCTTGCGTTTTAAAACTGAAGGGAAAGTTTGGCAATACTTTTGATGGAGTCACCATTCTGGTGACCTCCCTACTGCTAGGATATCAGAAACACCTCCTCTCACCAGGAGTTATCCTTCCTGCTCTGCCATATGTTTGCTTGGAGGGGGCAGGATTATCAGTAGCACAGCCAGAAATAGTGGGGTGGCCGTTTATCCAGAGGTGAATCAGAGTGCATGGACTGGACCAGCATTGTCTGTGGAAAGGATACTCTGAGTATTGCTAATATGCATAGCCTCCCTTTGTAAGGTATGTTTCTGTGTCTCTTCTTTACTACAGATGACGAATGATATTTTCCTATAATTTTATATTCTGCTGCAGCTGCCGTGCAACCTTCTGAAGTAAAAATCTATAAGCTACTGCTGTAAGTCACTAGGTGGAAGCATCTACCTTAATACTAGTAGCAAAACTCCTTTTTGGAGAGGTAAGCTCTTCCGTTCCTTTCTCATCTTTAATTTCTGCATCACATTACACAATGTCTCATTATCAAACGCTGTGAATTGTAGTCCTATTATTGTCTGGTTCAGCAAAGTAGTCCAGGACAAGCCCAAGTCCACCCTAGGCCCTGTCCCTGTAACATTTGGGAATACATATTATTCTGTATAGTGACTAGTACTTGAAAGGTTGGAACTTCATTCAGTGAAACATGCAAGTGTGTGTTTAAATCGAGTTTACAAGAGCAAATGGTTGAGTGGCTGAGCTGGGAATAACACGTGTCTTTTTGCCTCGCAAACACCCTTAGCAAAAATCCAGCATGATGCAATCGCAGATGGGCTTTCTGAGCCCCTTCTTTCTGTACCAGTACCTCCCATTTTTTCCCCACTGTGATTTCTCCTCTCACTTTCATCTCTCCACTCAGAATAATTATTTGCTTTGGAGAGAAGTCAGGGTGCCAATTAGCTGTCAGCTGGGCAGCCTGGAGAATGGTATTGTTATGATGAAAAACATCCCTAATTTGTGTGATAGATCTTCTGCACCATTGCAGCTCTGTTAACGAGGTGGTCATGATCCACCTGTCCTTCTTTCTCCAGGAACTGGGATTTCTGATTCTCCTCCAAATCTGTTCTGGTCTGGAATATTCACTGATGTTCTGGAACCGGCCAGGTAGGGGGACATAATTCTCTCTGTTATACAGAGAAGGAGGCAAGTGGAGGTGGTCCATCCATCTGAGTGTTGCATTCCAGCATGCCAGAGGCTAAAGCTGCAGAGTGGTGATTTCTAGGTCTCTCCGTGCTTGCCAAAAAGGCTTCCCTCTTCTGACCACTCCCTGCTAGCTCTTTCCGGCTGGAGAAATGATATAAGCATCTCCTAATCTACTTTAGGCAACAGCAGCAGGGCTAATTAAATTTAAACCATCTAAGCTAACCTGGTAGATTTTGCATGAAAGTGGATTAGTGAGTGCTGAAACCACCACTCGGCCAGCAGAGCTCCATGGATGGTATCTTCATGCAAAGGGACTGTAAGCAACCATCAGAGGTTGGTGGGATGGAGGCCACACTGCCCTGGCAGTGTTCTACCCATGGAGATTCCACAGCAGGAGGACAACCCAGCCAGATCCTAATCCTTCCTCTGTCAGCAGGTTGTCTCCCAAATGCCAATCTTTATCGGGGGTGATGCCTGAATGGGAAAAGCACCGCATTTTTTTGCTTTTCATACTGTGGACTCCAACACTGAGAAATAAACAAAAAAGAAATCTGGATTTTACTTGTTAACTGAGCAGTTTTGATTTGAAAATCACTGACAGACGTCAAACATGGGGACCCCACAATGAAATGTTTACAGTGCCATTTCAGAGAGGGACTCCACTTTGAAATTAAGTGAAAGTTTGCGGGAGGTTTGCAGAGCAGGGCATGTGTAGGGGTAGAAAATTAAAGCACGATGGAGCCATCAGCATTGAGGGTTTAGGCAAAAAACTGGTATTCATATTCCTCATGTTTCTTCTCAATTGACAGGATGATCCCTTCCATTTGTGGTTATTGGGCTAGCTTTTGTCTTGATTTCTCTTTATTTTCAATTTGCCAGTTTGGGCTTTGTGTTACTTTCTTTTATAAATAGTACTAGTGAACTGTGGAGCTCCACACACTGTATTGTGAAATGGACAAAGAAAATGATTTTTTTATGGTTTTCTTCTGTTTGTTTTTCTTGTGTGAACATGTGCAACGTTCACTCAAACTGATGTGCTATTTAGCACTGACTCTGTAATCGTATTTTAATTTGATGGAGAAATGCTTAACACTCTTGGCATTCTTCTTTCTACTTCATTTGCTCTTGATACAGCAGATGCTGCTTTCTGTAACATAAATGAAGAAGACTAACTTCTATAATTTGACACGTGGAATGACTTTATTAGTAGAATCTGATTTGTTTACTGTTGGCAAACTCCAAATATTCCTCCAAAGAGGAAGTCACTGTTAAGCCTGCCATTATGTATGTTATAGTCACACCTTGTGTTTTATCTATAAAAGGCTCATTTGCTTCCCAGTTCACTGTTTGCTACAGAGGAGAGAGAGAGAGCAAAAACAATTGCAAGGCAACTTGCTTTTTATTTCGAAAATGTAGAAGTTATAAGATGCAGCCAGTTGGAAAAACTTGAGTAACCCTATGGGGCAGAAATAATCCAAAGCACATTCAATCGACTGTGGAAGTACAGAAACCAGGACCGTCAAGAGACACTTTGTGGAGGTAGCTGGCAGTAAATAAGATGTAAACCTCTTGTGCCTTCTGACGGCAAAGCTCCCTTTGCAATTTGGGTTTGTCTTCCGAGAGGCAACATACAGATGAGGGAAGGAAGTTATTCTTCCCTTGTACGATCACACCTGCAATATCGCTTTCGTACTCCAGGTCAGTGATTAACAGAAAGGATCGTACAAACCAGAGAAGTGCTTAGAGGAAAGAGCACCGGAATGAGGAAAGCTGACGGGAGGGGGAAAGGGTTGTTCATTCATGTAGCTTGGAGTGGGGGAGTAGACAGAGGGTGGTTTAGGGGCTACACTGGCAGTATGTAAGGTCTAAAAGCTCTGTGTGCTATGAGTCTATACTGATAGGCAAAGCCTATCACTGAGAATCCTTCCTGCGGGTCAGTGGTGTGAACTTGCTGACTGCTCTCCCTGGGGAAGTGGCAGAAACCTCATTGTTTGGAGCATATGAAACTAGTCTAAACAAAACCATAATAAATGTTTGCTGGAGAACAGCACTGGCAGGGAGTGCGGGGTGACCTAATGGGTCTTTTCCATCTGTAGGGTCTATAAATAACAACAGACAATGTGGAGAGGAAAAAAAAAAGGTGTGAAACTTGCACAGGCGTTTTTCAGAAAGCAAATTGCTTTCCTAAACCAGAGAAAAAGCAATCTGAAATCACCCAAAAACATTTATTGAACATTATCTAAGTCTGTTTTTACAAAATGTGTTAATAATCGACTGGCAGGGTGAAATCTGGGGTTGATCGATGTTCAGTGGGCCTGGGGTGTCACCATGAGGGACGCTGTGTCCCCTGGAGCTCTCCAGAGAGGACCTTCCCTCTTGATGGTGGGGAAGACCACAGCATCATGGCAGCAACACAGGTGTGCTGGTGGGGCCATTGTGTTACTTCAGAGCTTGCCTGAGCAGTTTCCTGGAGGGCAAAGCCAAGTGGGCATTTTGTGAGCAGTGGAGGTGACCACCCTGCCACTGCAGGCCTGGGATCCCATCTGTTGGAGGGGCAATGACAAGCACCAGGATGCAGTGTGGGGTGACTGTCTTCTCCACTGGTGTGGTTGGACCCAGAGGAGGCATTTGTTCACTGCCTCACAAGGGATGGGAGAACATCCACCTGCGGATCCAGCTCTGCCTGGACCAGCTTTGCACAGCATATGCTCTACAGCTCAGCAGATCAACGTTTTAGGTCAGGGGGGAGCACCCCCCACCACGGGGGTCCTGGTGTCAGCCACATCCTGAGGCAGGTGTGATGGTGTGCTCTCCCTGTTTTTTCCCTTCTTCCCTCCCCTCTGCCCCCCGCCTGGGCTTCTTCTTGGACATAAACCATTGACCAAGTCTGGGACTAGGACTGGATCCAGCCACACCTGGGCTCCTCTCTGAGAAAGAGTTTAGAAAGCAAGGGGGTCCTTTCTGAACCTCATGACTCAACCCCCCCCTCTCTCTACCAGCTTGTCTGACCCTGTCCTCCATGTGGTAAATAACCAAATGTAGTTTGGCATCAAATCTCATAAAACACTGTTGCATTTACTACTAATTTTGTTAAATCGCTTTTTCACCTTAATAAATATTTCACTACTTCTCTCTTACAAGTGAAGTTAATCACTCTGTCCATGACAGCAGGTGAGGGCTCCAGCACGCCTTGTGCACTTCATCAACGAGAATAAGGGAAATAAGCTTAGGCACAACTCCTGCTCAAAACAGATTTTTTTTGTCTCATTTGTCACTCCAAAAAAAGGAAGAAGAATAAAAAAAGGGTCACAGCTATTACAAAAGACCAGATAAGAGTGCTGCACTTGTGGTCTCACTCTTTCCTTCTCACAAGCCTACCTCTCCTCCTTGACATTTGCCATAATCCTGTGGGGCTGTTTAGTTTGGTTTGCTTGTTTTGTTCGGATTGGAAAATCCCCATTAATTGTAGCTCAAAAATTGTGGCAGAAAAACTAGAAAGTGAAACCAGATAGATACATAAGTGAAATGAATGGCCTGCTTTTATTATTTTTCCTTCGACTTCAGGCAGAGCAGATGTCCTCTCTTTTCTGCTTGTCCCAGAGATGTCACTCCTTGCTCAGGCTTTGTCCCCACTAGCCTTTGGGGATGCTCTGCCCTTGCTGGGCTTTCAGCTCTGCCTACCTTCCCTTTTGCAGTGACACTCCTGAAGTTCGGGAAGATGAGGATGATGGTAAGGAGAAGTGGGAGAAAATTAGTGCAAGACAGGAGGGCGGTACCTCTGCAGTGGGCTGGCTGGGTGGACAGGGGGACATGGATGGCACAGCAGCAGCTCCCTGTGCCGAGCCTGAGCTGCCACAGCTCAGTGGGTCTCCGTGACTCCCCACAGCACCTTTTTCTCCCCATTTCCCCCACCAGCCTCCTCTACTTGGTGTCCTGGCCTCATGTTCCTCCTCTAATCCCGCTTTCTGGGGGATTTCTGTGACCCAGGGCTGACAACCCTTGGTCACCTTCACAAGGGGGCAAGAGGAGAGGGGTAGCCTCAGCCCCCAGCCCCCCTGTGTTTGCTGGGGCTGTGCAACCCCAGGATGTTCAAGAAAGCACAATAAAAAATAGGGCAGTGCTGAGCCACAATGTCTTTGATTCATGCTCAGTAACCACATGAGAGGATCCCGTGCTTATAGAACTAAACTGCTTCAGCATTAAGAGAAATATTTATGAAGATGCTGCCAGCACAGCTGACCTGCTAGTCTTCTGCAAACAGACTGATTTCCTGATGTCTCCTCCCTCCCACAACCTTCCTTTTTCTGCCAGGTTGTTACATCTTTCTTTTGTCAGCATTTGTTTTGTTGTGTCATTTCAGGGAGCAGAGGATGAGTCCCTCACCCGTGACAGCCCCCCAGTGTGCAGAGATCTCAGCACGGCTTTGCTGCAGCTGACTGCTGAGTTTGGCATCTTTCTAACTGCTCCCATGACCTGCCTGCAGTTTTTGGAGACACTAAAGTCTACCTCCATGTAAGCTGTGCCTTGGTTTTCTGGACCACTAGAACCTGTGCTTGTCCTCTCCTCCAGTTCTGCTAGGATGTGCTGTGATGGTCCAGCTTCGCTAGCTCTTTCCTATCATGTTCTTCTCTTGCTCTCAAGATTTCGAGGTTATTATAGTCAGCTTTGCTTTGGTTGATGCCAGTGGCTTTCAGGCTACCTCAGAGAAGATGCTTTGGGTGCTCTGATTCTCACTCAGGGCAACAATTACATTATACCCTTGGCAATGCCTAGGCATGCCAAATCATACAAAATGTTCCTTAATTTTCCAGCTCACAATGCTTGCCTGCATGCCTTCCAGGTAACCACCCTGTTGGAATTGGAGGAAATAGACCCTGGTGGCCAGGAAGTGTTCTTCCAGCCTTTCCATGTCTGGTTTGGGATTTCATGATGCAACAGAGTTCCCCGTAGATGTTGGTCACTGTATGCACTGAAAACTTACAAGTGAGCTGTACAAGCATCACACCTTGTGAGCAGACTCACCCCAGCACTCATCTGGAGCATGGTTCATCCTTTGGCCAGAAGTTCTCACCATTTCTCCCCCAACACTCACTGCTGTTGCCTTTTCTTCCTGGTTGGTACCCTGGGCCCCTGCCCCTTCATCTCAGTGCCTTCTTTGCCCACCAGCTTCTTCCTTGCACTTGAACTCCTTGCCCTTCAGAGAGAGGCAAGTCCAAGTTTTGCAACTCACCACATGTGGCTTTAGGCATCTCAGCTTTAGAAAATAGAAATTTTAGTTGATGCTGCCATAGGTTATCCTGTGGTTTTTTAGAAATCTCTGGGCTGTTTCAAGGAAGAAGAAATGCTGGGGGCCTAATCCTGTTTTTCTTCCAGCCTTCTCTGAAACATTTAGGTCTATCCATGGGGATGCTGAAGGGGCAGTGTTCATGACACAAGGGTGCATGGGTATACATGCATATCCATATACATGTGTTTATGTATGTATATTAATTCCTTGTGCTAGACCAGGTGCCAGCAGTGGCTACAGGGAAAGGAACACACAATGATTGCTTTTTCTTTGGAAGCGCCAAGATCCCTACAATTTTGTTTGGCATGGCAGTTGTTCAGAGCTGGGGACTTTCTTGTCCTTCTGACAGTTGTGACAGGGAGAGGTTTCGGTGGTTTCGACCTAAGAGGCATGAAGAGGACACTTGGGACTGGAAGCTGGCAAAACATTTGCCAATAATTGTTCTAGACCATAATAATAATAATAATAATAATAACAGGAAATGGCTAATAGTGTTTGACTCAGCAGCATGTGGATGAAACAAACCTTTAGAAATAAGTGGGTAACAGTAGTGGTGTAGGTTGGTGGACAAGGACTGTGTCCCTTAATTTTTCAGTGAGAGAGTGTGAACAGTATTCAGTGTCTTGGAAAGGCAAACAAAGATTAATTTTTTTTTAAGAATGAATGCTATATGTTTCGGTTGCTTATCAGCGGTTCTGACTAACCAAGGAGGTCTCAGTTGACTAATGATTAGCAAATGTAATGCTCATCTACAAGAAGGGCTGGAAGGAGGATCCAGGGAACTACAAGTCTGTCAGTCTGACCTTGATGCTGGGGAATGTTACGGAGTAGACCATCTTGAGTGCTATCGCTTAGCACATACAGGACAATCAGGTGATCAGGACAGTCAGCATAGGTTTATGAAAGGTGGGTCCTTCTTAACTAACATGATCTCCTTCTATGATAATGTGACCCGCTTAGTGGATCAGGCTGTAGATGTTGTCTACTTGGACTTTAAGGAAGCCTGTAGCTCCCTGGAGAAACTGCCTACCCATGGCTTGGACAGTCATATACTTCACTGGGTAAAAAACTGTCCCAAAGACTTGTGGTGAATGGAGATAAATCCAGTTGGTGGCTGATGTTCCCCAGGGCTTGGTGCTGGGGCCAGTTCTATTTAACATCTTTATCAATGATCTGGACAAGGGAATGGAGTGAACCCTCAGTAAGTTTGCAGATGACACCAACTTGGGCAGGAGTGTTGATCTACTTAAGGGTAGGAAAGCTCTGCAGAAAGATCTGGACAGGCGGGATTAGTGAGCCAAGGCCAATGGGCTCAACAAGGCCAAGCACCGTGTCCTGCACTTGGGTCTCAACAACCCCATGCAATGTTATAGGCTTGGGGAAGAGTGTCTGGAAAGCTCCCTAGTGGAAAAGGACCTGGGGTGTTGGCCAACAACTGGCTGAATACGAGCCAGCAGTGTGCCTAGGTGGCCAAGAAGGCCAACAACATCCTGGCCTGTATCAGGAATAGTGTGACCAGCAGGACTAGGGAAGTGATCGTCCCCCTGTACTCAGCACTGGGGAGGCCCCACCTTGAGTACTGTGTCCAGTTTTGGGCCCCTCACTACAAGAAAGACATTGATGTGCTGGAGTGTGTCCAGAGAAGGGCAAGGAGAAGCTGGTGAGAGGTCCAGAGAACAAGTCCTATGAGGAGCAGCTGAGGGAGCTGGGGTTATTTAGCCTGGAGAAAAGGAGGTTGTGGGGAGACTTTATCACTCTCTCCAACTACCTGAAAGGAGGTTGTAGCCAGATGGGGGCCAGTCTCTTCTCCCAAGTAACAGGCAATAGAATGAGAGGAAACAACCTGAAGTTGCGCCAGGGGAGGTTTAGATTGAATATTAGAAAAAATTTCTTCCTGGAAAGGGTTATCAAGCATTGGAAAAGGCTGCCCTGGGAAGTGGCAGAGTCATCGTCTCTGGAGGTATTTAAAAGATGTGATGCTTAGAAACATGGTTTAGTGGTGGACTTGGCAATGTTAGATTAACAGTTGGATTTGATGATCTTAAAGTTCTTTTCTAAGTATCCTATTTATGACAGTCATGCGTATGATCTAAAGAGATCTGCTGGGACTCAAAGCATTTCAAAGGCAAGTTCCCTAGTTAGACGTGTGCAGCAGTTCCTGGTAAAGGGGTCTGATCTCCAAACAATGTTTTTAGTTACAGCAAAACAAAGGATCAATCATGAAGAGCCACCAAAGGGAAGATGTGTAATGTTTGTGTTACGCAGCCTTCAGGATACTGTAATGACAGCTCTGGAGCTTGCCCTGCAAAGCATCACTCTACATGTTGCAGGCAACGTTTGCTTCTCTAACCCCATCAGCAGAGCTCTGAGTGACGCTGCTGGGGCCAAGTTTCACCCCTTACCTTTAGTCTTAGAATCCTGCTAATGGCAGTGACACATAGGCCAGAAGTACAGGCAGTTTTTTTCTGCAAAATAAAATTACGGCCCTCTTGTATGAGGCCCCAGAAGCCTAGAAAAATCATTTTCCACGGCACTGTGTGGGCTTCTGCACGATGGAAGCCACACATATCTTTTGCTGACTTGTGCCCCAAGAGATTATGGTTTGGAATGTAAAATCGTTGACAGTAATATACATTGAATAATCATTTTTTATTAGGAGGTTGAATGGTAGCGGTTAACAAATTAATCAGGGAACAGTGATAGAAACATATGCCTTTATAGCTTATGGCATGGGTAGAACCCTTATTTTCTCCACTTAGTTAGTCTGTATGTTTTAAAAGGAATAAGTTATATGCTCATCATTTTTCTTGTTGTCCAAGGTCCCAGCAACAAAACAGTAGGGAACTCCTATTGCACATTTCGGCTCGAAAAGTATTCCTTTCTGCTCTCTCTAAAACGCACAGGTCTAGTGATCCAAGTTAAACATTTCTGGAATTTCACCATAAGTCAAAAACAATATTAATTTTGAGCCCACATATTTTTCTTCTGGTAGGGTATAAAAGTTTAAAATAAGTACGCGCTCCAGACAATCTGTAAATGGCAGAGAGCAATAGATGAAATAAGGAAAGGAAAACAAAACAACACGCACGTTTAACAACAGAGCAGCAGCAATGTTGGGTGGTACAAACTTTTTTGGTATGATTGTGGGAATGAGAGTCTTTTTTCCCCCTCTGTGGTCTGGTTCAAAGGGAAGCAAAGGCTGGCATCAAGCCGCTGAGCCAGGTCAGAAGATTTCTGTCCCGTACAAATCCTTAATCGGGGTTCCTCCTCAGTGGGAAGCACAGGGATTATTGCAGAATATTAGCATGGCATTTCTGAGCTCCCTCATCCCTCACTCCCTCCCTGCACGGGAGACACCACGCTGCTGTTTGTCTGAAGTCTAAGGACTGCCACAGCCATCTTTTTCAAATTAAAATGGCAATGTAAAGTTTTGTACATGTTAGTTCTCCTAATTGACAGTGGCTTGTATAATTAAAATAAAATCACTAATATTTTCTCTTGTTTTCTTTTTTATCACTGAAGTTCATTTTTCAGTAACTCAGACAAGGTCTTCATTTTTATGAAGACCCACGCTGACCTCTAAATATCTGATTTTTTTCAGTGAGTGTTTATGCCCATCTGGTTTGAATTTAGCATTCTTATGAGTCATTTCACTTTGATAGGAACACTGTGCTGTAGAAAACTTCTTTTAATATTTTAACGTTTTAAATCAAACGCTGCATAGTGCATTACCTAAGCCCCACTACAAATATGGAAGCCAGTGGGTTTCTCTTCTTCATTGGAGATGGCGTTTGCTCTCTTTGTGAAAGAAATGTTGCTTATAGTAGAAAGGTCTACAACACACATGTGTTCAAGTGTTTTACCATCTTTTGCTGCCACATCCTTTCCCAGAGTTAATAACAGCCTTTTTGGAAACGGCCTCAGTAGAGGAAGGATGAGTGATTCTATAGGAAGTAAGGATGCTCAGCACTTCCTTACATCTGACATTTAACCCAGGCAGAAGTGCTATATTTATTTTTCTATCAACACTGATTTTATTACTTATTATGTTCTTTCTATGTGCATTTCCTGGTGTTGAAGCTATAAGCAGCTATTTCTTTTTGTGCAGGGAAGCTTTTAAATAGATATTTTAAGAAACTCTAAGTGATTTGCAAAAGAAAAAACCCATCTAAAAGAGAATTTGTTTCTGAGTAAGTCTGAGTAAATTGCTTTAAACCAAGTGAAAAATACAGTATATGATACAGGAAAAATGTAAGCATAAATGCAAACTGTTCAAGCACTTACTAATTTTAAGCCAATTCTTAGCAATTTTAGAACTTTGATGTTTTCCCACGTACATAGAAATTAAACTGACACTTAAGTCTTCTTCCAGTTTATGGCCCTATTATTTCCTTCTTCGAAGAGTCTGATTCTCTTTACACTTCTGTGTCAGGGTAAATTGGGATACAAGTAACAAAAGACAGAACCTAATCTTCCAAAGGTGGAAGCAGGACGGGCTTGCGGTTAGAGTACTGATCTGAAATGCTAAAGAGTGGCCTCCATTTCTGATTCTGCTGCCAAACACTTTCCCTGCCATAGCACGTGCTATTTGGGATACAGGTATGCCCAGTCCAGGTCCAGGTCTGACACCAAACCCCTTTTGCATTGACATTATATGGATGCAATGCCACGCTCGGGCGCTTTACTTCAGTAAAACTAGGGAGAAAGGTTAGGTTTCCGTTATTGTGGATCCTGACGCAGGCACGCACTGACCCACAGTGTAGATGGGGGGGGGGCATACCTTGTTGTCCCAGCTGCCTTCATGGCCAGACTTGGGCAGGGGAATCAGCTGAGGGACCTCCCTTTCCAAATGTGTCCCAGGTACTTTCCACAAAAGCCAAAAGGATTCATAGGCAGCTGCTGCCCAAGTTGTCCCCACCACCCTTAGCATATGCCGTAGGAAGGCATGGACCCATTGTATCCCAGGCAGAGGGGACTGTCATCCTCACTTGGTTCAGCAGGGCCTAGGGCAGGTAATGTTGTTAAATTTGGTTGAAATTGGCCAAAAGTTGTTCATGGGGAGACTGGCAGACAGACAGACAGGGTGGTTGCATAAATTCAGTTTCCTAAGGAAACTGAGTTAAGAAAGGAGGATAATAGCACTTCCTGACCACATAAGGATGTTATGAGAATAAAAATGTTTCTGGTGGTGAGATGCTCAGGTATTACAGTGATGGAGACTGCCAATTGCTAGCCAGTTAGATTAATTTTAGCATCTTTCTTTCCTCTTTGAAGTTGTGTACTACACATGGTTATTTGTGGGCATATCTTTGGAGCCAGTGGCTCTGCTAATACAGGTTCTGCATGAAGTATCAGCACTGACTGAATGGGGTGGGAAGAAATTCAGATTTTGTCTGCTGGAACACTGGAAGTGTGTACGGCAAAATACAAGAATTCCTAGTTATTTTTCCATGAGAAGAGTATGTTTAGAGTACAGCACTAACCCCTTTCTCCAGAAAGTGCGTCAATTGAAAGCAATCAAATGTGCTTCTTATATTTAATTGTAGTGCATTTCCTGTCCTTGAATTTTGAAAAATTGTGGTCATAATAGTGGGAAGGGCTTTGCAGTTAAAAACAGGTTTGAGCCTCAACAGTACATAACAGGTTGCTTTTTCTGAGCAGAGAAGTAAGCAGCAGTAAATCATTAAAGCCTAAGTTCATGAGGAACCTGAGCACGTCTAACAGGGATCAGAAAGAATTTGGGAAGCTGTTTCAAGACTAATAACCTGAAATGTGCTGCTCCTGCAATGCCCAGTGCTGCAGGACATTAAACTCTGAAAGTGGTTTGGTTTTCCATTTCCAAGCCTTGGGCAGGGGTAACTCAGCTGCTGGGCACAGTGAGAGCAGCCTCCGAGACCTGGGCATGCAGGCATCTGCCTTGATCTGGAGGTCTACTGGGACCTGTGGAAGAGGTGATTCTCCTTGTCATATCAAGCCTAGCAAAACAGGTGGTAACAGCTCTTTTAAAATCCAGTGGCAGTAGGATGGGGAGAGCAAGGTGCTGTCCTGTGGTTACCCCATGCACGTGAGTTGGGGCTGATCCCCTGGTCAGTTTTCCATGTGCTCCTTCCTTGCTGGGACAAGCCCTTTTCCTCTCCTTTTCAACTAAAGTAGAAATTGCTTGGAAGATGGAGCTGGTACATCTTTGTGCTCCTCAGGAGGGAGGAATTCAAACATCTGCTCCAACATGTTTTTAAACATCCTATCTAATAGCTCCTCTAGCTACAGGGCGGCAGGAGCCTGGGTCCCTGCAGGCAGACAGGGATTTTGTGATTGAATTTGGGTCTCCCGTGTGCTGGATGAGCGCTCCTGCCACTGCACTACTGTAAAAAGAGACACAGATGTCCCTGCTAGCTGGCTTTTATAGCATAAAAAAGAGGCTTGCTCTGCTTTTGAAGGAGAGATGTTAGCCCCCAAGCTCAGAGGTAGGGGGGAAGCCATGGCATGCACGTCTTTAACCGCCCTTCTCCTCAGGGTGGGTTTTTCTGGAGTGTCTCCAAAGACCACTAACTCCCCCTGCATGCTGGAGCTCAGCACCCAGGGAAAAGGTCTAGACTCCCGTATCCATAACAGGCATCTCACATTAGGTGGTGCAAGCCCTGGCACGCGATGATTTGTCCCCGCAGTGTCTGTGTTTGTTTAAAGAGCTATATGCTGAGCCAGGTCAGTGCCTATTGCATCAGTCATAACAGGCTTTCAAGATTATAAATGGGGAAAGTGCTGAGTAACTTGTGATTCAGCCTTATTATGATTTCTAAGTACATATTACTAATACACTCCCTGCTATTACACTACTTCCCCCCTGATTCAACACCTACACCCGTTCCCCACACAAAGCCAGAGCTGAGAAAGCTCCACTTATTTTTGGTAGCTGGTAGGAAATGCGGAGTTGACTCATCCTTCACTCGACATTTCTATCGCCCTCAAAAACTCCCTTGTTTTAAACTGTTTACTCTGTGCCAAGATGCTTTCTTTAGAAAACAGTAGTGACAGAAGCCAGCCAGTTTAAGGCAAATCTGCAGATTCTGCATCTGCTGCATGTGGCAACTGGTATTTTTTTGCCTTTGTGTTTACCAGGAGTTATCCACAGGATTTTTGAGAAAGAGTGAAAATTGAGCCATCAGGTGGTTTCTGTGGTAGAAGCTTGAATGTTTTATATAAGAAAAAGACAACTTTGTTTCTTTTGGCATTATCTTAGATGAAGTTAATGGTGGGTGGAGGCTTCCCAGGAAGGAAATGTGTAGGGGTAAAAAATGAAATTGTGGTGGACCACCACCCTGTAGGACCTCGGTGGAAACCCTGAATAATTATCTGAATGCTCTGGGTTAGGGAAGTTTGGGTCCTCTTCAGCTGGGGCTTTGCAGACCAACAGTGTTGCAGAAAAGCCAGTTTGTGCACCTTTCGGTTGGTGGCAAGAACACTGTCCTGTTTTCCCCCAAAGGGGACAGACCCTTACTCACTGGAATTAATTCTGATAACTTTGCTTGCATAGAGACATCTGTTATGCCAAGAAAGGTCTCTTTTGAAGAAAGAAAGATTATTTGTGTGGTAAGGGCCTGCAGGTCAGAAGCTCTGGGGGAAGCTGGGAGCAGTTATGCCAGGCTCAGAGGGGTTCCTAGTGCCAAGAGTTATGCTCCTTCTCTCTAAATGGGGCTGTGGTGGCTCCCAAAATTGGAGGCAGAGCCCTGAGGCTCGCTCAGCAGTCAGCAGGAGGAGAGGGGCATCTGCAACGTCTTGCTCACTTTCTCCTCCTTTCACTCCAGACACTGTCAAGGCACACAGAAGTCACCAGTCTCTAATTAAGGCAACTAATACAGGCATCTCAGTTAATCACCTGAAGTTAGAAGGGATTACTCTGGGATCTGAAGTGCAGATTACATCTGTGACAGCAATCTGAGAAGCAACATCTCCATCTTTCCTATCTTAATTGAACACCCAAACCCCAACATTTTTCTGTCATCATCCCAGTTTGGGAACTCCTACACATGTCTGGAGATACTGCCAGTCTAGCATCATGCTGAAGTCAGTGCAGTGGTGTAGGTGAAGCCCTCGTGACGTGGAGGTGGACACCACAGTAGTCACCTAGGACAGGGGACAGCAACTTGCGGGTGCCAGAGCTGCAGCAGCAAACCTTCTGACAATAGCTGTGGGAAATGCCACATCTGCAGAAGTGAGATTCAGCAGTTAAAATTAATTATAAGGCATGAGCACTGTACTAATTACAGATTTCTCTGGAAAAACGGGTGCTCTTTGTCCTTGTGGAGTGGCTTGGAGGCTTTCCCAGGAAGGAGGGAGATGTGTGCTCCAGGTAGTCCTTGGTTCAAGGGACTTGAAACTTCAGCTTCTGTAGGCAGGTGAGTGCTTTGGTCCCCAGATTTAGGCTATTCAAGCTTTCTTCCACCAATCCCACTGTACCCATCTACTCAGTTGAGTCCGGCACTGGCCTGATGGCACCAAGCAAAAAAGGTCCATCGGTAAAGGAGGCACAGGGATGCTTGCTCATCTCCTTGAGTCCAGACAGCATCGATGAGGAGAGAGTTACCTGCACAGCGTGCTCAGCACCACTTTGGACACTTCAGAAGGATATTTCCCAGCTACAGTCTCCCTGGGAGATGGAAGTAGGTCTTTATCTCTGTGGTAGTGGTGGGCTGTGCTGAGATCATGGCCAGGGACTAACTTTGGGCCACCCCAGAGGAGCAGGTGCTCAAATGGAAATTAACTTCATCCATTCATCTATGGTTTGTAGTGGCAGGTGGAAAGTGCCATCATCTCTACTGCCTATGGTCAGTGTCATACCTCGCAAGAAGAATACAATCAGTTGGAAAAGATCTTCCCAATGTCTGTTAAATGCAGACAAAAGAAGACACAACCAAAAATAAAAATTACAGAAGAAGAGCTAGGGGTGTTGACTTATTTGGAGTAAATCCTTGAAACCTTTAGTCATATTGCTCTGGTATACAACTGGTGGTGACCTGGGGAGGGTAGTTCATGGTGCAGGTCAGGCTAAGCAAGAGGCAGTACCTGAACCCTGTGGGTCAGCAAGTGCATCTTCTATATGATATCAGTTGATTCTGCATTTCAGAGGGACTGAAATCATCACTATTTCCTGTAAAAAATGAAAGCTTTCCATTTCATAATTTTCATTTAGATTTCTTTAAATGTTTGGATATTTTCCAGTACTTCCCCGGTAGCTGCCACTGTAATGTTGTTTCAAACAGAGACTCATGTGAGCCACCAGGCTGCCAAATATAAAATTCACCCTAAAAATGCCAGGCTTGTCTTTCTACTCTTTCTCCCAGTCCCTTGGGCATTACACAAGCTTCCTCCAGATTTTATCCTGAGGTCCTCACCATACCACCTGACCTCCTCTTTGTGGTGAAATCTAGCTATTACAAAACATCTTGACCTCTGAGAGGTTAAGCAGGCAAGCTTACATTAAATCCAGAGACATTTGGGTAAGCACTTTCTGACAAAAACAGTTTTACGTATTTGCAGTTCGAGGTCTGGTGGGAAGTGCTGTTCCTAGAAAGCAGAAAAGCAAGAAATTCACACTTGGGAGTGGAAGGTTCACAATCAGGTTAAGAACACAGAAGGGAAAATAATGTTAATGCTGTTAAGCATTATTGTCTAAAGAATGTTCTTTCCTATAACTAGTTAGTTAAGTGCCTGTGTGGTACAATTTGACTATTTAAAGTTTGTGTCTGTAATCCTGGATGAAAGGAGATCTAGACTAGATATTCAGAAGAAATTTTTCACTACGAGGGTTGTGAGGCAGAGGAAGAGGTTGCCCAGGGGAGTTGTGGCTACCCCATCCCTGGAAGTGTTCAAGGCCAGGCTGGATGGGGCTGTGAGCAACCTGCTCTGGTGGGAGGTGTCCCTGCCCGTGGCAGGGGAGTTGGAACAAGATGATCTTTAAGGTCCTTTCCAACCCAAACTGTTCTATGATTCCATAATTATTTTCTGCATTACTGGAGTGATCAGATAGCATCTTTAGAACTACCTGTGAAGCCTTCATGCATGTGCTCTTCCACTTTGTGGCCGTAATAGTTGGAGGAGCAGAGTACTGCAAGTCTTTGGGAAAGCTATGTGTGTCGCCTGCTTCCTTCCCTCATTGCTTTTTTGGAGGATGTATCACAAGGCTCGTGCTGTAGACCCAGCTTCAGCTGGGAGCATACTTTCTATAGATGCAATTTGTACAAGGTTTTGGCATCTTTATCTGCAAAATAATCAAAATTATAGAGAATTTACAGACTGTGTACTCAGCTGGGTATCCTGAGCTTATCCTGAAGTTAAGCGATATTCATCAAAAGTATTTGAGGCTCAGCCGTTCTAATTGTGTTGCTCTTTATCTTACTACTTTATTTCCTTTAGCTTTTCTTCTGTACAGTAGAAATCATTATGGCATTTTTTTGACTTGCAGGAATCACAGATCTATTTTTCTCCTGCTCCAGTGTTACACCTATAATGTAATAGGAACTGCAGTCTTGTTTGAATTACCATTGTGTTGCATTTGGATGCTGTTGTGTCTGGTGGTCAAAGCACTGGGAAAAGTAGCTCATAATCTGTGAAACACATGAACTACATTCCTGTGACATTTAGAAATACTTGGCAGAGAGACAGCATTGACTGAAAGGGAGCAAGGCACCATTACCTTCCCTTGTAGTTTGCTTTGTGTTATGGTGGCTAAGAATGCTGTTGCATAACAATTTTTAGTTGTATTTCTTTTAGGCTAAGAGGCCAGTTGTGTTAGCAAAATATTCTTTTTTAGTGTGTGTGTTTAGAAAGAACATATTCATCACCGCACACCACTGCTCATTTCCCAGTATGTAACTGACAGCTCAAATGAAGAGAACCTCCTGCAACTCACTGTAGGTGAAGATGACTGATCCTTTACTGGAAAGACCTTGACTAAGCTTTCAGATTTTATTACCTCTTACAATGTTTATCCTCTGGGAGATCAATTTCTTGAATTTAAAAATGTGGCAATATAATAACCAATACTTCAGTTACAAACATAAATTTTCCTTGCTGAGGAAAGAAAAGAAAATTAACCTTACATTCTATACTAAGACAGTTTTAAACATGAGAAGGAATAGCAAACTCTAAGTGGAAAAGTGGCAGAACTAAACACAGAGCTGAATACTAGTGAATACCTTGTCACTGTGTCAGACTCTCAACTATCCAAGCCTTGGTGAGTTTATTTAGCCATGTGGAGGGTATCAAAGGAAACCTTGAACCCTCAAATATCTCCATGAACAGTCCCACCAAGCCCCATGGGACGTGATGGGACCCAACCTTAGGCATGCCATAAATGAGTCTGATGGGCTGCAATACAGCCTTCTTGTCATTCTAGGCACTTTGATCAGAAAAGCCACTGAAAGCTACCACTATGACACGGTGGCCAGGGAAGCCCTGTGCCAAATATTCTGTGACAGGGCTAGAGCAAGCCAGATATGAGGAGTTTCCAGCAGCTCACCCAGGAACCAGGCTTTCCCCACTGTGGTACCCAAGGCTGCAGTAGCTATGGGTAGCTCCTAGTAACTCCTAACCTAAAGCAATGTCTTCTGGATAAAGAAGTCATGGGTCTCAGGGTGGGATGGACTCAGGAAACCATATATTCATTCTTCCATTGAAGCTCTGCACTAATTTCCAGCCCATTACCTACATGTGATATTCATGTATGATAGGTAATAGCTATAATATCATATAAACAGTAATTTATGATAGTTGTATGATAGGTGTACTATCTGTGTCCTTGCAAAATGCAGAAGCGGAAAACCTCAGCTCCTTGCTTATTCCTGTAGGACATGCTCTTAGAAATGGCTTTTTGTGTTACCACTTCCTTTAAAACAGCCAAACTTACCCCTCAGTCACACAACAATTTAACTGCAATCCAGCTGACAAGTAGCTACCAGCAGTATACAGGGAATCAGCTGGCAATATAGACCCTGTTTACCTCTGGACAGTGACCCTTATGATCATGGACTGTACTGTTGTCAGACAAATTTTATTACCCAGGCTGGGACAGGGGCTTAGTGAGACAACATCATTTCAGGTAATGCTGAACTGGTAGTGGAAGGGAGAGGGAAGGATCAGGGATATGGACTTCTCGCCTTTTCTCTCCTACTAACACACACCAACTATTCATATTTGTTTTGTTTTCAAATCAAAACCCTCAACCTTTTTAAAAAAAACAACAGCCAAACACTCTGTTAAGGAGATTAACAAGGGTAACTACCTGTAGGTAAGAAAAAAGATTAAGTAATGTCACCTTATTGTACATATTTAATACCACCTAAATTGCTGGAAGAAGGTCCTGTTTAACCTCATGCAGCAGTTAAGATCTCCCTGTCTCAGGGCTCTGTAGCCGTAGGCTTCAGGGACCAGCTCTGCTAACAGGGATGTAACACTCACTGCTGTGTTTAAGAGCATTTGTTACTGGGGATTAGCAGTTTTCCCATAGTGCCCAGGAGCCCTGGCCATGGGGCAGAGCACCGTTGTGCTCAGAGCTGCACGAGTGTGCGGTGGTGTTGTCTTTGTAATATTTCAGCTTGATATGAAGGAGGGGAAAAAAAAAAAAAAAGGAAAAAAAAATGAGCCTGTGGGAGGAAGGTTTGTGTTGGCTGTAAACCAACACGTGCACAGTTTAATAACATACATCTATGTTCAGTGATTTCAGCTCTTATCTTTTAATTAGAAGCTATAGGACCCTAACCCAATTTTAAACAGCTTACAAGTGCAGATTTTATAGTCTTACCTTTTATTTTCTTTGTACTGGGGTGAAGTAGTGAGAAAAATTACTGTTAAGGAAAAAGCCCTCACAGTAACTATTATTCCTCAACAGATTTTAAGTTTTTATACCAGCTTTGAAGCTTCTATTTCCAGGTCTCCCTTAATTAATCCTGGGAACAGCAGGATTTGACAAAAGCGTGTTTTGCCAGTTTGAGAAGCCCTACCCTTACGAGGTCTTCAATTACATTAATTAATTGGTCTTATATAATTCAATTCGCGCAGCTGAATAGGCCTAATTAAAAATAAGTACATTTACAAGCTATCTTGTTACGGCAGCATTAAGGGTAATGAGTTCATTAAGCTCCACGTGAAGACATTATCAGGCTGAGGGGGTACAGGCTGCAACATGTTGAAGACACTCGCCGCCGAGGAAAGGAGGCTCTGCCAACAGAGATAGCCTATCTGCACCCAAAGCATTTACTTCAAAGATCGCAGATAACGTTGGAGAGCTTAATGAGGGTGTATTTTTCAAAATGTAAATAGGAGGATCTAGTGGGTGCATAAATTGCACAACACTCATGCTATAACCCTGGCGTGGGGAAGCAAAAAGGGTAAAAGTTAGCAGGTTACATCACTCCCCCTATTTCAAGGGGGTTTTCTGCTTGTTGAGCTGGTTCTATTAGTTCAGGAGTTGTCCTTACTCATTGGAAGAACTTCATAAGCTTGGTATGGCTGCCACATGCCCCCCCTTTGTCTGAGCACTCCTATTTGTGAGGTTTGTCCCCTAAATGGTAATTGAAATAAATAAATGATGGCTCGCAACGCTGTTGTGCCGCTCCTCTTTTAGAATTGTGAACTTTCCAAAAGCCTCTTTCAAATCAAAATGACATAAAAATCTTTATGGTAATACTGAAAACGGGATTTATTTTATGATATGCAGGACCGATAATTGATTCTTTAAAAGTATGCTGTGTTTTCACATGAAACATTAAAATGTTATGTGCTGAACTGGCAGACACAGGAAATTTTTAATATGCTGAAATAAAATGTGCTTAAATAACCCTCCACAATACTCTCGCATTCTTCGCTTTGCTTATATTGAGAACCAGCCGTCACTTTTAAGTTTTAATAAGTTTCATATGTTTTGTAGAGGAACTGTGTTTGGTTAATTCTAACCTTTAATTAGTAGCCTCTGGATTGGTGTATACCCCAGGCACGGGGATGTTATTAGTGTGAACTGAAAGCTATGTGTGTTACTCCAGAACAGATCAAAACAAACCTTGTATGCTCTGACAGCATTAAACCCCACTGAGACCTGGTGCAGGATATGGTTTTGCACTTGCAAAAGAAAATTGTAATTCACAAGCCTTTGCCAGATGTTGTCCCCTCGATACTTCAGCTTCATTACTTACCTACCGAGTAGGTGGTCACCTAAGGTAAAGCCAATGTGCCCTGTTAGAATGTTTGCTAGACTAAATGATTTGTCTGTGTTTTTTTTTTTCTTCTATAAAAAGAACAATAACGACAAATATTAAAGGGATGTGCTGGAAAATGGCTTTTTAAATATGATTAGGAACCTATTGTTTTCTAAGACGAATGTAGTGGCTGCTCATCTCTGGATTTTATTAGCATGTAAATAGCTAGCACAAACATGCATTACTATCAGACTATTATCATATTTTAGCTAGCCAGCAAAAATCATCTTTACTATCTGTACAAAATGAAAAAAAGTTGAAACTTTGCAAGCAAAAGAGAAACTTGACCAAAAATATTGTATTCTGCCTTTACCCAAATTTACTTTGGAAACGGCTTTGGTGACCCTGCCTTGGTGTCTTTACATCCTCAGATGTAAAGACAAAAACCATCACTTACATGTTATAAATGTTATTGTAACTCCTGTGGTCCAAGAATATGTGAGTCAGGACTGTGGACAGAAAGGAAAATTAAAACAATGTTCCACAATTGGAAAGCATGGAATAATTTTTAGACTTAACCTTCTTCAGCAATTTTATGTAAATTTCTGCATACAGAAGGGGACGTTTCTGGGTTAGGATATGCAGATAGCAAGTGCTTCTTATATGCACTAAGAAGAGTTTTAAAAAGCAGTGTTGTTCTCTCCATCTTCTGAATTTTTTAGAAGAATTTGATAAACATTTGACTCTGAATGCCATAGGTTACTTACGCTGTGACTATTGAAGCAGTAGAAATCTTATCTGCTACCGTGGTGGAAACCAGCCTGTGAACACCAGGCATTCAGTGACATACTTACGTGGTCTATTTTCGACTGGGCCTAATGTAAGAGTTGTGATAAAAGGGCAGGTCCTGCTGACACATTGGCACGTGGAGAGAAGTAGCAGCCCTGCAGCCAGGTTTCCTTCCAGCAGCACCACAACAGAGCTGTGTCTGCAGGCGAGGCTGTTCTCCTGCAGGATCCAGTCCGCCTGAATGCAAATGGGATTGTTTTATTGATTGTTTTGCTGCTCGCCTGAATAATTTCATAGAATCATAGAATCATAGAATGGTTAGAGTTGGAAGGGACCTTCAAGATCACGGAGTTCCAACCCCCCTGCCGTGTGCAGGGACGCCTCCCACCAGACCAGGTTGCTCAAAGCCCCATCCAGCCTGGCCTTAAACACTTCCAGGGATGGGGCATCAACAACTTCCCTGGGCAACCTGTTCCAGTGCCTCACCACCCTCACAGTAAAGAACTTCTTCCTAATATCTAATCTAAATCTCCCCTCTCCAATTTAAAACCATTACCCCTCGTCCTGTCACTAGACTTCCTTTCAAAGAGTCCCTCTCCAGCTCTGATGTAGGCTCCCTTCAGATACTGGAAGGCTGCTATCAGGGCTCCCTGGAGCCTTCTCTTCTCCAAGCTGAACAGCCCCAGCTCTCTCAAGAAATACATGGCAGCAAGCGTATTTCTTTTCCTCTGTAAAAGAGCTTCACGCGGCTTTAGTTTTATCAACAGGCTCCTCCATGAGGAAAGTCAATAGCTGTCATGGAAGTGATTTGAAATTAGTCACACAGCAAGTCCCAGCTATTTTGTTACAGCACACAGAGTGTGATGTTATTTCCTTGCCTAGGAACACCACACCAGTGACCCATTTTGAGCAATTGCCCCACATCTGTCTTTTCATGCCTCTTGGATTCAGTGGTATCACACCCTATGTCCGTGTAATCGAGGAAAACCAATATTCTCGCTCACGGGCAGCAAGAGCCAATTCATTCTCTGAACCTGGCTTTTGAGGGCTTCCAGCACTAAATTTTGTGTGTAACAAAGCAATAAAATTTGCAGGCTGACCTGAGCTAAGCTTTGAGGTTTGAGAAGAAGTTTGAAAAGCCAGGGTCATTTTTCCCCCTTCTCTTTTCCCTTCCTCTTTTAATAAACAGACTGAGGTAAATCTGCCAACTTCTGTTCCAAGAGTCTCTGCAACATACATCTTATTCTACACGTAAACACTGCAGGTCACTTCTTTCAAGCCTGTTATCTTCCAGAGCTTAGACCTGGGTTAATCTCTTCTTTAGACAGGTGACTTTCAACTCCTTGACAGAAATCTGAACAGCCTAAAAAATTGGTTCTGGTCAAAATTACAGATCAGCTGGAAGTTCACATCCAGTCGCACAGGATTTCCTGTGGAGGAATGAATGAATGAATGAATGAATGAATGAATGAGTGAATGAATGAATGAATGAATGAGAACCGTTTTATTTGTCAATTATGTTGTTTGCCTCCAGAGGATAATAGCCAAGCAAATTAATTAGTGAAAATAAGCCACAAACCCATCAAAACATTCAGGCAAAACTTCACTCAAACTAACATGTTCAATGAAACAGAAACTTGGACTGGCAGCTCGGTGTTTTTACACTATTTGTTGATTCTACTGACAGCTTTAATCATTGCTGAGCTGACACTCCAGTGGTACAAATGAGTAAATAAAATGTCAGTTTTGCTTACAATGACATTGAACATAACTGTTCAACCTTGACAGGTCTCCATTTGTAGACAAGAGAATCGCTTCTTTAGACTTTCCTGCAAGAATAACACAGCTAAAATCTGAACAGCTACCATACGCATGGCCTGTAACCAATAAAAGTCAGTTATTTTTATTTGCGCGTCTTTGACAAAAACTAATGGTGTAATTTGTATTTTTTTTTTCTTTTTTCTCCCCCTAGTCAGAAGGGCAGAGCGGCCACAACGTGCACACAGCTCCAGATCTCGAGGCAAAAGCCCCAGCTCACCGAAACTGATGAGAGCCTTGCTATCAGCTCCTGCGGGCTCAGGGCTGGCTCCATGCTTGGTTCTAAGGATTACGTGAAACTCTGGGTTTTTCTGTGAAAAATCCTGTGTCAAAGAGGTTCTTTGTTTAAGGCATAACCTGAGTTGTCTGTCAAACGTGGGCCCTGATCCAGCAAAGCACTTAAGCACATGTGTAGCATTGTTGAAACCAACGGGACTACTGCTCACATGCTTAAAGTCACGCGTGTGTTTAAGTGCTTTGCCGGCCTGAAGCCTTGCAGAAGTCCTTTATATCATGTTGATTTCAAAGCACATTTCATTATTACATCACCGTGCTGTTCTTGGCAGGGAATGAATTAATAAATGAGACAAGGAGAGGTCCGGCAGGAGCTGCCAGGGGAGTGGGACACTGCATTCCTTTCAAAACAAGGCTGTGGCAATAAGTTTTCAGGAGACATGAATCAGCCACGTAGGCAGTTATAAATAACATGGAGCAGCCGGGCCGGGTGACATACCGCTGCACTATGTATATTGCAAGAACATATCGATAACTGGGTACTTTGTGTTTTTAATCTTCCCGCAGACTTGGCATCCTCCCACCTTCCGAGGCCAACCGGAGCCTGGTTGGTGGGAGAAGGCACCCGCTCCTTCTCTCCGCACGGGATTTTAATGCTATTTATTTCATGAGCTGGGATTGCACGGCTGGAGAATGGTGCTGTTTATGCCACACTGTTGGCACACAAGTGCTCTACAGATATATTAAAGCCAAACTGTCTACTTGAGGACACAGTGAGAAGCACAGGGTTGGGTGGAGGGATGTATGCGCTCTCAAAGCACATGAGCTGAACCCTCCCAGAGAGCTCCTGAACCCCGTGGCCATAGAACCATAGAATCATAGAATGGTTAGAGTCGGAAGGGACCTTAAAGATCGTCTTGTTCCAACCTCCCTGCCATGGGCAGGGACACCTCCCACCAGAGCAGGTTGCTCAAAGCCCCATCCAGCCTGGCCTTAAACACTTCCAGGGATGGGACATCCACAGCTTCTCTGGGCAACCTGTTCCAGTGTCTCACCACCCTCACAGTAAAGAACTTCTTCCTAATATCTAATCTAAATCTCCCCTCTTCCATTTAAAACCATTACCCCTTGTCCTGTCACTACACTTCCTGACAAAGAGTCCCTCTCCAGCTCTTCTATAGGCTCCCTTCAGATACTGGGAGGCTGCTATAAGGTCTCCCTGGAGCCTTCTCTTCTCCAGGAGTGTGTTGCTGTTTGAGTGCTTGGCTTAAAGCTGAGCTTCTCTCGTATGCATAGTCCCATCCAGATCAAGCATTCTGGGAAACCCAGGAACCCACCATTGCGACATGACCTTGTTACACCTTACCAGCAGCCAACCTCACACCCTGCTGGTGGTGAGTTGGCTTGTCAGCCAGGTCCATGCTTGTTGGCAAGGTTTCAGAGCCCACATTTGCAGAGAACCCCTTGCCACCTCATCATGGCACTGCACTCTCACCGCCACCTCACCCGGGCTTGCTTGGCACAACGGGGTCTACAGGCAATGTCTGCTTTGGTAGGGATGGTGGCAAAAGCCACCCTTGTTTCTACCTTTGTCTAGCAGTGGTAAGTCTATTTAGGAAGGGAGCAGCTAAAGAGAAAAGGAAAAGCACTTTGTGGAATAGGGTAGGAAAAAGGGGGCAAGTGTAGAGAGGATGAGCTAGGAGGAAGGAGGTAGCAGACAGTAAGGAAGGCAATATCCCAGGAATAGCTGAAGGTACCTTTTGCGACCTGTCACCTGGGAATTACTGGGAAGCGAGGATGGGGAGGGGGGGTGCGGGCATGCTCAGCCATGATGCAGTGTTATATGCCGTGGGGAGAAGGTGTCGGGAGCAAAATCTGGGAATGGAAATTCAGTACCACAAAGAACCTGGCTCAGTGTTATCTGGGAAAGGCATCAGTGGCCCTTTCACTTTGCTGGGATTGAATTAAATACAACTTGTATTGATCGCATGAATAAGAGGGAACAACAGAAGCTATAGAGCTTTCAAAGTTATCTTCACACGCAATAAAATGTAGATAAATAGCACAAGTCTAGTACTTCTTCCCTCGGAAGGTTTCTTTTAAGGAAGCCACTGTGCTACAGATACTGACAAGCAGCTGGAAGAAAAAACTTCCAGAATCGTGGAGGCCAGTGGGAAGAGGGGCCAAGCTCCCTGTCAGAGCCTCAGCTCCATATGCCTCTTCTGTTGAAATCTGCAAAAACTTGGTAGGAAGGACAAGGGATTTATTTATCATTTCATCTTGGAATTCTAGCAGTTTGGCCCTGTTTTTCATTTTCTTGCACTCTTTTGATTTGTTTGTTTATTACTGATAGATTACTTTAATGCCATTCATGACCAGAATACAACAGATCACATAATTAAATTTAAACAAAGTAAAACCGACTACGATTTTCTAGTCTGAAATGGGGAATGATTTAGATTATTTCCTTGAACTAGGACCCAATGTCCTCTTTGATGAAAGCTACAGGAAAGCTCTCAGCGGCAGCTTAAACACACCCTGCCAAGCTCACAACAGAGAAGGAGCACTCGCACACTTTCAAGAGGATGTTTTGCATCCTGTTATTCCAGCAGCACGCGGCATTGCTGCTATCATGGAAGCTGCTTTTCGTGGGAAACCTCACTTGGAGGTGGGGGAGTCGGGCTATAATCATCTCTTCCTATGGATGCATTGCACAGGGCTGGGGCTTGATACAAAATGAGGACCAAATGCAAAGCCCCCTATAACCAGTAGAAAACTTTCTGTGATTTCTCTGGGCTTTGGGTCAACTTCTCCGCCTGTAATTGCTGATATCGGAGGAATGTTACTTGTGCTGTGGTACTTGCGTGAAGAATCAGACCTATTGTTTGGTCAAGCTTGTTGCAATATGTTTGCTAGCAAGTGACTTAACTTCTTTGAAGGATTTAGATCTGCTAAACCATCTGGGAGAGCAAAAATAATGCAAAGTGTAATTTTAATGTATGTAAATGTAATGCAAAATGTAATTTTAATCAATGTCAGAAGTGAATCAGTTTTTACAATCTGATTCTTATCTGCAATTCTTATGAATAATGTGCTACAGCTTTTACATTTCTTGTTTTAGGACAGCTACTTCCCAATGCTTTTCCTTCTAAAAACATTGCAGGAGTGAGAAAAGAAAAAGAAGAGCTTGTGATAATACACTGCAGGGTACCCGTTATGTTCCCGATGCCTGCTGCATTCATCTTATCTTGGCCCCTGCAGTTCATCGATGCCCTACTGCAGAGGGCAGCTCCAGCAGATGGATATACCTGACTTTTTTCTTAACTCAGCAGATCTCATTTTGAGCAATTTTGAATTGAGGGTCCTCACTAGTGTGGGTTTTTATCTGGAGCAGCTTCGGGAGTGCTCCCCAAGCAGGAGCTGCCTCCTGAGATTGGTGAAGGCCTTGGTCCCACATCACTGTGCTTTGCCAACCTTTGGCCATGGGTTGCCTACATGGAGCATTATCCATCCTGGAGCTCACTGGCAAGACCAACTCCAGCTGTTACAGCTGCAGGCAGGGCTATGGTGAAAATCACTGATCAAGTTGAGACTCTGATGGTCTCACCAGGCAAAGAGCAAAAATGCTGACAAACTGCGCCTTTTAAAAATCACTGAGACATCTAGCCTGGCCTACCAGAGAATAGTTAAATATGAAAAAATCTTTTGGGATCCACACAGGGGTTTTAACCCCTGGCGTGAATTGAGGCAAACGGCTCTACTCAAGAAGGGTGCCTGGAAACTCATGTTAGAGGAAGGAAGCGTTAATTTAGGTAGGGGATGTCAGTGCATGGACAGGTTGTGGGTAAAATTGACAGCACCTCCCAGAAAGGATCGTTTGCTATATAGTGGTAGAAGTCGGGGAGGGCAGAGGTCTCCTGGGGGGTGACAGGGAAGGAAACTCCTGCAGCCTGCAAAGCTCGCCAGGGCAGGGAGCAGGGGAGCACCTGGTCAGTATTTACCGCTTTCCTGTGCTCTTCTGCCCTCTGCTCCATTTGGCTGTGAGCGGTGATGGCGTTTATTGCTTTTCAGGGATGGCATTTCTTCTGCATGACACTATTTACTCTGGGTGCAGGAGGAGGTGACCCGCTGATTATCCTAACGGACTGAAGGAGCAGAAAGTCAAGTTTCAAGCTATTGCTGTGACTTAAGAAACATGCAAGGCTTTTGCCTCTGGACATAATCAAGTCAACGTGTTCAGTATTGGTTTATGCTTAAAAAGCAAAGTAAAAGCAGATGAAGTGTATTTATAGGCTCATCAGCCGATGAATGGATGAAAGGGAAAAAGAAATTAATGGGAAAATGTCAGCCAGGATAGAGGAGGGAATCACTGTGAAGTTCATGTCCAGACCAACAATTTGGAGTTAATTCCAAAGACCAGGGTATCTTGATTTACAGTAGAAGAAAAATTGACATTTTATCAACTCTGAATTTAGAAATAAACCTGTAAAAATAGTCTAGTGTGAAGGAGATCCTTTTTTCCAGACTACCTCAGGCTGGGAAAGGCTAAGGGGCACTTAGGTCTGGCCACTTGCAAATGTGTGGCTTTGATTTGAAGCTCAAAATCTTAAAGAAAAAAAGGGAACATGGAAAGCAATGTTACAACAACAGAGCCTAAGCTCATTTATGCTCCCCAGCTTCAGACAAACCCGGATATAACTCTGAGAGTGATGAAGAGGAAAGAAAAGTGGAGGAGTAAAACACCACCTCTCTCTGTCTGTGTGTTTTTTTTCTCTGCTAAAATTGCTGCTGTTCATGTAGGCAAAAAATCTCATATTTAAGAGCTATTTTCGGCAACATGAAATACAGGAACAAGCAGAAAGAAACAACAGCCTTGTTAATTGAAATGTGAGGGCAGGCTAGTAACACAAGATACGATCACTGAACCGTCCCTCTTTTAAAAATGATTTAGGGAGTTGAGAAGAAGACTTTATATTTCATAAAAATCGCATTGTCTGATCTAGTCCAGTATTTAAGAGAAAGGGATATGAGGAAAGCAGATAATGAAACCCAGCCCAAGGAGGCCAGACTAGAACAAAGGAGTTGCTGTTGATTTCGTGTCAAGCTTTGCCACGGTTTGACTGTGTGATCTGGAGCAAGTCTTTACTTCCATGCTGCCATCAAAGGTGTGATTGCAGCTCATATAATCATGCCCTCAAGCTCTCTTTGCATCGGTTTAGCCATCTGTACCAAAGCCATCGTACATTTTTACCTCTTTTAAGGGCTGTAACGACGACTGACGTAATCCAAGTTCGCAAAAGCTTTTGTGGTTCTCTGATGAAAGGCATGGAAATGCAAGACACTGTAAAATTTCTGCCCATTAAGCCTACTGATAGAGGCATGTGTCTTGCTGCTGGAGGAATCCTTTAAAAAAACACAAAATCCATTGCTCATCCACTTTCTTCTGGCTGCAAAACTATTGCTGTGAACTGACGCAGGCTTAAAAATGTAAGCCAGAGCACAGAACTGAGCAATAGTACACAGATATATATGTTCTTGGCAGGGTCTTGATGCAGATCATGACCATGATCTGTTTAACGAATGTATATTCTTTAATGGTCTCATCCGGTGTTGATTTAAAAAGGAACAAATTGGAATATTTGTGCTCGAATGGCAACTAGGGGAAGATGACTCAAAACCAAACCATTCCCTTAATTCTGGTAGAACTCAGGGCTAGAAACAGCCCCTTGAAATGGATTTAAATGAGCCCAAATGGAGTTTACACACTGGTGTTCATAATACAATTCATGTTCCAGAGAAGTAATAACAGAGAACACACGTACAATAGAGGCTCAGTGCACAAAGCTTATAATGTACTATTTGCGAGGAATATTTCTTTAAAAATGTAGAGCAGGAGTATCACTTATCGTTCCCACATGGAACAAGTGGTGAAAAGGTTGTGGAAATCATTTTTATTGTTATCATATGTTTTCCCTAAATGTTGGTATAGGAGTAAACCTTTTTTGGTATTACTTACAATATGCTATTGTTTGACATCCAACATTACACTTATGTTTGAATAGCTTACCCTTGTAGCATCCTTCTTTTCCTTTGTTGATTAAGTCTGAGATAAATATACCATTGTTTTCATGAAGACTTAAAAACTATTCAGTCTCCTGCTGGGTGATTGAATATTAAAAGAATGGCATGAGCGGTCTTAGTGGAATAACCCACTCAGCCGGTTGTTCTTCTGACTGAAGGATCTGGGTTTGATGTTCTGATCTAGTTTCCTTCCATTCCTGTTCTTCAGAATGGTGCACAGGCTGGCTGTATGTCTCCTTCTGTCACCCAGCACCATCAAGAATTTGCAGTCGAAGCAGGTCTGTAGGATTTGGGGAACAAGTAAAACTTCCTACTCTTGGTTTCATTTGACTTGTGTGGTCAAAATGAATCCTTGTGGATCTCGTATGAAAGCTGATCAAGAAAGTTGTGCTGAAAAATGTGTGTGTAAACCTCTTGCAGAATGCCTTCCAAGTTTTGGGAAAATGCAACTTAGAGGTGTAGGGGAGGAGGCAGTTTTCAATGTTCCATTTTTATGGTTTTCAGGGGAATACCCAATGGTTCAGAAAATTAAATATGTATATTTTTATTTTTTAATTTTGATTTGATTAAATTTTGATTAAATTAGATTTTCTAACCATACATTGCCACTTACGTGTGAAAGGCAGAGCAGGTCACATCTTTATTCTGTGTGAAATAGCTGCAGTATGCCAGGCAGACACCCTCTGCTACATCCCAGCTGCTGAGAAACAGCTGAATTCTACTGATGTTGCTGGATATATAATATCTAAATATATTTTTAAATATATTCACCTCAATCAAAAGTTAAGAAGTTTGGTACCACTTTACACAACTCCGCTCTTCCCAGTGTGGGAACCAAAAGTTATTTTCTCATGCTTGAAGAGAAATGATGCATATCATGCATAAATACAAAGATAAACAGACATTAATAAATGTAGATATGTAAAGGAATTTGTTTTTTAAAACCTCAGTGATTCTCCAAGAGTTTTAGAAGAAGATGGGGCTCTCAAGACATGGGTGAGACCACTGGATCAGATACAGAATCACAGGATAACTGAGGTTGTAAGGGATCTCTGGAAGTTGTCTTGTCCAAACCCACTGCCCAAGCAGGGCCACCAGGATCAGGTTGCCCAGGACTGTGTCCAGATGGCTTTTGAATATCTCCAAGGACGGAGACTCCACAACCTCTCTGTGCAACCTGAGCCAGGGCTCTCACAGTAAAAACACATCTCCTGCTGGTCAGAAAGAGTCTCCTGTGTTTCAGTCTGTGTCCATTGCCTCTTGTCATTTCACTGGGCACCAGTGAAGAGAGCCTGGCTCCATCTGCTTTATGCCCTTCCTTCAGACCTTTATATACATTGATAAGACCCCTCCTTGAGCCTACTCTTCTCCAGGCTGAAGAGTCCCAGCTTTCTCAGCCTTTTAATCACAGGAAAGATTATTTAGCCCCTTCACCATCTTTGCGGCCCTTCACTGGACCTGATCCACTGTGTCCATGTCTCTCATGTACTGGAGAGCCCAGACTGGACTCAGCACTCCAGTGCTGAGTACAGGGGAAGGATCACCTCCCTTGACCTGCTGGAGACACTGTCCTTTTGATTTATTGCCATCAATGTTCCTGCTGATGCAGTTCAGCATCTTTCTGCAGTGTTTGCAGTGTCTCAGTGTTCTTTCATGTGGCTAATTCTCCGATTAGGTCTGTTGATCATGCCTAGCAAAAGAACATGTCCTGTGTAAGCTGATACCAGTTTTCAAGTCCACTACTGGCAAAAGAATTACCTCTTTATCTAGAAAATTTAACAGGGAAAGGACAGGGAAGCAGAATTTCTAGAGAATTTTCTAGGGGAAGTGCAGCCCATGAAAGCAAGATGGGCAGCGTCCATCATCCACAACAGAAAAAAAAGAATCCTTGGTTGCTCAGTGCTGACTCAGGACAACCATTGCTGGAGCACAACTGGGACCTCTCCAGCCTGGCAACTGCCACGGTTTTCCAGGCGCTGGGGCTCAGTGCAAGGCCCAGGAAATTTTAATAAATTAACCCTGCTGGAAAGAGTGAGAGGAGGTGAGGTGATGAATGTTTTCACTGGGCATCTCAGAGGGTGTCAGTGCAACCCAAAGGAGAGAGTGACCTGCTGCATGGCCATGAGAAGGCTTTTCTACCTCTCCTGCTCTCTTCACACACCTCCCTTGCCACGTCTCTGCGTGAAATCCTTAATTCCTGGTGTGCTGGTGCGACACAGAGAGTTTTACCTGGTATTGCCTGTATTTGCTGCTATGCAGTATTTCTTCATAGACCAGGCCTGTGAACAACAACAAAAAAAGAGTAGGAAAAATTCCCTGGAAAGTGCCCTGAGACTGCTGCTGCTTCCCGCCCCTTTTAGGGGCATGAAGTAACTTGGTTTCGGGGCCAACTATACAGAAATCTGCATCTCTGGAGAAGGAGTTTGCTGCTAGCTGTGAATTACATGCTGCTCTCTGCTATGATGGGCTAGCATCCACAAAAAAAGGGCCGCAAGCCCGCCCGAGCCCGCAATCACATTATACATGCCTGCACGGCGTGCCCTCTGAGGTGAGCTGCCCGTATTTTATCAGGAAAGCAGCCCCTTGCGTTGAAGTGTATTGATTCAATAAACTTGCATCAGCCTTTAAAGGCAAGTTGCTTTCACATAATGGCACATAATATCAAAAATATATGTTGTGTAGCTTACGTAAAGTTTTCATCTCATTTTCAGGAACTGTTTAAACAGAAATGTTTCATTTTAGGTAAATGTTAACATTATGTTAAGCTGTATTCTACTTCTGTGTACTAACAAAGGTCATGAATAGAGTAATAAGTGTTTGAGGTTTGCAGGATTGCTTTGATGTAAATTCTATTTGCCACTGGTATTCTCCATTTACCACATATATCCCTGGAGAATGGCTTGCCTGCGTAGCTCATAAATTTGTTATAAATCATAATGCTTCTATTACATCATTTCCAACCTATCCAAGCTAAAAGCACAATGTGATTTCTTTTTTTTTTTCCTCTGTGAAATTTCCAGTTTGGTGGCATATCTGCTCCATAATAAATTCCAGACAGTCATTCTTTCATGGTATATCTAACGTCTGTGTTTTGGACCCAATCTAGTTGATTATTGAAAACTGTGGGAGTCTGCCAGCGGTTGCAGCAGGACCAGAATTGGGTCCTCTCTGTGTGTAACTTGCCTTTGTTGGAGCAGCATGCTGGTTTGGAACCAGCTTCTGATGAGGGCGTATCTGGAGCTGCAAACATCAGATGTGCTAATTGTCTGCTGAAATGCTGGTTTCAGTGCCAGCAGTAAGTGTTGGGTGTCTAATTCAATGCTGCTTGTTTTCTTGTATGATTTAGTGCCTCAAAATTCATCTGTTACACTTTGTAACAATGGCAAATGAGGAAAATGTTGGCTTACATTTTGGCTTACAAATGGATGGCAAAATAGCAGCGGCAAAGCATCGTATTTCTGCTGCGTATCTGCTGTGTGTACTTTCACTCCAAAATAGGGAAGGGAAAAAACATTATGTGATTTCATGTCACGGTATTAGCAACACTAGGTATTAAATCTTGTTGAAAGATAAGTCTGTTAGCCAAGTACACTGTAAAGCGTAGGCCACCATTTGCAAGTATTTTTTATACCCAAGTTAGTCTCCAGACGTGCGTTTTCCATTGAATACAGTGGAACTATCCATGTGTGTTCAGTTATTCAGTTGTGTGGCTGCCATAGTCGGGACTTGGTTTGGTAGGAAGCAGAAAGCTGGGGCAAAACTGCTCATTTATAATATTCAGAAACACTTCAGCTTAAAAATTGCAAATACATCAAATTAATAGTAATCATGTGCTCTGTTTTTGACCAGGGGCATAATTTGGTGCTTACATGTGAGTCTACCTATTTTCTGTTTGTCCCCGATAATGACATAATGAAGAATAAAGCTAACCATAATTCCATGAATAATGAAACAGTGTTAACAGAACTATCTCTAAAAGGGAGCAGACAGAATGCAACTTGCATCTTTCATCAAGATTTTTTATACAACACAGTCAGAAACAAAATGTGGTTGAGGGGGGACTTTGTTGTTTTGGGTGGTAAAATGGTGGAAATCTTTTCACAGTGCTACTTCTGAAAATGTGTTCTGGAAAAATGTTGAAATATTCATTTTTCATTTCTTTGTCTCCTCTCGTCTCGTTCAGCCCATTCATTGTAAATGCAGCAGCATTTGGAATCAAGAAGTGGGAAGAGCTGCCTCAGGCACTGAAACCGGGGAAAAAGCTATGATGAAGGAACCAGAAGGATGCGAAAGGCAGGGCTTTTTAATATGACATTTTGGTCTTGTGGGATGGTCCTAGAGTGTGCAAGGCCTAGAGACCCTTTGGTTTTCAAGACAAGAGCAGGTTTGTAGAGGGGTCTTCAGAGATGAATCTCTGCAACGCAACCATCAGCAGAAAACTGCCCGTGCCCAGCTGTTTTCCAGTCAACCTGTAGTGGGGATAGAATAAACCATGGGGAATGCTTGGCCCATGGTGCTAAGCACCGAAAAGATACAGGGAACCACATGTAGTCTCTTTTTCAGCCCCCAAAACACCCTGCAGGAGAGACGTCTCTGGGCAGAGCTGAAACGAGAGGTAAAAAGACCTACACAGCAATGGGTCAATTAGGTACATTTTTGTCAGCAATTTCCCACATATACACAATCGCCGTTTAAAACAGAAGTCTCCTATCAAGCAATCCTTTGAAATTATTTACTCTTTTATGGTTGCAAAGTATGGCAACATAATACCTTTATTGGAAGCCCAAATAAACGGCATATGCTGCGAAGTGTCTATGAACAGGCTTTATGGGCTTGAATTCTTACGTCACACGCTGGTTACAATTATGACTCCAGCGAATGCCTCGGGGATGTAGAAGAGCATATATACAGGTTTAATGAAGGTATAAACTGATAATGTTTATTTTAAAAATATATTATCACGCTGAGAGAGATGGCGGGGGAAATGTCATAAATAATGAAAAGATTTACTGTTGCAAAGTGCTTTACAAGTGTTACAATATATTAAAAAATAGTGGTCCCCAATAAAGGCGTTGGCTGCATGGGGTAGTCCAACCAGCTCAGCAGCAAGCTCTACATTGGACCCCATGGACTGGAGTTCAGCGGCAACATGATGTTCTCCAAGGACGATGGCTTGTGGCACAGAAGTTTAGGGGTTTACGCAGATGGGGATACACAAGGTACGCTTGGGTATATCCCCATCCCTCGTTGGGATAAACTGTTATTAACTGTGACCATCTGGACCTTGACACCCTTTCGAGCATGCTTGGTGCCAGACTGTAACCAGCCAGGAGTCCTTGGTGGGAGTCATTTTCTGCACTTACTGCCAAGTTAAGACAGCAGTGTGTGGTTGCTTCAGCTGGAAATGTTTTAAAAACAGCTCTGGTGTGGCTCAGTGTTCTCATCCTCTTCCCATCCCATACTACGTTCATCTCCCTTTTTGTCTTAAAATCTTATTTTCTCAGCACCAGAAACATGATTTATTTTTCCCATTAACAGCTGAAATGAAATTCCTTTACAATGTAATAACTATCCCATCTATATAACCTTCCTCTGCCCAAAACTTTTAGGTACCGCACTGTTAGGAGACGTATTTATGATCAAGAATTTCTTGGCCATATTTGGTGTGTGTTTAGCTGTTTCAATATGTGTTCAGTTCGGATATACTCAGCGATCGAACAGTTGTTGTACATGAAGAGCAATCACTTTATGAACAGTTTTAGTGGCGGCTTTCCAACGATGTGAGAGAGTCAGACCACCACTGTCTCGGTGTCTTGCCCTGGTCCCACGCAGCAGAAGGTGTGAAGAAGTTGTGTGATTGCTCAGGCACATCAAGATTAGGATTTTCAAAGTGTTGAGAGGCGATGCCAAGTGATTAGCAATTCATGGGAGGAACACCAGAAATCATCCAGGGACCTGAGCCCAGACCTTCCCCATTCCAGGTGAATGCCATAACTTTGGTACCAGAGCCATGTTCAGACATATCAATTTAGAGCCAGCACCTGAGCTATGCTGAAGTGGCAGATCCCCCACACTGCAATCCTGCTGATGTCCCAGGTGGGTCCAAGCCCCCTGGCATGATGTATGATGCTTTGGGTAGGGCGTGCGAGCGGCAGAAGAAGCTGGCAGTGACTGGAGATGGTAAAGATCAGTGCCTTCGCCCTCACTGTGGGCTCCTAAATCATGCAGGAGAGGCATCTGTCAGCTTTACCCTAACCCATCACATATGGGATGCTGTATGTTTTTCTCCAACTAATGTTTTATGGGAAATACAAACCAGAAAACATTGACCCAGCCCTGCTCTGTGCTTCTACCACTGTCCCGCCTGGATAGTGCTGCCATCACAAGCCCTCGCGCGTCATTCCAGCACCCTGGTTTCCCCACCAGTTGGTCCCTCCATGCGTATGAAGCACCAGATGACCCACTAACAATATGTTTCAGCTCCCATCACCTGGACGGTTGCCACAAACACATCCACTCCATCCTTACATGTTTAGGCTGGAGGGACTGCTTTTTGGGGACAGGCAATAGGCAGGCAGTCCTCTCCTGTCCTCTTTTGAGCACAGAAACTGGGAGAAGCCCAGGGGAAAACTGCATCTCAGCATCTCATAACACCTCTCAGCCCTGCCCGCTCCCCGCCATGCAAAAAGGCTCCCTCATTCACCCTGTATTTGGAGTTTGGCCAGTGCTCAGAACCTGTGGTATAATAAGTACCCTTACTCTCTGCAGGGAAGAAGGAAATCCTGGCTCTGGTGAACTTACAGGCAAAATTCAGATGCATTTGCTTTATTCTAACAGCATTTAGCAGATGGGTTTCACTGTTAGTACTGAAGCCCTGCACCTCCTTTCAATCTGCTCTGTGATGTGACTGCTAAAGTACTACAAGATCAGAATTTACTATAAAGCTGAAATGTTAATATTTATACACTGTGTCCGTTGGGATAGAGTAATTCATTTTTTATTAAGAAACTATTAAAGCATTTTTCTAAATTGCCCCAAATAGGTTTCCCACCTAAAACATGCTGTTCTTTTTCCCACCCCCCAACTTATTTTTCTTTTCAGTGTATGGCTTTGATCTTTTGTTTGACTTGCGCTTCACAGAAAAATGCTCATAAACCTTCACAGAAAGGTTCTCTTGGCTTACAGCTTTATTCAAGAAATATGGTGGATCTGTAACAAAACCATTTTAGGAGCACTTAGGAAGCCTACTTGCTGAGTACCAGAACAAAAAGGTTCACTCCTTCAAATATTTAGAAAGGTGCTTTCCAATACAGAGAACTCTATTCTGATTTTGGTTACAGATTGTACCACACTTTATAAAGCTTGGCCCTTTAAAGCATGAATGAGCTTTCATGTACTTCAGTTCTTAAAAAGCTTTCAAGAATGCCACAGCAAGTCCATGCAAGTCTTTCTGAACGCTTCCCTGGTTCAGACAAGCATGAACCCAGTGGCTACAAACAAGTCCCTGCCTGCCTTAACTCCTGAGTAGGAACCGACCACGGAACAGAAGGGCAAGAGTTAGTAATTTGGCATAATCCTAGATTACTGCAGTTTTATTGCACCTCTCCACAAATTACAGATGTATGTGAAACTAATGGTTTTTCTAAGTGCCGATGTGTGCTGTGCTCAGAGGTACAGATTTAAGAGCAGGAAGATTATTTCTCAACAATTAGCACTTAAACTGCTATTATTGTAGCTTACTATAAAATCTAGGAAGAAAAGTTCACCATATCTAGATTATTCTCTCCTACGCTGTTGCAATCCTTTTTTTTTATTTTTATTTTTATTTTTTTTTTACAATTTCACCTTCTTCTGCTAGAAGCAAATAGGATGAAAGCAGTGAAGACAACCCAGTGCATTACAGCACAGATCTGAAGCTCTGTTGCTCTTTGCATTTTAATGTTTAAGCTTCACAAGAGATACTGCAGATGCAGGAGAGAGGGAGACTGGCCATCCTGCAAGGCCAAAGGACAATTCAGGCAAAGAGTTGGGGTTCTCTTCTTCTCTTCAATCCTATCCCAAAGCCTTTGAATCAAAGTTTGACCCAGGTCTCTGAAAGCTGAGGTGCAGCGTGTCCAGGGAGGACCTCACCAAATGCTGCGCTCTCAGCCTTCCCCACTCTCAGCTTTGGCTGCTCACATTGGCTAGAGAACGTAGATTTGAGGATCTCATATGATTGCAATACCTAATGTAGGTTAGCAGACATAGGTGCTAAAAGGGTGTTCTTGGCCCAGGACCAAATGCCTATTCTGGGAAATGCACTGTCAAAAAGGGGCTCAAGAAAGAAAGGAAACAACCTTTTAAAAAAAGTCTTCTCTTTCCCATGCAATAGCTCCACAGGATGAAACAGAAAAAAAGCTGTGTTTTTGGAGCTCCCTGGAGTTCAGAAATCTTCTTCTGGAAATTAATAGAAACATTTGTGCCTCCTGCTGAGGGCTGTAGACTAATTCACAGGCGCTGGAGAATCACAGAATCACAGAATGGTCAGAGTTGGAAGGTACCTTAAAGATCATCAAGTTCCACCCCCCCTGCCCTGGGCAGGGACTCCTCTCCCTAAATATATCTCTCTCCACGACACTCTGCAGGTTTGCATGACACCAGGGTTGGGGCAGTCTGAAGATGTGGCTATTGGATTTTGCAGGGTGCTGGTATGTGCTTCAGGTATGTGCACAGCTCTGTGTGCTCACAGGGGTTGTCCAGGAAGAGCTGTGTGAGCATGCAAAGGGGAGCAGAATGATTGTTGAGCCCAAGGTCCTCACTGGGAAAATCCAGCCCAGTGTCTTCACCCAGGAACCAATGCATTCAAACACAAGGTTTGCTCTTCTCATTAAGTGCGTGCTAACTAGGATGGGCTTCTCTAAGCAGTATAGTGAGCTATGGCAAGGTGGGTGCTTGCAGGGCTCAGGATGTCATGTTTATCCCTGTGGGAATTACGCTTGCTGCTCTCACTTCTCCGGGACACTTGAATCTGGCAGAGACCCAGCATTGCCCTCCCGGCTGGGTCTCTGCCTCTCGCTGCTGGTCCCCTTGGCTCCAGCCTGACAGCACAAGCCCTTCCATGGCTCCTCCTGAACAGGATGGCATCTCTGCTTCTGTTTTGTCAGTCATTTTCAGACAGCTCAGACTGAACAGGAGAATGGTGGAAATGACCAGGGCAGAGGAGAGGCTGCTCCTGGCAGTCAACAGATTTGCACCTGGCTGAACTGACCGTGCAGCTCCAACCTCATACACCTTCACACCCCCTCTTTCAGTTCCTAATTTTCACTTCTGATACCTAAAAGTTCGGGTCTTATTTGCTTTTTTCTTCCTCTGTCTCACAGGTTTCCTTTCTCCCACAGTTTCTGTTGCTCACATCCCGCTAGTCTTTTTCCTGTAGCCCATCATCTCCATCTCCTTCATCTGGCACCAGTTGCTGGGTGCGTGCAGGGTAACCTGCTTGTGGGCACACAACTGAGAGCCCCAGCAAAGCCCAGCTTAGTAGATGAGTCTGTGGTTCTGGATGAGGTATGACTGTACGAAAACAGATGTGACCGCACAAAACAGAGTGGGCCAGCACATGAATGAAGTTTCCATTCTGCCTCTCCAAGCTGCATAGTGAAAAGAGATGAAGGAGAGAGACAACAGTAATTGGCCAAACATTGTAATTCACATAGCATGTGATCCAAAATGCCTAGAGTTCGGTGTGAACCTCTGTATTTACTCCAAACTTTGGCCTGAGAATCGTGAACGAGACTTGGACCCAGTGGGAGGTGCTCCCGCTTCGCCCTTGGGCTGTTTCCCTCATGAAGGAAGGGTGCTGGGACCGGGCGGTCAGCCAAAGTGAAGGATGCAGGGAAGGCTGCTCAAGACTTTTCTGTGCCCTTTGCTACACGATGTGAGCAAGGAAAAAGGAAATGACTGGAGATCTAAAATGAATTAAAAGAAATACATACATCTTTTTTTTTTTTTACCCACTGAAATAGTTGCTCCGTAGGATAAACATTTTAAACCCATGGATACCGGTAATATCTATATTTACACGAGCTGAACTGCTGGTTGCCCCAGCAGTGTTACAAAAACTTCAATGAAGTGTTTTCAGTACCTTGCAGCATAAACGCTCTCCCTTCTCACTAGAGAGCTCCAATCCTATAAAATGAATAAGAAACACTTCAGATTTGCCCTGCAAAGTTCTGTTGCACTCTCCTAATTTTCAGAGGAGAAGCTGTGTTTATTTAACACACGAGCATTAACAGCCAGGCAGGACATTATGATTCATGGAGATCTGCACTTTTAAACTCAGGAAGTACAAATCAACCTATTTCTCATTAACCTTATCTCAAAAATCTAGTGGATGGGACATACTCTTTAAGTTTACTCTTTTTTAAAAAAAGCCTTTCCCTCCTCCAGGGCTGATGGTGTTCGCTGCTTAGATCAAACTGCTGAAGTTAGTCATCAGGTTATCTGCTAACTACTTCTTGGATTAAGACATTCTTCTCAAATTGTTTATAGGCGGCTGCCCTCCCTTTCTGCTCAAGTCTGGACCTCCGTTTTTTAAATTACATACTGTGTTAGGCATCGTATCCCATCAATCCATGAGATCTCTTCTCTGCCCTCCTGGTTTCCTTTCATTCTGAAATAGATGGGTGCCATATGACTAATCTCCAAACACAATTCGTTTCTTGCAAACCTGTATCATTTTAGTGGTTTTCTACCGCACCTTTCTAATCTTAGCAATATTCTTCCCATAACAATAGAGCCGGCGCTCGGAAAGGGCTCTCATCAGTGTGCTTGACACTGCTGGAATAGCTTCAGTGGATTTAAACATCAGGCCTATATACCCAGAGAGCTCGCTTGGCTTTCTGACAGCTGCCTAGCATGGTGCAGATGGTTTTAGTTTATTCCCCATTTACCACCAAATGATTTCCCCCTTAAAATTAATAGAAGAAAAATATTTGGAAAGTGATAGCTGGTTGTTAGATATTACTTTTAGTGTTCCTGTTCATATTTTTCTTTTCTTTCATTTCTTTCCCATATGCGCTTGTTCTTGTGATCTTGCAGGGCTGTAAAGTTATGATTCAGCAAAGCGCCCAAGGTGAGAGCACAGCCCCATCGATGCCGCGGCCACCACTGCAGCTCCCACCTCCTGTCCCATGTGCCTCCTGGTGGGGTGCTCAGCTTGGTCACCTCCACCACAGCACCCCGCCTCTGGGCTCACTGTGTCCTTCAGGATGTGGAGGAGGAGGAGGTGGTGCTCACCAGCACGGGGATGGGCTGCAGCCGGGTGGTTGGTGCCATCCCGGTGTTTGCCACAGACGTGGTTTGGGGATGCAGCGTGTGGATGAGGGAGGTTTTCAAAAGTTTTTCAGAGGAGTGTACAAAGGAACCCCCCGTTGCCTGTGTTTATTGCTTTTGGGGACATCCAGCCTCTCGATCCAGACCATCCAAAGGCTGGAGAGAAGAGGAGGCTTTTGATTCATACAGAATTGATAGCGTCTATTGAAATCAATTCCACATGGGGAAGCAAACACTGTTTCTGCATAGTAACACCCAGCGTGGAGTATACTCCCGCGTTCAGGCTCTGACTCTGAAAACGCTTGAAGGCAGAACATATGTTTTGGGAGGGGGGGGGGTTGAAGATGCCACAACCTGTGAGATATCTAAGGCAGCATGAACGTGTTTCGTATAACTCATGAATGTAAAAAAAAAAATTAAAAAAAAATTGAAAAAATCCCAGAAGGCTTGAAACTTTTCTCATACATATTGGACTCAAATGGGTGTAACTGTGGTTTCTGCAAGGTCACTCCTCATTTACCCTGGTATAATGGGAATATGCCTTCGCCTTCTCACTGGATCTCCTTGGGAACTCAATCTAGGCGTTTAGATGGGCCTTAGAGCACATGCCTCCAGCTCCAGGGAAGTACTGGCAGATATTACCTCTGCTGCTCCCGTGCATCTGCCCGCTCCTCCTTTCAGCCAGGGAGGCTCTGAGAGCGTTTTGGCCTGAGTTTGATAGGCTGACTCCTTCAGTGGCGTGAGGTAGAGAGGTTTCATTGATTTCCCAGAGCTACACAGATTCACACCATCTGGGAAGCTGACACAAAGGATTTACAGTAAAAAAGGTACATCATATTTTTATTATTTCCTGATGTTGTTTTATTGTTATGACATCACATTCTGGACAATGATAATTCAAAAGCCTCCTCTTATAGTCTTTTTATGAGGCTGCATAGATGGAGGTTTAGGCTCCATTCAAAGGCTCCACTGTACAGTTTTCCCTCAAACTCAGCCCAGCATGGGCAGAGTCGCAGCAGGACTGAGCCTGACAGCAGTGTTGGTAGAAATGAATATTGGCTTTAATGAAGCAATGTGAATTGCAGGAAGTGTATAGCATGTTTTGATACATTTAATTGCGATATTATCTACAGCCAAGGGGATCTGATCAGGTTTGAGCTTGCAGTGTCCCATGCCCTGATGCCATCATCTGCTCCGAATCAGGAAGAGAGGCACTGATGAACTTTCCAAGTCTCAAGGAAGCTGCTGGCTCTTAATTTAAATATTTTTCCTTGCTATCTGTGACATAAGTGCAGTCACTGAGCAGCATGCCTCAGCTGAGGTGGTTGTTTTCCGTCAGAATTGTAAAACTTGGAGCATTTTTCCTGTCTCTTATCTTCAGCCCACAAGGAACATGACTGGACAGAAAAAGGCTGAAGTTAAGTCATGTAGGTGACACACTCACTGCAGTGAGACTTTTTTTTTTATTTTTTAATGGAAAATAAGGAAACATGTCTTGTGTAGAACTGCATTTTGACAGGATCACTTGCGACTGACGGCACTTACATTTTTTAGTCTATACTTCTAATAAGCCTTTCTTATTTAATTAATTGTTCCAGGTGAGTTTAAGTAGAAACTATCTGAAAAATTAGAGAGATCAGATGAAGAAAGACCAGAAGACAATTATTTCATACTACACAAAAGGCTTCCCACTGGCTCTTCAGCCTGTGCATCCCACCTGGCCCACCCAACCTTTGGGAGAGGCTCTCTGAGTGCTCTCTGAGTGCCGTAACGAGAGGGCTGGACAAATCATAAGCAAAATACATAACAGTAAGAAAGTGTAATGATAACATGACATTGTATTTTCCCCTTTTATTTCCATGTTTTAGATGTATACTTACGGTGTTTTTGAGGCTTGAACTGACAATATAACAAATGAACACCTCCTCGCAGGTACATAACAATGTTGAATAGCAGGACTTCAAAGCATGTATAGTCTTAGTACCCCTAAATGTACTAGGGGCATCAAAGGAAGGACTGATTCTCGTGAGTAAATGCTTCAAAGCTTTAACTTGGAAATTACTCTAGCCTTTGATGAGTAGCATTCAGGGGACTGGTATGGGAATGTTGCCTGCTCCAGGCAGTGGGTTGTGCTGGCTCAGAGGGGAAAGATACATCTATGCAAAGCCTGTCCCTTTCACAAACTGCAGTTAGATATTTCTGTGAAACTGTGACACAGAGCCTGAACCCTGTTCTGGATTTTATGCACCTACCCTGTGCACGTGATGAAGACAACTGACTTATATCCCTTTGGAGACAGAGCTGGAAGAGGAGTGCAAGGGTTAGAGCAATTGCTCATGAGTAGGAGCTCTCAGCTCAGCAATGTAATTGGAAATGACCCACACTCCCAGTTTTTTTGGAGCTAGGCTAGCATCACCGTCTCAGCTTCCTGAACAGTCAGTGGGGAAGGATCAGTGATTCATCCCACCCAGCTTAGACCCATATTTTAGGAAGGAATGAATTGCCCTCCGGCTGATGAAAACCTTAAGATGAGACATCTAACTTCCAAATGACTAAAGCTTGGTGACACAGATCTCCTTCTAAATGCAGAAAACCTGTTTAATTTGGCTACTCTTTTGACCTTCACCTGGAAAACAACCCCACTAACTTTTCATCAACACCAAACACTTCAGTCTGCTTTTTCATTTACTACTATCCCACTGCTTCCTGGGGTCAGCCCTCCTCAGCCTGTGGGCGTTTGCCTCAATGGAAACTATGGTGTGGCTGCTCTAGTACAACCCACTGCATCTCTATAGATTGAGAGGGCTGTCAAAGCGTCTTTAATCACCCTCACGCACGTGAGGGGGGAGAAGAGCTTGTCCTGAAGGTCTGCACCGCACTGATGGACTCCATCTCCTCAGAGCAGAGAAGCCTTTGGACTTCTGTCATTGGGAAACAGAGAGGACCACACACCCGAGGCGTCTGTAGCCTCTGCACCTCTGTGCATCACCTTCCCAGCAGTGTTAAAACAGATCTCTATTACATCGATCGCCCACTGCAAAACTGTGGGGCTGGTGCAGGTGCATTGAACTCACCAAAATCAGGGTTTTACAAGCTTCTCAGATGAAGGTCGGCTTTTCTCTGCTTAGTCTCCACTGGATAGTTCTACTGAAACCCACAACAACGGGTGAAAGGCAAACCTGATGTAAACCGATTTAACACTTTATACACAGTACAGCAGCCTTAGCAAGGGAACTCAAGGGAGGCCAAATTTAAGGCCAGATCCTGTAAACTGCAAAGTCTGTCAGGTCCCAGCAGCAGTACGATCAGCATTGTCTAGAAGGAGGCTCATAGACTGTACCACATTTGGTGAGCTTTCAAAGGCACTTCAGAAGAAGTCCCGATCTTAACAGTAAGAGTATTTCAGGGTGACTCTGTTGTAGAGGATAAGGGAGTTGGTGCGTTAGCTGTGATAGTGTGGAGCAGGCAGGGAGCAGTTGCTTCTGAAGGCTTTATTGATCTGTTTCCTCATCTTTCATTTCCTAGCGCAGCTCACAGCTATGCTTAAGCAAACAGCAGCACGTGAAGTTTATTGGGAGCTGTGTGTTAGTCTCTGAATTTCAATAAAGTGTTCGAGCAGAAGAGAAGCAGGGCATGAAAACAGCACAATATCAGCAGCCTTCCACCTCAAACAGCTGCTGTGAGCAGGGGCAGCAGTCTCATCCTGCTGATACACTCTGGGATGCCCTCTGTTCTGCTCTGCATCAACAGTGCATGTGACTGTTTATGAACACTTCCCCATGTCCAAGCCAGGCAATTAGCTAAAATTTAGGGCCCTGGATGTCGTTTCATTTAGAAAGACAAATTGAGTCAGGTGTTGCTTGGTCTAAGTCTGTCTCTTCGTGAGGAACACACTGAGTCTGGTCTCCTGAGCAGAGCAGAAATGGATGGAGGAGCCATATGCAGTTTCTTTGTTCACTTTGTAGTCTGAGCTTGGGCCAGAAGTGCTCTTGCTAAGCTTTCCTCCAACCATGTTCCCAGTGATGTCTCTGTCACTCTGTTTTTCCTTTCTCTGTCTCTGTTTTTCTCTTGCTTTTTTTCCCATGTAATTTACTATAGTAACAATAAAATGTATTTTACTAATTTCTGTGTATGGAGCAGAGGCTGCAACTTGAGTTTGGCTTTACTTCCATGAAAGAGATTAATTATGGCTAACACTCATTGCCATAAGCAACTCCAGTAAGATTTCACCCAGCTCTCCAACACTGTTTGCTTTGTTGTCTCTATCATTTCTGTGCATCCCCATCTGTGCCTATTTAGCCTCATGATTTTGCAGGTTTTGGTATTACCAGGCAAGTCATTACTTATCCACAGCCAGTTACCTTCAGGGCTGCACACCCTAGAAGTGTATTTAGGACCTTGAGATTCCCCATAAGGTAGAGTTCAGAAAAGTACAAAGGTAAATCTATGCTCTACAAGCTGATCAAGTCAAGACTTCACGAGGAAAAGGCAATAGTAGAGGTCATCCTTCCTAGGGCAAGGCTAATTACGGAAAAGAATGGAAACAGCCTTGAAGTTGTTAAGGGAAAGGGGATAGACAGAAGATTATGAATGCTTCCTGTGTTCCATAGGAAATGAAAACTTCCTATTTTGCTTTCTTAAGCCTATTTCCTATCAAAATGAGGAGGTATACTATCTAATTGTGTGTGTTTGTTAAGAAAGATGAGGACTATTTTCATGGAGCACACATATAACCAAACTGAGGTGTTCTATGTCAAATTCTGACAGAAGGAAGTCAGCTTCCACTCCCAGCATGGATAATTAAATGCTGATGATGAGATTTAATTCTAAAGATTTTAATCAGGAACTGTAACTTTTGCCCCTATAAAACTGTGAATAATAATACACTGAAAATTGTTTATGAAACAAATGCCCTTTTTGGTTTGGATAAAACAAGTCTTCTGACATTCATTCTTGTCTCCTACCTTGTGCTGTGTCATTGCTGTGTTATTGTTTTCAAGACAACACAGCACTTTGCTGAGTGCGTCAGAGGCACGTGCAATGAAGAATCACCAGAAATTTTTGAAAACCCTAAAGTATATATGTATATTAAAAGTGTTAAAAAGATACAGTCATAGTTATGGTCCTGCTGTATAGTTTCATGGACCCAAACACAAACAGAGATGTGGCTTGTGATTGTAAACTGTTTGCAAAGGTGAGAGTGGTTTTTTTTGTTATGGCTTCCTCAAACACAAGTTGTGTGACATGAGAAGTAAGGTGACATGCTGACCAGTCATGGTGGTACCTCTGAGACCTATAACTGGGCAGTGAGATGGATCTCAAGGGCATTGCTAAGTAACACAAAACCTCCCATATGTGGTCCTGCTTTTCTCCTGCTTTTCTCCTGCTCTGGAGAAACTGAAAGTCTGGATGGTGACAGGAGATGCTGGCGGGTGACATCTGACAAGTCTTGGATCTTTCTGAAATTACTTTGTATTTGTTGGGATATCAATGCCAAAGCTAAACCATTCCCAAACTGAGCACATTAGGAACTTTGGCAAAAACGGTCTTATAACAGTGCCTTAGATAGACAGAGATTAATTTGTCCTGGCCCCAACGCAGCTGCAGTGTAGCAGTGGTAATTCGTTGTAAACACCTTCAGAGCATGTCAGGCCTCGTAAAAACTCTATCTTAGACTATGATGTAGCTTTAAAGACAATACTCTGCAGTTATGTAGGGCCAAAGTAACTCCTTCTATGCATCTGCCGAGCTGATTTGTTTTCAAACGTTGATTTAAATTTTAGGTTTTATTATGTGATTTTGCTAAAACTATGGTTTTATGGCAAATGTGTTCCAATGCAATAAAAATGTGCTTATTTTTCTGCCTACTCCCTGAACTAAGAATAAAATGCCTTAAGGGACTATATATATTTAATAGATTTTCTGAATTAAAACCCCCTATGATTAAAATCATAATCTTTGGTGGTCCCACATAATATTTTGTAGCTGACATTCATATATAGCGTAATGTAATCTTGGTTTTTGATGAGACTGCTGCCTTGGCTGAGTTTCCTCTCTGGCTAATTAATGTTTCTGTCTGTCATTGCTTTTTCAGATCCACCCAGCTTTCATTTGTTATTTTCTTTCACTGATTATTTTAATAGCGTGCCTTAATGTAGCACGTGTTTGGATTCCTGCTCCAGTTTTACCCTAGCCATCATTAACAGTGTAAAGCTCCTCCCTTATATGACAATGTTAATGTACTTAGCTGTGCTTAATTAGCCCCATCTTAGTAGGGAAGCACTGTTGAAGACCTGTGTCTTATCTCCCAATGTTTCAATTTCCCATTTTGCTAGCAGACAAAAGCTGATGATAATCCAGGTCTGGGGCACAATCATCTGCAGCCTTATTTTAGAGTGTAAACAGGCAGATTCCTTCCCACTTAAACTGCTGCCACATCAGAGTGTTATCTTCTTGCTAATTGTAATTACATTCATGTATCTTCGGAGTATGTTAATTACAGGAAGGTGCCTTCTTCTTCTTGAATGCTAGAACAAGTGCACTGCAAGTCCAGGGTAATAAAGGGGAGGAAAAGCATTAAATCACAGGTGGGAAGGCAAGAAATTGGGGAACAAAAAATTGCAGTCAGCCAAAAGGTTGTTTGGGTGGCAAAGGGAAATGAAAGGTGGGAGGACAAAAAGACACGTTAAACCTTGCTGTCACACGGAGGTGCATCAGCCTGGAGGACAAGAGCAACAGCAGAGTTCATCACACTGAGGGAAGGGCGGGAGGTGGCCAGAGCAGGAGCCACAGGCCAGAGGTGTCCTGGAGCAAGGTGGAGTGTGTGCCTGGGGGGGCTTCACTCCTCCTGTGCCTGGGAGTGAGGTGGGGTAGGAAGGGGGGCGAGGTTTCACCATCATTTGTGTCTCCCAGCGTGGGTCCAGGAGCCAGGAACAGAGCATTAACCCACACTAATCGTGCTGGCTATGAAACATCCAGAGAGTAAAGCTATCTGTACTTTTTTTAGACAATATATATAACAGAGTGGCAGATGTTCATTTGAGTGAGCAAGCAGATGACATAAAGCTTTAATTTGTAGTATTTCTGAATCAATAAGGCATATACCAACCGGACCATTATGTGCACTAAAGGCTGTCTGCCAAAGAACTCTTGTGCGCTTAAAAATTAATGTGATCAGGAAGACAGTGGGAGTTTAAAAAAGGATTAACTGAGAAATTCTGCATCCACATATATGCAAAGGTGCCGGGGTGAGAAATGTTGCTTCCTTCAAGCTGCAGGTGAAGTTCGAGGTGTGACAAATCTGAGTCCACTCTTGTGATCAGAGCAACACGTTGCTGCCATCGCTCTGGATCCCATCTCTAACGGTGACCAGATCAGATGTTCTGGTTTTAAAGGAAGCTACGGGCAATTAAACTGCTGTGCAACACTGGCAGCACCAGCTTTCAGTAATTTCCCCGTCTTTGTGTGGATGTGATGAGACGGGAGTGGAAAGCAACAGCAGAAACTTAATATGACCCTTGCCACAGGCATCTTGGACAAAGCACTCCTGGCCACGAGACAAACACAGGCCTCGATCTGCAGAAGCCAATTAGTTTTATACACACAAATAGTCCCACTGTGGCATAAAGCATGCAGAAATTTATTGGAAGATGCCTCGAGAAGGGAAGTGGGAGTGAAGCAAGCTGGAAGAATGACTAATAAGAATTAGGGGGGAGTTAAGCACAGGGTATCAGAAGTTCAGCCACTTGGCTGATCCATAAGGTGGGTGGGTTACAGCTGGAGCTCCGCATCAGATGAAACAACAGGAAGAGCCCAGTGATGGCAACCACAGGGAAGAAGACCACCAGGAAGACCGAAAAGTGGGATGATCCTTTAACACCACCAAGGAGGGTGAGACAGGAGAGAAGCAGAGGATACACAATGTGATGAATGCACTTACTCACACCTCTGACTCAGGAACTGAATGGGTGTTACTACTTAATGGGTTTTTTTGTGATTGTATTTTGGTTATTTTATAAGTAACCGAGTCCAAAGGGAACATGCTGAAAAGCCCTTGGGAAAGCAGAGGTTGCTAAGCCAAAAGAGATTAGGCGGAGAGTTTGCAAGTGAGTGAACACAAAGAATGTGTAAACCTAAACATCTGAGGAATTAATATCTGAACAATCATCTTAGGTGAGAGGCACAGTTGCAAATATGAATGAACAGACACGCACCACAATCTTTAAATCCCATTGTAACGCGTCAGGGGACCATGTAAGAGCAAATGAAGAGGGGAAGCCAGAAAAGTCCTGTCCAACCTGCCTATGGTAATTTTGTTTTTTAGACAATATATATAAAAGCCTCCTGATCTCCTCAAGTTTTGCTCAAGATCGTACCCAGCCACAACCCTGTCTCTGCTGTTCTTTTTAGCCCAACTGATGCACAATATAAACTCCATGAACTTGGATGTGAGCTGCAATCTTCCCTAAAAAGAGGAACAGTCTCGTCACCTTGGTGACCCCAAGAGGCAGGTTAGAAACCAGGCAACAAAACCCATTTGAGCCTTTCCTGCGCTACGGTACCAGGGTCCCCAACAGCAAATGGGCTTCTTCTCAGGCACATGCCTACGCCCCTGGGACAAAACCCAAAAATAAAAACAAGACTACTTGCATGCAAAGCTTTTACAAATTTGGTCACTGTGACCAAACTTTATTACCCATTTTATGGAACTGTGACAAAAGTCTAGGAATCAAACAACATGGGGATCACAGAGGCTATTATGTTTATTGTGCTGAACAGACTGTGATAAACCATTAAAGGAACATTTTCAACAAGCAAGCGATTCAAAGTACAACCATAGACAGCAACTCTACACGAAGAACGAAGCAAAAAGTTAGAACACACTCAAAAGAAAAAGTAAACTGTAGTTAAACATCTTGAAGCGTTTGTTTTTTATTTTTCCTGCAAACACACCTCTCTTGCAGAAATGGTAGAAGAGTTAAATGTCCAGTCTTAGTTAGCAGTGACCAATGACAGCAAAGAACAGTCGTATAAAATTTATCTCCCACAAAAATAAACTATATATATAAAAAATTTTATGATGTTCTCACTGACTCAATGGCCACATGCAAATTTTCAGTCTGAAAAAAATGAGGTATAGTAGGCCCTAAGAGGTAGTAATGTGTTTTGATTGTACTACAATATATAGAAAATACAAGAACTCAGTTCGTCAGAGTGGTAAGTCTCTCGGAGGTTGAAGTGCGACACACACCCAGCCATTATTTCTGTGTCATCCACTGAATACTGTGGTTTTCAAAAATGAAAAAAAACCAAACCAACCCCAACAACCCCAAACCCCCAAAGGGACTTGCTAAGGCTTGATTCGATGCCCTTTGAAGCCAGCAGAATTCCTTCTACTGCCTTTAAGTGACACTGGATTTGGCCTGTTAGAGCTACTGTATAGCTAGGATTATTTCTCTTTCACTTAATGTGAACGTGTCTAGTTGTAATACTCCGATCAGCTCTTTCTCAGCGACTTCTGTCACTGAACCCCCTGCGGGCTTTCGAGGAGGTCCGCATTTCTTGACACTGCCTCGTGGAAGAAGCCAGTAAGTAGTTATCTTTAACTGCATTTGGCTCGGTACTAAAGCCATACCAACAGACGCCTTCCTGAGAAACTACCCCCGGCCCAGGTATTAATACAATGGTACAAAGTACTGACTAGGAAAGAGAGGAAGGAGAGAAACAAAACAGAAATAGAGAAAATGAAACAGGAGGAGAGAAGAGAGAGAAGGAACAACAAAAGTCGAGAGAGAGGAGAATAAAAAAAAACCTCTACATAAGAAGCATTTAAAATAAATCTGGCTGAAACATATTACAAAATCACATTTGTGTAAAATACATGAAAATACTTGACAAGTATTTTCTTACAATCTACTAATTATTTTTTTTAAACACATATTTGTGATTGCATTATGCAAAAGCTGAGCTTGTTGCTTCCCACCTACAAAGCTTCAAGTTTCTTTGAAGGTTTTTTTTTTTGTTCTTTTTTTTTTTTTTTTTTAATACGAAAGTAATTCAAACTGTGTTCATTTTCCACAAGTTATTTTACAAAAATAGTTTTGAATTAGGGATTAGTTGCAGTCCTAACTGTTTCAAACGTCTCAAAACTAATGCTGAAAGTAACAAGTTCATCCCATTTAAAGTCTGGAGGTAGGTCTTTGTCAATCAATTAGTCCATTTCTTTAAACGATTCATTTGAGGTACAAACTTGGACAGTAATATTTAAACATTACAGCTAAATTTTTTTTCTATGTCATGTAGTGTCATTGAAGAAAATTATCCTCACAAACCTATCAGCAATTCAGTACAAAAATATATTCAAGTTAACAGTACATTACACAGAAGTCTAGCAGAGAATAGGGTAAGTACATTAAAAAAAAAATAAAAAAACAACGAAAAATAAAACCAAAACCAAAACCAAGAGAAAGAAAAATACATAGTCATGCCAAAACACAATAAAGATATTGCTTCCTTAACTGCAATTAAGTGTTGAAGTAGAAATAAGGGGAAAATACAGATACTTGTGATTATCTACCCAATAACAATTTCCTGCATTTAATGTGTATAGCAGCATGTATTTATCAGTCTGTTGAGTTAATTGTAAAAATCAGAGGTAGTATTGAATAGTGGGGTAATATTGCATCTGGTGCTAAAAGTGCTGCTTCGAATGAAAAGATGGAGAAACGCCACCGGCACGGAGGTGCCCAGTGAACCATCCTATGTCAAAATATATCGCTTAAAGTAAAGCACAAGCTTAGCTGAGGTACGTGGTGTTGGTTCTTACATAGTGTCTGATGAGTAATGAGGAGAGATTCAGTTCTTTTGCGATACTGGTATGGGATGAGTGGAATTAGTCAAAACAAAGCGAAACGCATGGATTATTTTTGTTCAGATATAAGTAATGGTTAATTTTGAGGTACCTTTTTTGTACATTTTAAAACACTTCTCTTGATAAAGACTTAGTCATTAATGGCATAAGAGTGTTTGGTGTCAGTCATTTTTGTTTCCAGAGAAAATGCCTGGCTCTGCAGAAAGCCGACTCTGGCTTCCTGTCATCCAGAAGATGATGGCTGTTCATTTTATTCACTACTGCTTCTGCTGATATGTTTGTATTTATAACTATACAACGTATCTTTGTCTTTTTTTCCCTTTTGCAAAATGAAAGTACCTTTTTCGTGTTGATTTCTTTCTTCCGATTGCCAGCTGAATGAAGTGAAAGATCAGCTTTTCAATTTTTTTCCTGAAATAACAGTAAGTCTTAAAAAAAAATAAAAAAAAAATCAAGTACAAG
>VXBW01004069.1:632302-744202 GCA_013400375.1 Thinocorus orbignyianus | reverse complement strand
AAAAAAAAAATCAAGTACAAGTCTACAGGAAGGTTGCCAAAAAAAAACAAACCAAAAACCAAACCAAACCAAAAAAAAAAAAGAGTAGTATCTATCCCTTATCTTTGGTGTTCTAAAACAGGGAGTTCACTAAGTAGGGAGTGGGTTGCTGGAAGTGTTGCAAGGCTTTAGTGTTACACACCCAGCCTTTCCTATTTCAATGCCCATTATAATGACTATGTTACAAGTTTCTTGTTTATATGCAGTGCAGTGAATGACATAAACCTGATTCGGAGCTCTTCTTGACCCACTCACCCTTACTTAGCAGCTCAAACAAACTATTAGTAGGTTAAGAAAAAAGAAAACAGTAATTAAAAGTTGCATCGTTAATCTGTGACCCCCTTTGTGTTACAGCAGTTTTTCACTAAACCTGGGACTGTGAAGGGATTACAAATAAGATGATTTTAGTCAAATCCTTTTTAAGGTTACGCGATTATTTTTTTTCCCCCCAGGCAAAAGTGGAAAGACCATGGCAATAGAAAATAAGTGGTCAAGGCAGTGTCTTCTCCCTTCAAAAGACCCAACTGCTGATGAGGTAGAAATTGCATGGTGTGGTCTCCTAGTCTTCCTCTGCAGACTCTTGTGAGGACGTTTCTTCGGTCTCTTCCTGGAATACACAAACAGAAAAAATAAATACTGGGGTAGCTGTGCAGTTTAGGCTGCCACCCCGCTTTTCTCTCATGCAGATGACAATTACTTCCAGAGCTAACAAAACACCCTTCACAGCTACCATGACATCTCAAGAAGCCCCCTTGGGGAGAAGCAGAAGGTCTCCCCCTCTCCAATCACCCCACTTTGGTTTACTGGACTTTCCTCTTACGCCAGGTGGTGCCATGAAAAAGCATTTTGTGCCATGCTCTGTCATGGCCCTCCTATGGTTAGCTAGAAAATCAAAAGCATTTTGAGCAGGTATCCAGTGTTACGTGGGTGCCCTGGGAAGCCTTCTTCCTCCTTACTGGTTGTCCTCCTCCAGCCCATCGCTGCCTTCGCGATTGACTTCAGCCAGCCTGCCCAAATGCAATCCTCTTACACTGCTTATTTAACAAATGTGCAGCACCTTTCAGGACACGGGCAGTAAACTGAGGGCAACAAACCTTTCTGATAAAAGGAGTTGTCAGTGAAAAGTTTTTTATCAAATGCTGCACATCATCGTCTGAGACAGCACGTGAAAAAGATCTAGGAAGGACAGGAATTTACCCCCTTAGCCAACTGAGGCCTTTTAAGAATGACCAGCTTAAAACAGCTTATAACAGTCTTCATACTTTAATAGATTTGATTTTCCACATGGCTTCATTTTGTCTGGGTGGCTAACTGACACAATTTATAACTCTCTTCCTTTCCCAGGCCACTACAGTACACCATTCAGCAAAGCATGCCTTTAAGCCTGCCTGCGTTATATGACCAAACTTCCATTCATTAGTGTTTGAAACACCTCAGCTGTGAAGGGCTCCTAAATGCTACCATGNATGAAGCAAACGCTGCCCCCCTCTCCCTCCGTGCCCCCCACCCCCTGCTAAAGCTCCGGTCTCAGATATTTAAGCCAGTAGATTTTTACCTCTCGACTAGGAAACAGGCCATGACCCTGGGGTACTCTCTCGAGCACCAGGCACAAAGAAAGATGTAGCACGATCAAAGCCGAGGACAGAGGAAAGAGAGCAAAGTCAAGTGTCAGCTGCCCTCTGACCTTGGCTTTTCAATTAATATTTAAATTCCAGAAGACGCCGATCTATCACGCAGATGGACAATTCCTTCCTCGCAACAACTCGTGTCCGCTTGTAGCAGGGTTTTATATTCACTGTGCTGCTATGAAAATGATCCCCAACTCACAAAACACCCGAATTTTACCCTGGCCCTGGTGGCACTGGGGGACCTGTACTCAATGCTCCACCAAATCCCATTAAGGCACAATGCGTTTTCCCTGCTCACCTTCCCTGCAGAATGGGCTCTGACTGTTAGGTTTCAGTCAAGAAGAAAAACGGCATCAACAGGCACCTAACGAAGGGCTAATTTGGGCTGCATGTGGAGACAGAGAGCACAAAACATGTTGGTAATTGAGGAGCCGGGATGATCAAGGCAAACACCGGCTTTGCCTCCGAGCCAAGTATTTCAGTTAAAAATTACAACCGTGGGTTCTGTGCTCTTAACACAGCACAGGTAGACGTGTTTTGGTATTTGGCAATAATCACGTGCTTCACTCCTTAGGGTGCAGCGGGCAGCCCGGAGCCTCCCATTGCCGCTTCCCAGAAGACGGCGGCCCACGCGTGGGTGTGGAAGGGCAGCCCCGCTTTGTTTCACACTTGGCTTGTCAGGAGACTACTGAAACCTGAGGGACTCATTTACCATGAAGGTGCACTTCCCATCACCAAATAAGAAGGACGGGGGAGAGGGAAAGCATGTGGAAGGACATACGTCAGAGCCCAGCCAGGGCAGCCACAGGCAGCTCTCTCTAGTTAAGGAGTCGCTCGCTCTACTGATTTTTACTGTGAATCTCACAGCACTTTCTTCACTTACAGACCCTGCTGCAGTGACCAAGAAAATGAATGTGCAGCTCTTCCTTCATGTATGTTTGTATATTCATGTAATGAAGAATGAGTTTCTCTCATCTGTGTATGTACATGCAAATGTGTGTACTTGTGGTACCTGGAAGGATGAGAAACCAAAAACCGTGCTAAACCCTCCCCAATATTCAAATAACAAACAAATTATTAAAAAATATTTGAGGCTGGCAGGCTTCAAATTCACATCAGTCTTGGGAAAGGCTTTTTTTCATCAAGAAAAGCTGATTGTTGTGCAGCAAAAAGAAAACTTCCCTTCATTAAGTTCATTCCTTGCAAAAGCCTGAGATAGCTCAGTTACAGACGGGTGGTTTTAAGCCAAACTACCATTTAAGTCCCTTGTCAAGGTACAGATGGAGACATGATTGCTGCTCTGAAGTGCTTACAATTCAAACAAAGGGATAATACAATACAGACATATACGCATGGAGGGACCCAAAGGAAGAAGCCAGTAGAGGTTCTGAAAGAGAAAATGCAGATGTACAAGACAGGAACAGAAGGGGAATTTTTTTCGGACTGGTGAAAAATTGGTTGCTGATTTCAGAAGGTTGTGCAGCTGCGATCCTCAAGCTACCCTTTGCCTCTACATGCACACACGCTTCTCCCCGAAATGTGGAGTGGGGCAGGCATTTTGAAAACTGTGCACCCCCTAGGAGTTGCAAACTGGGTCCGCACTGAGTCAGAGAGAGTCACGGAGGTGCTGTGTGGCATGTCAAGGTGCTGGGCACCTCAGGGATGCTTTGCCATCAGTTAACACTCTCCAGGCACTTACAAGTCCTAACAGAGCCACAAAGGTGGATGGCATAGGAACAAGTCCCTGAGTCAAAAGTCAAAGTAACCAGGGCTGGAGTGAAATACTTTGTAAGCCCAGATGTGCTTCTGATCAAGCTGAAGAGAAGGGCAAAAAGCAAGAAGGAAAGCGTGGTCATTAGAGCAGACGTTAGAAATCCAAGTCACTCTGTCACAGCATGAAAGCTGTGCAGAGCATAAATTCAGCAACACCGCCACAGGAAGCGCTCAGCCAAGAAGCCAAGGTTTCAGGTTTCGCAGCAGCCTTAATTCAGGTTGTTCTCACTTTTTAGGTGCATTTGCTGTAGTTGTGGAGATGGAATGGTGACATGTGTTAATTGAGCGTAAATGTTTATCGATGCAGTTTTGCCTTGAACGGCTACTCTTCTGGTTATTTGTTTTCTGCTGCAGCAAGCTCCCAATGGGCAGGGTCAGCAGACTGCAAAGAGAAACCTGAGAAAGCTTCAAACCAGCCAGGTCGGATCCGGCTAAAGGGGAAGGCACAGCAACACACACCTCATAGAATCATAGAATGATTCGGGCTGGGAGGGACCTTAAAGATCATCAAGTTCCAACCCCCCTGCCATGGGCAGGGACACCTCCCACTAGAGCAGGTTGCTCAAAGCCTCATCCAGCCTGGCCTTGAACATTTCCAGGGATGGGGCATCCACAGCTTCTCTGGGCAGCCTGTTCCAGTGCCTCACCACCCTCACAGGAAAGAATTTCTTCCTGATATCTAATCTAGATCTCCCTTCTTTCAGTTTAAATCTGTTACCCCTCATTCTATCGCTGCAGTCCCCAATAAAGAGTCCCTCTCCACCTCTCCTCTAGTCTCCCTTTATGTACTGGAAGGCTGCTATAAGGTCTCCCCAGAGCTTTCTCTTTTCCAGGCTGACCTCAGATTGGACAGGACATCCACCCAAAGGGCAGGGGAAATACACACATGCATAGTCCAGGCTTTACTCCCTACTGCTCAGACAATATCCCAGGTGGCTTCCCATGCATCCTCAGAGGCTGATCAACATTAGGATGCGCTGCAGAGGCAGTTTTGGGTGACACATCCTGTCCTTGCTTGTCCCACGCATGGGCACATTGATCCTGAGTCGCTACAGGTCACAGTGTGGTATTGTACGGCAAACTGCAAGCCAGCAGTGACCGTTATCGACACCCTGAGCTGGTTCCACCCTTAACTGCTACAACTGCTCCACCAAGCCAGAAGTGGTGTGGAGTTGCTGCCTCCCCCTAAAAAGAGCAGCAAGAAGGCTTCCTCCAAATCTCCTACATGCACAAATATTTAACAGGCTTCTTCTTGAGAGGAATCACTGGCAAGCCACTGGCAGATGTACACAATGGACAAAGGACAGATGTTTCCCAATGGCTTGTAGCAGGCATATGCCGTGAAAAAGGATACTCTGTAGAGGGCTGGCAATGCTGTTGTTAGCCCTGAGTTAACAGTGGTGAAGGTAACAAAAAGGACCAGGAGGCAGGACAGCAGGCTCCAGCTACAAGTGCTGTCTGCAGCCAGCATGCCTATTTGTGCTTGCCCAACACAGTTTCAAAATACGACATCCTTGGTGGGATCTGGTTGGCTGAAGATAGGAGCCCGGAGGTGTTTTAGATACTCTGGGTATCTCATCTCGTATCCAGCAGCCAGGCCAGAAGGGTGTTGTTCACCTGTGTCATACCTGCCTGCTCTGTGTGGGCGCCTGTGATCCCCTGGGACACCTGAAAGGGTACAGAAGAGCAGTGTCGAGATGCATGGACCCACCAACCCTCTCCAGAGCTACCACGCTGCATCTGAAGGTTCTCCACTGTGGGAAAACAACTGGTATATACTGCAGGAATATGTGAAGTGATAACGATTAGCATGTGCACCTCATTCCTAAAGCTCAGTGGTGGCACAATCCAGAGTGCAGCTGTACAACGAATGACTGTATTTAAACTACAGCGTCTTTTCAGGTGAGAGTCACCCTGTGTTCCCAAAAGACTTCTTTCCCGTGACATCCTGTGGGAGGTGAAATGTAGCTCCACCTGCTGCCCAAGACCTCCATTTGGTGTTCCACGTTTGGCTGCTGTTGGCTATTTTTCTGGCACTACAAGCAGCCAGTAGCATCCTGGTGTCCTCAAGAACAGACAAGCTTACTTTGGTCTTTGTATATCCTCTACATTCCTTTTTTTCATGGACCCCTGCAAAGCGGTGATGACAAAATCCGATAAGAAGATGCTGTTTGGGAGGCACATTCCCCCCATCTGCAGAAAGGCAACTGTTTGGCATTTTTGTAAAAATGTTTGTTCTGTTCTAACACCCTGGGGCAAAGCTCCTTTACGGCTACTTCAAGGTTAATCATCTTTGCCTCAAGAAACTCACGGGCAATTCAGCTGGCAATTCATTTTTTTTCACCTTCTGCTCATGGATTTCGGAACCATGGATTTAAAAAACTAGAAACAACTTTGTGAGAAGAACTTGGGTCCCCAGTAATGCTGAAAATATGGAGCCTCTGAATTTGTCAGAGATTTTATTTTATAACAAAGTATTAGCTATTGGCACAGATTTTGCTGTCTGCTTTCTAAGCCCGAGAGGGTATGCTTGAATAGATATGTCAAAAAGAACTGCTGACAAGAGCAACTTGCAAACTGTGGGCCATTGTCTGCTGTTAACTTGTCTGAAATCCCCTGGCATGCAAGCTAATATTTTCAGAGGAGTCCCTGAAGCCAGTGGATCCTATTGCAGACGCAGGGGTCCGGGCTGTGCCCAGCTGAGACACGGTGCCACCCCAACTGCTCCGCAAACAACAGACGGAACCGCTTCAGAAATTTGTACAGCACCGTCAGACACTCAGAGTAGGTTTGCTCCACTTGAAGCTTAAGGTGGGATCTGCTGCTTTGAGCTACTTCACCCCCTGCAGACCGCGCTAGTGAGCACAGTGACAGCTGTCATTCAGCAGTAAGGCCAACCTTAATTCATAGCTCAAATCGCTGTAGGTATTTACTTCACTCATCACAATAAACGGATTTATTAGGGCAGAAGATATCACCATGACCCTATACAGAAAGGCAAGACGGCTCTTCTTACTGCTGGATTAAAGCATGTTTTATAAGAAGGGCACCTAAGGAAATTCTTTCAATACAGAAACTCCATATCCAAATACATATAATTCAGTAAGCCCACAACCAAGCAATTTCTGTGCACTGTCACTCCCAGCATGCATGAAGGAGCACAACTTCTCTAGCACAGTTAAAACCTCTGCCTACAGAGCAGATCTGAGACCCCTGCCCTCTCCCAGCCCTGTTTCTGCAGTCATTGACTTAAGGCATGGGACAGCCCTGGGGGAAGTGAGCAGGTAGGTCCACCAGGGAAGCAAAACTCGCAGTACTGAAGTGTCATTAAACAGAGAGATGAATAGAGAGGTGGCAGCTGATGAGGCGGTTTTGGGTTGAGATTTAAGGATCGTAAACCAACATTCTGGTTTTCAATGTCTAAGTCCCTGTGGACTTAGCCTCTAATGATCCACCTTGTTGCCTAAGGTTCTTGGCCTTCAAAAGACTACAGACTTGGCCATAGTGTGAGTCCAGTATTTGGATACCAGCAAGCAGCTTTGCTGAGCTGCTGATTAACTTTCCCAATGTCCAAGTTTATGCTGGTGGGCATGTGCAGAGCTACCTAATACTCTTGGGGGCAGCTCAAGGGCTTGCAAGTGTCTTAAAGATCATTTTGACTTGGTGATGTCCTCAAAGTTCCCATGCTCAGGAAGGCAATGCACAACAGAAAGAAAGAATAGGACTTTATCTCTGAGTGTGCATGTATGAAATAGCACTGGTTTGGAAACTGGCAGACTTGTTTTGAAATCCCCATGCTCTCTGATTTGAAGCAGATACTTCAAGCTGGGTTTTCTGCTTTCTAGGAAGATGCCTACCCACCAAACTGTTCTGTACAGAGGATGCATCTTTCTTCTGTCGAGGTCACTCCACTTTTATATAAATAATCAAATATTCTATGAGGGATGGAAAAGGAGCAGAGAGAATAAAGCAAAACACTGATGCTGACCTGCAGGAGAACCAGCCCACGGCTTTTGAGCCGCATAGTTAATAAGCAAATTCAAGGTGTCCTCTCCTTTCACTGCTGGAACAACACTGCTTGACTAGCAAAAAGGCTGCTCATGTAGATTACTGCATGACCCAGCTACTGGAGAAAGTGAACTAGCTGGGGCAGCCAGAGTGAAGTTTTGGGGGCTGCTGGTAAGCATGGTCCAGGGCTGCAACAGTGGTAGAAGTAAGAAAGAGCTACCATCCTTACATACCCATACATGAGCCACTCCTATAGACTCTATTCCTCTGCCACAGGAAGCATCTCTCAAGACTTGGCAAAGTTTTGGTCGTTGAGTAACAGGTTCAGATAACCTGTTGAGAGGTAACCTGGTCAGAGAGGACCAGGACAGTACTCAAGAGAATTCCCTCGGGACAGGACATTCCTCTTTAAGTTAGAAAAGCCTTCTTTAAACATAGATTCATGTCTCTTCTTCCTGTTAGATTAAGGGGGATTCAAAAACATTTCTGTATCTCCTAGCTTATCTCCCACTAGGAGAACTGTTTGATATAATGGAGTGATAATGAGTCTCTCTGATTATTTTTGAGAGAAAGGGCTTATCTTAAATCCAGGAGGGCTCACACTGAGAACTTCCAGAGACAGGAATTATGCTAGCCGGACTTTTAGATATCCTAAAAAGTACCTGCCTTAGACTCTGCCTCTCAACATCTCCTACAGACATGCTTAAACAAACCTCAGCTCCAGGTGCCCAACTTTGCCACAGATTTGAGAGCAGCCCTGAAGTTAACTCAGCAATGAGGTTTCTGCAAGGCAGCAGGTCGCTCAGTGCTGAAGCCTGCGCTGCTGAAGCCTTTTGAAATTGAGACTCAGCTGTCTAAATTACGTCAGACCAGATTTCTTAAACGCGTTTTGGCATCTGAGTATAGCAAGTGCCTTTTTGACCTAAGCAGGTCAAAACACTTTGAAAAAATCTGTTCCCCATGTGATTAAAAGGAGAGGGAAAATCTCCAGCAAAATCTCAGTATTGGTCAGAAGAATTTTGCAGGAAGCACCATTTAAATACTGCAAAGCACAGACCTAAAGTGAAAATGGTGCTTGAAGCAATCGCAGGTACTGTGCTAACACTGACAGAGATGTATTCAGTCTTGGAGAGCTTCAATCCTACAAGATGTAAACAGTTCTGGTGGGAAGGAAATAAAATATTAAGGGAAAGAAGGCAGCAGTGCTGTTAGAAACATATACAACTGAGCTGGACTAACCCCAACTTTGAGAAGCTGCTCTTACAAACCTCTTGCAGAGGCTGTAAACCGGAGGAGTGGTAAACTGCTCTGCATTCACACAGCACACCGTGCTCCACAGCCAAAATCCAGGCTGGAGCCTAAGGCAAGCAAAGGCTCTAATAATTGTCTCTAATCATTAACATGTAGGTCCCTAATTAGATGAAAGAGCTAAAAAAAAGGTGGATGCCAATGTTTAAAAGTCCTTAGGCTTGTACAGTTAACTGAAATGCCGTGGGCCACGGCATGAGCTCTGCCTTCTTGTGGCACTGCAGTTGGCAAAGCCCAAAAGGATTCTTGAGCCCACACAGGTAAACCAGAGGGACTCTGCCTTCCTCCTGAGACCCTGTGGCCCTTGAAACAGCTTCTTGTGCATATTTTGTGTCGAGCCATAGAGGAAGGACTGCGGTGAAGGTCTCCCAGAGCGGAGTAGAGAAAGGAAAGCTAGGACAGGCTTTGAAATGGAGGTCAAACCCACATCGTTTAACTTTTGCCCGCCCTCCCCAACCCCCCCTCCCAACTTAGAACATGAAAAGGAGAATAAAGTAAGGCCTGTTAGATTTCTATTCTCCTCCCCCCCACCCTTCAAAATGACTGCTTGTTACAGACAGGAAGCAACTGCCAGAAGTTATTCACCTCCAATCCTTTATAACTTAAAAAAGCATTACGGCCTGGTCCACGGAGCCACTGGCAAACCAGCGGTTTGGGAACAGCTATCTATCTGTAATGATAAATAATAAAATAAAGCGTCTTCCCTTTTGAATCCCAGCTGAGAGATTTTGCCAAGTGATCAAACTTGTCTGAACCTCGGCGCAGCAGCTTTGAAGTAATAAGAAAGAGATTGAAAACCTGCAGCCAAGAGCCGCACACACCTCATTAGGGCCCAGCCATGCGGGAAGGCCGAGCGGCAGCCGCCAGGCTCGGCCCCGCATACCCACTGGAGAGGGGCTGCGGGAAGGGGAGATAAAAGAGCCTTTCACAGTGGAAGTGGGCCAGTGACATTTTTACGAGCACCAGCCCCGAGGCCGAGGGGGTCTTGGCCAGGCACGCAGCCCCCACCATGATGCCTGAGTGCAGGCCTTGGGGCAGGCAGGAGAGCGGGGGACTCGGCCAACGCCATCACCCTTTCTCCGTCTCCCCTGGTTTTCCCTCTTCCTTTCTTTTTTTTTGGTTTCTAAAGGAGAGAGTTTAACATACAGGGCTTTACCTTCCCCAGGTTGTGCTCTGAAAAGTCCCGTCCTCCCCCCAACCAAAATGAGAAACATATTTCTGAATGATCACAAGCTGGGTTCTCCAAGCTGGTTCCGTGGAGTTCATGTGAGACTTTGTGGTATAATTCAGCTAAATGATTTTTTTTTCTTTGAGAAAACCCAAAGCAAAACAAAAACACTAAAGCTTAACAGACTTGTAAAACGCTTTTAAAAACGTCTGAAGAGTTTAATCACAGATCTTACCACACAGACACTGGTGAGGCTGTGTGCTGGCAGTAAAGCAGAGTATTTAACTTTAAGAGCTGAAGTTCTGGGTTTAATTTTCAGTTTCAGACTAAACAGCAGGTCTGCAGCGAAAGGCAGGAGCGATGACTCCTGAGCAAAACGAGGCGATGGAAATGCTTTTCTTGCAAACTTTACTGATTGTGTAACCATGGAGCACCTCTTTGTGCAGGCAAAAGCGCAAAATCAGAGAAGTTTGTGTTGGTTTTAATAAACTCCCTGCCCCATTCCCTCCCTTTTTTTTTTACTGCAATGAATTCTGCTGCTATTTTATTATGTAATGCTGCAGGCTAAAAATATATCCCTAATTTAAGCCATCTTGCCAATAAATCTACAAATACCAGGTAATCCAAAAAGGGTAGTTATGGTTTAATGACATACTCTTCTTGTCATCTTAATATGTTCAACTCCTAAAAGATTTAGAGTGATGCATTTAAAGATTTTTTTCAACTTCTTGAATATCTCCACACAATCTGCTGGGAAGGGTGATAAAGTACGGTTCTCTTCAGCATAGAGAGGCAACCCATCTTTTCAGGCTCCATCTGCACTGCAATTCGTGCTAACACAGGGTGAAGCTTTTTCTTTCTCGAGCAAGATAGCCTGATTCAAAGTGAGTGGGGCTGTCCAACTTAATAGATAGCGATTATTTCCTTTTGATTATAGAACCTTTTATGGGAGTTTCTTTTCCAATTGAACACATCTATAATCTACAATCAAATCAGAAAAGGTATCCTGGTGGAAATGTGTGCTCAAAACATGTTTTCTTTTAGGACTGAGACAGATTTACTGCAATTTATACCTCAATGTTAATCTATTCTCCTCTTCCTAAACATAAAAAAATACTAATATAAATTACAGTTAATGCCTCACTGTATAACACAGTTCTCAGGAGACTATTAAAGCCATGGGCAAGCCGCCCAACATACTGTAACTGTCTCTTTGCTCTTCTGATTGTAGTTTACAGATTTTGCCTCAAAATAAGCATAAGAATCAGGGAAGGGGAGGGGGTGGGAGCCATTCACTGCCCCGAATCTGATATCTCCCAGGTCCTAGAGCTCACATGTCCCTTCCTTCCAGACTCAAGTCTGGTTTCAATGGAGCTCTCATTTTTCTTCCCACTAATCCTGCCGTGAGATCAACCATTGGTAACTCTGTGAGAAATTAAATACCAGGATGTGGGAAATCTGAGATCTGAATTCGGGCAGAATGTGGGTGATTCATTTGTTTTATTTCTCTCCTTCTCTTTTCCCATGGTTGTTGTGTGGCAAATAACTCTCCAAACCTGAGATCAGAGATCAGCCCTGAACAATGTGACTACATCGACAGAGCAGAGGCAAAGCAAGAAGTAGATTTGCAATATTTTATCCTACAACAGTCATTTCTAAAGAGGATTTCAGCTGACACTTTCTGAAAATGTTCTGATATATCCAGAGATGCCTTACAATGGGATCAGCAGCAGAACTTCATCATGGTGATGCTCACCATCTGCTGGAGCAGACTTCATAAAGAATTTAACATTTGTGGCATTGGGATCCCAATGAAACCGGATCCACAAGAGAGCACGCTATAGTGATGCAAGTGCTATAATGTCCAACAGTCAGGTAGTTGTATTGGATTTTTCCTTCCTTGGTGTGAGAAAAGCACATTTATTTATTTAAGTCCAATGAGGATGAACTCAGGATGCTTACAAACACTGGACTGCCCAAAGGTTTAGGTCCTTCATGCATAGCTTGGCAACGTGCTTATGCCTGAAAACCACCTACGTACTCCTGTAGCCTTCAACGTGAAGTACACAGGAGAATAATTCTTACTGAATAGCTTACTAAGAGATGGTGATACTCCCAAACTTTTTACTCTGTCTATAAACACAGCAGAAGTGTGTTCACAATATCCAATGAACAATCAATGACCATGAGGTCTGGATGGCCCCCTAGACAGCAGCCCGAAACAGCCCATCCTTCCCAGCTGGGTTGCTTCACACCATCACCACACTAAGGGACAACACAGTGAGAGCACCAGCGGCAGCAATATGGGATGGAAGCTCCACTGGGGAAAATGGTTTTGGAGTGTCTATAACACTTTTATTTTGTGCTTGCTTTTATGAATCCTTTGCTGGAGTTGTCTCCTCGAAGCTGCAAGGGAGGAGGCAGGCTTGCAGGTCCAGTCTACCCATCCCAGCCTTAATGTTTGGCACAGGTGTCACAAGCTGACGGGCTGCCCAGGGAGGCCCAGTGTCACCCCAGGGCAGTACTGATTTCAAGGAACTAAATTCCCCAAATTCCACAAATGCCCCGTAGTGACTGACAGAGTAGCTGTGAAATGCTGCTGCTTCTTCTATTCCAGGACTGTTGTTTCAGGCAACAAGACGACCTTATAAAATTCCCAAGATGTCATGGAAACCCCAGAATAAAATACGATACTGGATATAGGCTTCTTATTGCTTCCTTCCAGAACATGTTTAAAGATGCATACCAGCTAAAAAGGGCTGAGCATACTGCTCTTTCCCCTAGCCAGATCTTTTTAATAGTGCTGGTACACAAATACCGCCCATCCTAGTAAATTACTTAACAGATAAAAAAATGTATTTTCATTGGTCTTAACTTTGATTTTAATTGTGTTTACCTTATTCCACATTCATTGCAGCACACCTCATTTTAACATGCAATTTACGACAGCATTTACATGCCCCTGAACTGGCACAGCAAAGATGCAGCAACTTCTAGAAGTGACTACATAGAAGGTTCACATCTCATGTTTTTCAGTGCAGCAGATGAGCTGGGTTACAGTCCTGGAGTATCTGTTAATAATATTTATGTCAGGAAATAAGGCATCTTTCAGCGACTTCAGCTGGGTGTGGAGGAGCAACAACAATGCTGACTCTGAAAGATGAAGCACCTTTATGCGGAAGCTCAGGAACCAAGCTTTTAGCAAAGAGCACTTTTCTCCTGAGCAACCTTCTGACACACCTCATCTTTGCTAATTAGCATTTTGATTATTTTTGTTGCTGTAAGTCCAGAGGCTTATTGTTCTGGTAGCTTCAGCTTTCTGGAAATGTCTTAAAATATTACAATTTTTCAGGAGGTAGCCAAGTCCTGCCTAGAATCCTGTATGTCTGTGAAGTAAGATACCAAAGTGTTAGTAGTCCAGACTCTTGTTACGCTTGGAAATCTTGGCCAAAATGCGTAGCATGTGTATGCAAAAGTAGTACTGTTTAATTTACTCCTGACTGACATTTTTTCAAACACAGTTCCCTGCCCAGCTGTCTTCCTCAATGGTGTTTCCCAAGCACACGTCACAGCCCCTTCTCTTCTGGCAATTGTTAGTGAGATTTTGGTTTGCGTCGATTCAGAGCCAAGTACTGGATGGAGCACCTCCTTAAACAGCTCGTGTGGCCACAGCCACGGGGTCAAACACAAAGCCACCCTGTTCACAGCCATCGTCTGCCGGTCTCAGGCTTCTTCTCCAAGCAGGGATGGGACAGCAAAGAGGTGGGGAGAGGACAACAAGGAACTCGGCTGACTTAGGAACATGTTTTAACTTACCCCCTCGCATCCAGCCTTCTACCAACAACTGCTGTGCCTGCTCCAAGTGCTATGCACTGAGCAGCTTGACAGCTGTAGTCCTCGAACATTTCTGTGTGCCATTAGGGACAGGTTTTGCCCAGCACACAGGGAAAGAGCAGCGACCTGGGAGCCTGTCTGTATTGAATGGGCAATGTGTGACTGGCACTGCATTCAGAAAGCTGCCTCCTACTCTAGGGTTTGTCTCAAGGAAATTAAATACTGCCTATTTGAACAGTTAAAATAATCTTTTTTCGCTTGTGTTGAGAGTTGAAGGCTCCTCCTGTGCTGGGCTTATGCCACGTCACTCCTGCTCTTTGCCCGACTCAGAAACTGGCTGACAAGGACATGACATCTCCAAGTGGCACGTTGCAGCAGGCAAGACTCTGAACCTCCCAGACAGTCCCTGACATGCCACGAAGCAAAAACATCTTGCTAAATTTGATTCTTTTTTAGTGGCATCAAATTATGAGTGTGTGCACTCTCATAAGTCCGTTTTGCAAGAAGGGAGTATCAGCACCTCAGTTTTCGCTGAAGCAGAAACAAGGCACTGGGAGACTTGCCTGGAATGAGACTTACACACTGCAGTGCACAGCCCTAATGGCTTCAAAGGAAGAAGGAGGCTCACTCGGCACAGCGTTGTCCTCTGCTCCTTAGGCAGCATATGGGGACAAGAGGACAGGCACCTCAGCCTGCCTTGAGGGCTATTGGTGCACAAAGCAAGGGGATGCATAAATTCAATGAGTTTTTCCTGACTGAACTATGCACCTGAACTTAACAGATGGGACCATACAAAATCCTGGTTCTTTTTGTTTCTTTTCAGCTGGTGCTGCTGTGAAGCTGGGACTGGGTCCCAAGTTCAAGGAGCAACATAAAGGATGCTTCTCCTGTGGCAGCCCAGAGTGCTGCTGGGATGAGAAATGGGGCCACTGCCCAGCTGCCCTACTTCAGAGCAATTCCTGTGGCCACCACAGTCTTCTGAGAAGCAGACCACCCCTGCTCCCCTGCAAAGGTCATTCCACTCCCAGAACCATCCTGCAAATACTGGATCCTCAAAGAGGCCATACAGGGTTTGTAAGTCCCAAACAATGTGAGAGAGGAGCCTGGGGTAGGCAGAACCTGATGGCAGTGCAGCCCCTTGAGAAATGGCCCTCACTCCTGCTGAGTGCAAGAGAGACTGGGCAAGAAGGGACCTGGGCGTCTAGTCCTTTACTAAACACTCAGATACTGCCTGCGGGGAAACAGGGCCGTCTGTGTATCTCCAGGGTAAATAAAAAGGGTTGAGGGCTGGATTACAAATTTTATTTCCATATCTGAAGTGAAGCAGTGGTTTACGGTGCGTATTTAAATGTTTAACTGCCTGTGTAAAAATCATGTCATGGAACCACAGAATGATACGGGGTTGGAAGGGACCGCTGGAGATCATCTAGTCCACTCCTCCTGCCAAAGCAGGTCTAACTAGAGCAGGTTGCACAGAAATGTGTCCAGGCAGGTTTTGAATGTCTCCAGTGACAGAGACTCCACAACCTCTCTGGGCAGCCCGTTCCATTGCTCTGCCACCCTCAATGTATAGCAGTTCCTCCTCATGTTTAGACGGAACTCCTTATGTTCAAGTTTGTGCCCATTATCTCTTCTCCTGGCACTGTCTCTTTCCTTTGCATTCCCCATGACATGGTGGAAATGCTGGGTGAGCTCTTCCTATATTTTTATTACTGGTAGGAAGGCTTCAGGTGAAGAAAATATCCAAACGAGCTGTGAGCAAAAGCAACTTTTACAAAAGTGGTTTTTGCAAAACCAATTTGTGGTAATCACCTCATGACTCAGGTGTTCAGTGTGTTGAACTCTACTTGCTGGCAAAATCTTTGCCATCCCAATACTGAGACGCCAGTGTGTACCTACCACTATCAACAGAAGAAACTATCAAAATGTAAAAAAAATTCCTTCATAGAGCAGCAGCCTACGTCTGCAGATCACTGTACATATTTCTGAGTTTTGACTCTGTAGAAGTGACTGAGTATCTGAATGTACTTCTGTCCCGAAGGCAATTTTTTCCCCCCTTTTCTTCCCTTCCTTCTGGTCGCATAATATCTCAACATATTTGTTCAAAGTATTTACAGCCAAATTTCTAGAAGTGGTATCTCAAAAATGTTACTCTATCATAGCTATGTAATAAATGACAATCATAAATACTTAAAACCTTTGAAACCTGATTCTTACACTGATTTGGGTATTTGGTGTAGCTTCATTGAATTATGTTACTCAGAGTCTATTCAGAAGTTACCTCATATAAACAAAATATTTGCTGTCAGAAATACTTGACTTACTCTTCTAGCCTGCATTCTTTAGCACAGGTTAGTGCTTCATCTGCTCACAGAACTGGCAATTATAACTTCTGTATTTTCCCCCAGTTTTGCTTTTATTTCAAAAAATTGCTGGTTTGTTGGTTTTTTTTTTAATCATCAGAGAAGCTATTCAGTCTCCCTGTCACAATAAACGAATTATAAAAGAAACCATTTGGGAAACCATTTTGTCTTGGAAGGAGAAAGAAGGTAAGGCCAGCACCCTCCATGAGACTCCATCTTCTGCATCCAGGAAGACAGACAGACACGTCCCCGATTCCCTTAAAATCAAATTCAAACCTTTCCCCGAGCAATGGTAGGTCCACACCTCACAGTTCAGGCATCACCTAATTTCTTACTAATTCTGGCTCCAGTCCACACATCTGTTATTATCCTCATTTTGATTTTTTGTTTTACACCAAGCAATCCTTGCACATTGCTTGAAATACAAGCAGCAGAACTGGTAAGAATGAAACATAATTTTCAAATTGGAGCCATTTTTCCCAAGACTTCCCGTGACATTTTTATCCATTTGTCAGAATGATGTTTTCAAATCAGAAAAACGTTTCCAGAGCACTCAGAAGCAAAATCTGGAAGAATTTTGCAGAGTAAAAGTGTTCAAAAACCAAAATCAAATCCTGTTTTGATTTAAAGAAACGAGTCCCTAAGTGATCATAATATTGTGAAGCTTTGGAAAAGCAAAAATTCCAAGGACACTTATGGGGAAAGAGGTCAATAAAAACAGGTTATTTCACTGTTAAGCTATTTACGGAAAACCTCTGACCAGTTCAAGCATCATGCCCCTGACTGGTGGTGCTGGGAGACAGGGCATCAAGCTGGAGAACCCCACAGCAGGTCCAGGGCTCAGCCCCACTGGGAAAGTTCCGAGCAGCTCCATTGGGACCACCCTCCACACAGGGGGATGCACTGAGTCTGGGCTGATGGAGCTGTGACAGATACTTGCTCAGGACATGTCCGCATGATCGCAAAGGCCTCTAGCACATACAAGATAGCAATAAACATATAAATAAACAATAATATAAAAATAATGACAGAATGGTAACTCAGCCTTTCAGAGGATGTTTTGGAGTGGTGTGTGTAACACTCAGTTACCCTACTCTGAAGTATAAAAATCCACGTTCCATTGGAAAATAGTTTTGTCCCTCTGGGATCTGACAACTTTCTGACTCTCCATATCAGTAAATACAGAAAAAGTACAGGACAGCCAACACAACTTGTTGGACACAGTGGGAGGAGCAATGAAACCCCAGGGCACCAAGTCAACCTCCAGGGCAGAGGATTTTAGTGGTTCTACAGCCAAGGCTCAGTTGTACAAGGCTGTAATAATCCTGGCTCAGCAGGACACATGGTGGGCTTGGACAGTGGCTCACCCTCTCCTGGATGTGTATGTGCACCTGTGTGGGTGCGAAGGATTTGCCATCCTGCCCGTGACACTGGATGCTTCTTTTCAACCTGCTGAAGTGGATCTCTGGAGTATTTGGAAGAGGGGAGATTTAGATTAAATATCAGGAAGAAGTTCTTTCCTGTGAGGGTGGTGAGGCACTTCTTTCCTGTGAGGGTGGTGAGGCACTGGCACAGGTTGCCCCGAGAAGTTGTTGATGCCCCATCCCTGGAAGTGTTCAAGGCCAGGCTGGATGGGGCTTGGAGCAACCTGCTCTAGGGAGAGGTGTCCCTGCCCATGGCAGCGGGGTTGGAACTTGATGATCTTTAAGGTCCCTTCCAACTCTAACCATTCTATGATTCTATGATTTCTACCACATTTCTCTCTGGGATTTCCCAGAAGGGAAAAAAAAAATAAATCCACACGTGGTGGCCAGCGTGTATGCAGAACACTTAGAGTTTGTGGAAGTGCAAGAATTACAGCACGGCACAGAGAGATGATGCAGCACGTGCACTATGGGCCCGCTGTCCTGGGTGTCCTAGCGCATTGGACCTGCCAGACAGCCACCAGGGGTCCCAGGCTTGGCTCTGCTCACAAAGTCTGCTGCTTCTGGGCTGCATATGATTGTGTGAATCATCCCCGTAGCTCCTGGGCTGCAGAGCCTGCCTGACGCTTTTAGCATTTGCTATGTCCTACATTGAGAAGGCACATGTGATGGATGCAGCTGGGGAACACATATAGTGAGGCTGTAAAGCATATATATATATTATGACTAATTAGCATGCAAAACTTTATTGATACCAGGACTAAGAAATGAATTTGGATTTTATATTTTCCTATACAGAATGACACTTCTATTTTTAGCTTTTATTCTCATTGGGATTTGATTTTTTGGATGTTGTTTTAAAAGCATTAGCTAGCATGTGTACTTTTGGTGTACTTTTTCTGTACACTTACTTGTGTACATTTCTCTATGTACACTTTATGTGTACTTTTCAGACTGATACTGTCTTTCTGAATGACATGCTGTCTTTCAGACTCCGATACAGAGGATTTGCAAGGATTTGAGATTTTAACAGACCTCCCAAAGAGATTATAAGAAGATTTTCAAAGGGCTGCTCTACACTCACAGTATTGCTCCTCTCCAGAAATGATAAAAATAAAACATGTTCTGTTTCCAGAAAACTTTGATAGCTTTCATGATGTTTTCCTAAAAATATCTATTTCCTTTGTATTACTTAAGAGTGTAACCCCCCCATATGGCTGAGGCTACAGATGCTACAAATAGCTTAAAACTGAGGAAATGGAGAAGTTTCTAGTTCTATTTGGACTGCTTATTTTCACACCTCAGTAAGACTACTACTACATCATGATTGTAAGACCTGGCTGCCCATTTTTTGCAAACAGAACGGATTTCAGAGGAGCACTTTGTTTTTGAGGTTTAGGCACAAATTTACGCCAAGGCACTAAACCTACCAATGTCACACAGTTAGGCTGACTTTCTTTTCCTCATTTCCCCAAGGAAGTGTGAGAGTACGTGCCAGTGATCATCACAAAGATGTGTACAGACCAGAGTAGTCAAAGGTTTGTATTGATGATATGGGTGTGGAGATTTCCAGTGGATTTTAATGTTGCATTTACTGTCTGCGTGATGGTAAATCCTCAGAGCCCTGGGGATGTTTGGAAATATTGCAGAAGTTTATATAGGCATCTGTATGTCCCTAAACTGGACAGCAGATATCTATAGAGATTTAGAGCACAGTGGAACTTAAAATCTGGGAAGCGGTGATGGGAACAGAGTTATTATTTGTAAAATAAGAATTTTATCTTGTCTTGCTGTTTCTATACTTTTATAAATGACAGAAACCCAGGAGGCATAGGTACAAGCAACAGGAACAAGAATAATGGTGATGTAAACTAATGCTCATAGAAATCTTTAAAAACACAGCAAAATTCAAGGCATGGCACTTGGGTGAAACCTGACCAAGAGTTTCTGCCGCTTTTACCAAAGCAATCTGGGGTAAGACGCTCACCATCACACAGCAGTACTTGACTGTAACCTCTTACAGTCCCCACTGATGAAGAAAGGACACATTTCTAACTTAATCCAGACTGCCACATGGTAAAGCCATCTGGGAGGATATTTTGAAGGAAACAGATGGAAAAGGAAGAGATTCCTCTGAATGTAGTGTAAGATTTACATTATCCTCCATGAACTTCCATGTAGTCCCCATGTTTATATAATTTATCACTATTTCCTTAGACAGCTCAGATTAGGAAGCCTGCATGAGCTCATGTTCTTGTTGTTAATTCTGAGGCTGAACCTCCCTCCTTTAAAGGGAAATTCAGTAGTATAAAAAGAAAACGAAGAAAGGCAACCGGACTTAAGTGAAACCCAGCAGCATGAAGTTCCTGATCGTCCCAGGAATTACACTGGTTTACCTCCTCCTCCTCCTCCTTTCAGCCTCAGGAAGACACTGTCATGAGTGCCCGCTCACAGCGATAACTTTTGTTGCCTGCCATGCACCCACAACCAACAAAACCGCAGTGTTGTGGTAGCAGAAGTGTGGGAGCAGGGCCTATTAAAACCAGGAAGGGTTAAAGAAAAGGCAGTGATTTCAGTGAACATCCTTCAGGCCAAAGATTAAGAAAAAAAAAAAATGTTCTCTGGGTGAAGACACGGCAAACAAATAATTTAACGAGTGTAACTTCACTAGTCATGTTGTGATGACTGGGGATTTCTAAAAAGCCCTGTCCCTCCTTTCACGCATTCTTCTGTACCTCCTCGTTTTCTGTACAAACATTTTCATTACTAATGGGAACGTCAAAGAGCCTCCTTTTCTCCCTCTTTGCCTGTCTCTGATCACGGAGATGCTGCCGAGGCACCATGCAGCACTGCCTGCACCCGGCTGGCTGCAACGCCCTGCGGCATCCCCACCAGAGCGACTGCTTTGGGGAGGATGGGACAGGAAGATCCACACAGGGAGCCTTGGTGCTTCAGCTCAAACACCTACACCACTTTGTCATCAATTAAATCTGTTGTTTCTTTGTTCTGCTACCAAAAGATGGAGACGTGGGTCCCCTCTTTGTCCATCCACACCCCAACCCAGCCATTTCCTTCTCTCTTGTGCCAGGGATCATTACAAACAACACACTCATTAAAGGAGTAAGTGCGTGGGGACATGGAGAGCTGCTACACGTTCCATCAGCAACAACGGCTTCTGCCAGGCCAGGCTGCGGGCAGAGTCTCCAGCTCTAGACCCCTTTATCCCACTGGGAGCAGCGGGGATGAGCTCTGCTATGCACCAGAGGAAACCGCAACAGGAGCAGCCTCCCAGAGCCTCTGCCTCCCGGATTTGGCCTCCTTTGCACAGCAGGGTTTAAGCCTCCCTGTCTCTCAGGTGCCACGGAGGAGATGGCTGGCTTTGTGCCCACAGGCAGATTTACTGCCACGCTGTGGTAGGAATAGGCTGATTGTGGCCGTAGCAGACGAAGGATGTAAGCAAGAGCAGGGAGAGGAAATGTCTTTTGTTAGAGCAACCTGGTGTGTTTTGAATTGTGTGGTGTAGTTAGAAGGTTATAGATGGTAAGCCCTTGGGGACTGATGTTGCGTTTCTTGCATAAGCCGGTCTAATAAAAGACATTACCTCTCATCGCAAAACTTACCTCACTCGAAAATACTACTACATTCATCCTCTACATTTTATCTGCCTTTCGGAGACGTTAATATTATTGCCAGTGCCATGGATTCATCACTGCTGTGACTGCATTGATTCCTTCTGTCGAAACCCGATTCCCTTTCTCCCTCTTTGCAGTTACATGCTTTTGAGAGTTACATCATTTCACCCCTTCAACTCACAGCTAGGATGTTTTCTGTTTCTTATGTAACAGCTCCTAATTCAGATTACAGTAGACATTACAATAATGTACACTGTACAATAATGTATTAAAACCATAAGTTGAACAAATAGAAGTATTAATTCCCTTCTGAAAGCAGACCTCTTTCCAGAAAAGCAATAGGCCCTTTATGCTCTGGGTTCAGTAATCACCCAAAGCCACTGAGGCATGGCAGCACAGCCCGTGGGCTCTGCCAGGCAGGGACAGTCCTGCTCCTGTGCCCATGGGCTTTTCTCTGCTGGTGGACATGTAATGAAGTGGCAGAGTTAGGGTGTTTGGTTGGTTTTTTTAACATAGGGTGGGCTGGGAAAGAACAGGGAGGTGACTGTAAACACAGCATTTGACCACTTTCATGACACCCTAGCTTGCACTTTGACCAAGGCATTAAAGAAGAATACTATCCAATAGAAGAAGTTTCAATGTGTTAGTCTTTAGGATGGATCCAGCCTAGTTACCAAGTTCAGCCTATTTTTTTTCGTGGATTTAGAGATGCCTTTAGAGTGAGTGGGGAGAAAGGTTTAACGCCTGTGCCCCCTCCTTGCTGGGAGGAGTTCCCAGTTACCCATTTTCAGGACACACAAAGACACTTCCCACGGGCTGGAATTTCACCAGATGAGTGTGTGCGTGTGCCTGCGTTATCATCACAAGGTGGCTGCTACAAAAAGAGGACATTTCTGAGCAAGCACTGTTCACTGCTTCCTCCTCTGGGCCACAGTGTGAATTGTTCTGGTGGCTGTGCCTAGCAAGCCAACAGCTGTCCCCCGGCTCATATGACTGATGCATTTCCCTTCATTCTTCACAGTAAAGGAGACCAGTTTAAATATTGATGAATTATTTCATTTAAAGTAATTAAAGATAATTTAAATTAGCTGTTCTTACCTGAGCAGGCTTCTTTTGAACCACTTGTTGAGGCTGAAAAGTAAACCAAAAGCATGGTAAGAAACAAAATTCACTGAGGTCAATTAACAGTGATTTCACAGACGCTGACAAAAAATTTTCAACAATACAAGTAAAACACAAGCAAAGCCCACATTCAGAAATGGAGTGAGAAACACACCCAGCTCCCACATCCAGTCTCTCCTACACTCATCTATGTGACCTTTCTGTGAAGTAGTTCAGAAGGCTGGGGATGCAGAACACTATGTTAGGTTTGTATACTTAAAATCAAGGTGAATTCTAATTTGGCATATTATGTCTGGCCTAATTTTGTAACCAGATCGTGTCTTCTACACCGATACTGTACACTCTCTTTCCACACTCTTTTAGCCGTGAGCGGAGTGTCCTGCTGTGGGGAAGTCCTCCCTCCAGGCCATCAGCAGGAGCACAGCTCAGGCAGAGAGGTGAGGGACACATAACCCCATTTGCAAGCCAGAGCTTCCCACTTGACCAAAGCCACCCCTGCCAAAGCTACAAGGCTGGGATGGGCAGCAGCTCCAGCCCTGGGGAAGCTCTAGTTTGGGAGCTCTAGCTGAATGAAGTCTGTTGACATGATTTTAAGGATGCCCGTTGTGGGGCTGGTTGGGTGCATGGCAGGGAGAACAGGAGGCCATGTCCATCTGCCTACACAAGACCTGGTGGTACAGCCATGGGCTGCTCAGCAGATCTCCCTCCTGACTGCTCTCCCCTGGGAATGGGAAACATAGTCCCCATGTGAGTCAGGAAACCCACCAAGGTGCCAGTGCCCTTCATCACTGCCCCAGGGAGGAGAAGGAGTACCGATTAAGGAACTAACAGAGGCGCACTTAAAATACTTCCCCACTGCCCAGGTGATGTGACAATGCTTGCGGGTGCTAGCAACAGCATGGAACAATGAGACCACAGATAAAAGATGAAATCCTGACACAGAGAGCACAAAAGGGCTTTTCTTACTCCAGTGGGGCAAAGCTGCTGCCTCCCCTGGCCCCTCGAATTTTCTGTTTTCAAAGTATATGAATTGCACCCAATGATTTTCTTCCTGCCCTTCCTTCCTGCCTGTTCCTAATCCCAGCTGAGATTTCAGTGCCTCGCTTGGGCAGAAGCCAACATGCTGTCCCTCTGCATGGCCAAAAACCTAATTTTCATGACAGTGTAGTAGGAAATAACTGGAATATTTCTGAATAAACAGTTTAGTGTAACTGGCCGTTCAGAGCAATATTTCAGTTGGAAGGATCAATGAAAATGTAAATTAAATGTAACTGATTCAATTCAGACAAGCATCCCATTTTAACAAGGGAAGCTTTGTTTATTTTCAGTCTTTTCCTAATTCAGCAGAATCCTATTGCTGTTATATTTTTGTATCTGTGCCTCAGGCTCCAAGTTCTGCTCTCAAATAAATATGAGAAAAAAGCTATGTGATGACCGGGTCCGTCTTTAAACTTCAGGGTGGACCCTCTTCTTTTCCATTAAATTCCCTTGCAATGGAGAAACTATTACCATGGCACACTTTTTACTGATGCCTTCTCCAGGTGGACTGCAAGCCCTGAACTCGTTAATGGACATTTGCTGCCCTCAGACAAATTAATGATTTGTTTCAAAGGAATACCTCGTAATTACAGAACTCGTTGAGCTCTTCAGTAATCTGCCACTAGAGCTTTTCTATTTTTTGCCTGCTGATTACACCTGTACACATGTTTACTCCAAAACCCCATGAAATCATCAGACATTCTTAAAGGCTGACTGTTTTCTCCTGCTCAGAAATCCCCATATATTTTTGGCCACGCACTCTGCATTCATGTGATTCTCACACACCGTAGCTCAATGAAATCTTCTGAAAGAGCTGCCAACTCACCAAATTTTCCATGAATTAGGTCCTGACACTTCAATGAAAGGAAAGACAATGTCTGAAACACGGCCAGCTCTGGCTTTCTGCCTAGTATGTGTCACAGTAATTCTACCAGCTGCCCTTCTACACAGCACTTCATACTTTTCAGACCACCAAAAAGCCCATTGAATACTTTCAGTGATAGCTGGGGTTCAAGCTGCCAGCATGTTTTCCCAGCCTCTGGCACCCAGTGGCTCCGGACTGGACCTAGAAAGTTTTTTGTGTGCGTTTGTTTTGTTTTGTTGTTACTTTTATGAATGGCTTTCACAGGGGACTCCGACTCTAGCACAGTCCTATCCAGCCATTCATAAAAAGCAGAGGGAAAATATTGTACTTTGCCCAGTTGGAAACTGTCTCTGATACTGACCAAGGCTTTCAAGAATCTTAGTCATTCAAGACCTTTGCTATCGTATGTCGAGAGCTCCCTGGCAGTGCTTTCTTATTGCTGGCTGGGTTTCCACTGGATTTGGGCTCTGGAGTTCAGCATGTGTTACGCTTTCTCCCTTAAATGGAAGAAGCAGAGCTATGAAAGCTCAAAAGCTGGGCTCAGCCCCTCGGCCGGTATTAGCGGCACACACCACTGACAGGCCGGGAGCCGTGCCCACTCGTGTCACGCTGAGGGCTCCAGCTTGTGGCAGCTGAATCACTGCAAGTGCTGGTTTTCAGGGGCACTGCTTTTCCTTCTCCAGCCTGGCTGTGTGGGAGAGCCACCTGAATGAATCCAGGCTGGGGAAATCCAACAGGAGGTCCAGTCCTGAGGGCACTGCAGTGTCCACTCAATTAGGTCACCCCAGACCAGAAGAACAGAGGTTCAGAAGAACAGAAGAACTCCTACAGGAATAATGAGAAATTTCCCAAGCACCCCCTTTCCTTTCTCTAACTACTGCGGATGTGATGCCTTTGGAAACTATTTGACATGCTACAGATAGAAACGCCGCGACTGGCAAAGCTTTGTGTTCGCTGAGTTAAGAGATCTTTTCAGGGCTTCAAAGCAGACACCTCTGATTCAAAAGAGTGTTGCAACTGCATGTTCAACTAGCTGGAAAGAAAGAGAATCTGTCTTGGTTATGGAAAAGCCTGGAACCATAAAAAAGACAAGGACAAGAGACTTTGAAGAGGTGCTTTGGGACAAAATGAAGTTGTACACAAGACACGAGGGCTCTGAACTATTACGTATCCACCCAGCAGCCTGTGGAGTAAGATGATGGGAGACCTTCTGCTCTGCCAGAAGCTCTCTCACTTACGTCAGTGATCTTACTGAAGGGGAGCTTTGTACGACACGGGTCTTTCACATTTTATTTTTATCCTAAGTTTAAAAACCAGCCATTGTATGCTGAATTGTGCCAGCTGAAATTCCCTACACTTGAAAGCAAAATTCAGGCTTTTTTACGTTCTATGCAAGTACCAGTCAACCTTAAGTAGCTTTCTTAAATCTGTATAAGACATAAAGAATTAATCACAGCGTTGGAAAAATCCCATGACCATGTCATTTAAATGCCTATTATACAAGAACAAATCCAAAATATATCAGAATTTCTTTTGCTGTGTTTAAACTATTAAGTATGTGAGCTAAGACAAAAGATAGTAATTTAAAACTTCGGGATAAAATTCCGAACTTTGAACTGAAAAAAACCGAAACCACCTAAAGAGGAAAGTACAGAAAGTTTTTGCTGGTTTTATCTTTGCTGTAAGATTTGGATGTTCAAAGCCCAAGTGTTTATCTTCTACAAGACACTTCTTCCACTCCTCCTTTGTGACAACATCCCTCATTGTATTTTATTTTCAAATTCTGCTACTCTGCTCTTTGTCAGTATCTTAGATGCATCCTTAGAGCCTATATAGTCACTGGTCAAACAACTTCTTTGCCTTCTCTATGATAACAAAAGAGCAGCCTCCTGTGATGAGTCCATATTCATCTTGTACCAACGGTCAAAAGTTGTATCAAATTCAATTTGTCACACTTCTCATTCACCGGAGTACTTCTTAAACTGTGGCTTTTCCTAGCGTTATAAAAATAAGGAAGGATAAGGGCAAGTCTATGTCAACTAGTATGAGCAATGCCGGAATGCGTTCATAATGATCAGAGATAAAAGCACGGGTTTGAATGGAAATCATCCCCCGAGTGCTGTGCCTGGAGCTCCAAGGGCCCATTCACAGTGCTCCTAGATTTTGTGTTCGTGTCTTCCTCTTCAAGCCGAGTATTATGAAGATGTTTGACTGATGCTTCTTGGCAACGGTGACTCTCCCACAGCTCGACAAAGACAAGATACTCGCGTGGAGGTAGCTCTGCTGGTGAGACTAAATGACCATGATGGAAACTAATACCCAGCTAGGATGACATTTATAGTGCTGACAGCTCAGTGTTGTGTGGAGATCATTAAAATAATTTCATAGGTCACCCAAACACTTGTAGTTCTAAATTAAAAGATGAGTAAAACCATATTTAGTCTTTTTGTCTACATATCCTCAAAAAATCAGGAAGTTCGTATTATACCAGTTGAAACCAATATAATCCAAAATAAATCATGTCTTCCAAGCAGTTCCATATGACAGCAGAGTAACTACTGTTCTGCCCTACAGCTTTAATTGGTTTGAGTCCAGCTTCTCCCTCCCTCTTCCAGCACAGAGTGATGTAGCCTTTGAGAGAGCCTTCGCCTCAGGGCAAAAGCTACTTTCAGCTTCATGACCATCAGCAGGGATCTACCCCAGACTGCTCTAGATTTGCTTGGCATATGCTCCTCAGCTCCAGGTACGCTCATGTCTTGCTTTAGAAACGATTTTTCCCTTCAAGGGGGTAGCAGAAATGCTTTTTTACCCCACCAGGAGTGAGGGGGGATGCCCCCTCCACCCAAGCAGGCTGGTGTTTTGGAAGCACACATGACCTGCACTTGGTCATGAATTCTCCTGCCTCCATCGCATGTTTGCAGTCAACTGGCAACCGTGGTGTCTGTGTACGCACACTGCTGTGGGTCATTAGGATCTAACAGCAAAACCATCTGGCCCTTAGAGTTCAAAGGAGATTTCACAGTCCTCTGTGCAGTCTCATAAATGAGGCTAATAGTAATCTGTGGAGAATTTTGGCAAAATCTGTGGAACTTTTATTCTTTATTTTCTATCCTACTTGGCACCCCTCTGAGTTTTTAATACCAAATACAAAGTCAGGTCATTCAAAAAATATTTATTAGCTTATTAAACTGACCTCCCCTGACTGCTCCTGGAAAACCCTGCAACATCTCAGGAGCTGCACCAATAACTTTAGCTGATGACAAAGTAAATAGTGCTTCCATTCCACTTGTGGAGGAGAGCAGAGAGCATCAGAGTTTTCCAAGTACACAAACTGACTTTTAATAGTTATTTGACTGGCAACAAACATTTATATTTTAATTGGTGAATTCAAAACACATTGCTTTAAATGATCCTTTTGGTAGGCTGAAAATTCAGGCACTGGCACATCTGTCCAGTTGGGATTCAATGGAAGTCAAACAACTGACTTCAGTAGGGTTAGGATTTCATGAGTTTTGTTTATGTAAAGCTACTTTCATGACATTTGCAATGGCTTTATATTCTGAGAGGATAAAAACCATGAAAGAAATACATAAAAATCAAATTGTAATTTCTTTTATGCTTATATAACCCATTATTTTTCAGTTGCTTTGACCCAGCCTTTCTCACAGAGGTAGATTTCCTACCATTATAGATTTGGTAATTACAAATTTAATGGTTAGAACAGGAAGGGAAAATCCATATTTTTTTTTCATCTGCTAGCTGAACTGTTAGTTCAAGCATGACAATACCTCATTGAGTTTATCAAGGATATAATCAAAATTCAAAGCACAGTAGCTGTTCAGTGCTCTTGATAGATGCTATTAATTTTTATAATGTTTCAGCCGGTATTGGTTACTATTCCATAAAATATTTAGGGGAGTGCAGCTTATGAAACATTCAGTTAATGGGTCCTATATCTGTGGTTAAATACTACAAGCAAAGCTTAAATCATCATACTTAGCTAAAATCAATACAGTTTGGCAGCAGGAGGATCTGTTATTGCTTACTGTTCTTCCTCAGTCACCACTGCTCTGTCAGGGTTCCCCTGTTACTTCATTATCATCCATCAAGTATTTGGTAAGTTTTCCTGATGCATTTTGCTCACGTTTAGTTCAGCACCCCCTGCATTTTTCCGATAAAATATGAAGAAGCAATTTCTGTCCTTCTACCACACAGTTCAACCTTGAGGTTTTCTTGACATGCACCTAAGGAAACATGAGCTGGCTCTTTTGTCTGGCAATCGTCATATGTATCTGTCTATTTATAGCTCCCTACACAGACAGACTATTGAGAAAGCCAAATAGGAGGTTTCAGTTATTGTTAGTTATAGCATAAGGAAAAACCCCCTACATTTTAGCAGACAGAAGTAAATGATAAATTATTTGCGAAGAAACCAAGTCCTCACGATCCAGGGATATAAACCGATCAGAAAATACTTAGCTTTATACCTTGCAGACTTCTCCAGACAAATAACTATTGTGCAACTGTTTATCTCCAGACTATCTTGTCTGTTTGGATACAGCAACCCCTGTGTTCACTGTGCATTTCTCTCGACCCATGTGGAAATGATTTTTGGTCACTACTAAACGGGCCAGATTTGAATTGATGACCTAGAGGTGAAAAGCACAGTATCACATTACCGTCTGGTTCCAGCTTTAGAGTCCTCCCTCTCTTCTTGCTCAGGCACTTCCCGCTGTACAGACCAAAAAGCCAGAGGTAGTTACTGCTTTAAAGGCCATTCCTGGTGGTACCACTGAAGGTGGCTGTGTAGAACTGATCAGAGCTGCAAGACTGTCATCAGAAGACTCATCTCTGGACCTGACGGCCAGGAGCTCTCAAATCCCCCTGACCTTTGCCTCCAGTGAAACAACAGAGTAAATAAGGCAGTAAAGTCCCAAACCACATAACCTGCTGTAAAACCTGCTACTGTTTGGAAAGTGAACTCTGAAGTCCAGTGTTTGTGCTCAAAATGTAATTATTGTCAAGTAACATTTCTCTTTCTGACCTCCTCCATTCATTGTCCTCCTCATTTTAAGGTCACAAAGACCTTAACTGATTCAGAAACAGTGTTCTTGTGTCATTTACAGACTGGAAAACATGCACAGCCCATTTTCCACAATGTAGGCTTAGATACAAACAAACAAATTCATTTCCAGGCCTATGAAAGCTTCTGCCAACAACAGGTCCAAGCCTAGAGGCAGGCATGGAAAAGAACTGAAGTGGTGGGGATGAAAAACACGGGGTAAACTGCTCCACTGGGCAGCCCTGGGACTACAGCAGTGTCCCAGCAGTGACTGGTGGCAGCCCTGTCCCCATCCCCACGTCTCCACCAAAGGGCTGCTGCAATGGCCACGCCACAGCCCAGAGCTGCACTTCTTCACAAGAGTCCCTGGAGGCAGATACTGGTGGAAATACAACATGTAATTCAAGCCAAGGAGTCTCAGTGTCTTCTCCTGGTCATTTACCAGTGGCAGTCTGTGCTAAACTCTTCAGTTTAACTGCATGCTAAAGGTGCTGCTGCCTCCAGAGATTTGTGCTTCATGTTTTAGCAGGGCACATCTCAACCCGAGAAGGAGAGCATCAGAGCATAATTACAGAACATGATCTGCCAAGAAAGCCTGCAGACTTCACCTACAGGAGAAAACAATGCAATCCAGGTTCACAGTCTGGCTTGCATCCATACCATGCTTCCTCCTCCCATGTGAGGTTATCTCTTCTACACTGCCCAAAGGGAAGAGTCTGTTTGGCTGTCCTATTTCCTAAACCACACCTGAGCACCACTTTAGGTGGCAGAGGGCAGGATGCTGAAGGACAGAAGGCTCCCAGCTGCACAGCACAAACTGTGGGGCAGTGCTTGAGGCTGTGCCTACACACTGTTCTGCTCTACTGAGAGCAAACACAATTCTCGGTCTTGTTAGGAAGAGCTACCTCTCCCTTCACCTGCACCAACTGGAGTAAGGACACAGGGGATCCAGGAAGCCTCTTCTACATAGACATTTCTGCCCCTTCAGAGATGTACAGAGCTTCTGTGGTCATCCCCAGGCTCGGCCCTGAACTCCTGCAGGAGCTTCCCCTTCCCACCCAGACCACTGCTTTCGTGACCTCCCATTGCCCTGTGACGGCTGGGCAGGGTTTTCCTCCAAAGAAAAGGCACACAGTACAAGGAAGGCCTGGCTGATTTTCTGCAGCTGAGGATCTGGCCTGAGGCACTTCTCTTGAACTTCTTTTGTCTGAGCAGATCCATTGGTAGCCACATGGTTGGCTGGGGATGTTTTTGTACGTCTGGGATATACAGATGTCTGATAGCTGTCTGTCTATCGGATAGATTTGATAATTATTACTGCCTCCAGGAAACTGATGCTGCTAAAAGTGTCTGTCAGAGTCCGATCAGAGTCTGACGACATCCTGGCACAGTTTCATAAAGAAGTCAGTGTCCAAAATAGAAATACATTTTCCACGTACTTGAAATATACCAGGGGCTTGGTGGTGAGTTGTAATTAATCCACTTCCTGGCTTGATATATTTTGCGATCATTCTGGTGACTGGTATGTTAAATACTGAACTCAGTTTATACTGTTATTTTCTAAATGGAAATTACATTCATTATGTCCAAAGGCGTGATTTGTAGGCACTCTATCTAAAGTAGAAAAAAACACCATTGCATTGTATTTCTGGGGTGCTTTTACCATTTACTCATTAATAGCAATTTCATCTTATACACCATTGTGAAATCTGCGTGACAGTAATGTATTTGAAAATATGAAGTAGCAGAACGATTTTCTCTCTTAACCAGCTAGAACCCATTTACTAAAAGACTGCAAAGTCAAAGTCTACAATATCCTACCATCAACCTCTTGCCAGCAGCAGAAATGTGAATAGTGTCTGTGCAGACGTGCCTCCCTCGGTCTGTAAGAGAGAGAAAGAAGGGGGAAAAGAGGGAGGGAGAAAGAGATTCTGCTCTTGATAATCCTGGTGTAATTTTGGAGTTGTTCTATTTATGTCCCTGGACAGATTCCGAATTTAGCCCAGTCTAGGAGAGAAGAATTTGACTGTAATTTTTATGGGACAATTACCTGACTGTCTAGCTCCAGTTATTTAATAGCCTTTTGGAAGCTCCATCTGACCCGAAGATCCTATTTGTTGCTTGGATCTAACAATGTGAACATCAAAGGTATGTGTGTTAGGTATGCATCCTAAATCCCCTGCAGCTTTTTTCATAATAGTCCTGAAACCCGAAGCCACATCAAGAATGCAGTGCCCGGAGCACCCTACGACAGCGCGGCCCCGCTCCACTCCCCGGCGCAGCTTAAAGTGGTTTCCTCGATCTCACAGCTCCGTCCATCACTTGGAAAGCTGCCGCCTTTTAAACGTTACAGCTGCTAGGGAGGGCTTAGGAACATTTTACCAAACACAGGTCACATCAGAGAATGGGACTGCTTGATATTTACTCTCAGCTCATAATTAACTCTTCCATATTTTACTGCTTCTGTTGCTTAAGTGACCAAACCTGATTTTTCACGCTGTAAAAATTAACGCTAAATCCTGTCCGTAGCTAAATTCTGCCCTTGGTTCAAATCAGTTGTGGAGGTTTTACCGAAGAGGTAAAAGCTTCCATCTCCCAACTAGTCACACTTTATTGTGCTTGGAACCAATGTGGTTCGGTGCGTGCCAAAAATACACCAGTTGGTAGCATCTGTGGCTAGGTGGTCCTGGCAGCAGAGGTGAAAGCAGCTTGCTGGATGAAGGAGGAGGATAGCTGGCCTCCAAATGCTGCTGTAGTTGGCACAGAGAGACATAGTCTTTCTGAGAATTAGGTACACTGGGTAGACAGAAACTTGATTTGCAGCTGAACATAATCCAACTCCCTGAGTTCAGGTATTATATCAGCACCAGATCGCTTAACAGCAGCTGCAAGATCATTTTAACACTGGCAGCAAGGTGGCCAAGGATACACTCTGATACTCTAGGTATTAACTGTTATGGCAACCACTCATGGTGTGGGGCAAGGTCCTTCTGCTGGTGGTCAGCAGCCTGCTCCCAGGCACCAAAATGTCCCTGCATTCCTGCGTCTGACCTCGCAGCCCAGCCTCGAGCAAGGCTTTATCTTGAGAAGGGAACATGAAGGTGCTCTTTGAGGTGAGCCCCATGGACACCAGAGGTTGCTGCAAGCTCATTGCTCTCCCAGCCAAACCCCATGACCAGCAAGGAGGCCACCAGCAAAGCAAGAACAGGTTTTAGAGGAGGAATGAAGAAACAACAATATAGCTTAAGACAGTGTGTGTACACCTAGGAGTTTCTGGAAATCTCCCGCTGGTAGGGAACAGCACTGGCAAGTTTTGGTTGGGTTGCACACTGGGAAAAATGCCAAGGGATGGGATGGAGGAATGAAAATGGCAAGGAGAGATGGTGGGGAAGAGGGGGACCAAACACACGCCACCTTCCCTGCTTGCAAACAAACAGGAACAAGATCTTTGTTCTGCTCATTATGTGCAAGGAACTGAAAGAAAACACAAAGAAAGAAACACACAAAATTCATAATTTGTTTTGTCAGCCAGCACACACAATGGTTGTACTGTTGTCATATTTTTGGCTTCTTTTATCCTCTTAGGAGTGTATGCATTACTGACATATTTATGGGGGGCTTCAAAATGTCTTTAAAGAAAGCAATTTGAAAGTTTGGTTAGAAAGACTTTTTAGGTACTGGTGGGATCAGATGCATTTTGTAGGCTTTTTGGGAGTGCATCATCTTTTCAGATCGTAAAAAGGAAGAGAGAAATAGGAAGGTGTTGGGACAGTACTGCCTTGAGGAGTGGAAGACTACACCCCTAACAACAAGCAGAGAAACAACCTGCCATTCAAGGCTGATGACAGCAGGATCCGTAGGAGATCTGCTTCGGCTTTGCGGTTAGAAGGAACTGGCAGCAGGACAGCCAGGACATTCACTATTTGTTGCACAGGCAGTTCAAAAGAGTAGGGGACAGTGACAGGATAAGGAGTTCCCCATGCTTCTGAGCCTTTCATCACCTCCCAGGAATGTCTGCCTTTGGGGCTAATTTAGATGCATTTACATTAATAAATGTGTGTCCTTTTCAGCCATGTTTTTTCACTTTAATTCCTGTCTGCCCTTGTTGGCACATGCCCTTGGCAATCTGTGATTATTCTGCTCATTCAACATTGTATAATTGTCCTTTATTACTGAATATAGATTTTTTTTTATAGTTAAGTAAACACAGAGCTCATAGAAGTGACACATTCTAGCTCCATTTTACTTAGTAAATACTGTGAGTTTTTTCTTTTCCTTCTTTCTTTTTCTCAGTCAACAAGATATTTTGCTGACTGTAAACTCATTTGCAAGCCTGCAACTAATAACTTCATGAGTCTTCCAGACGTACCATCACAGTTCCAGAAAGCTTCCTGACTGACAAGAAAGTCAGGACTTCTGCGAGATCTCCACATCAGAATATTATTAATAAATGTTCCGCAGCTCAGAGAGAATCCCCCAATATCACGCAAGCTCCACATGGCTCAGCACTGTGGATGTCTCTGCCCTCTCCTCACTCCCAGGTGTGAAGGGCCCTTTGGGTTGGGTTTGGTTGAACAGTCCCTTCAAGGTCTCTCTGCTCAACTCCAACCATGACTTAATACAAGGTGATGTTGATTATGTCTATGCTTGGACCAACCAAAAGACATGAAATCAAGTGGGTGAAGAGCGGGATCTACTTATCCTTGAAGAGAAAGCACAGTAGAAAGAAGGTCATTGCCCTCTACCAGGCCAAGGGCTTTCAGAAAAGAGGATGCAAAGTAATTCTGCACTGTTGATAACCTTGGCAGGGAGGATCCAACCCACGAACTTTAGTTTAACCAGACCTGCCCTAGAAAACAGTTAGTAGGTCCATTTCAAATTTTGAACCATCACTTATATCACTGGCCAGTAATACCTGAGTGTGCCTTTGGTCGACTGTGTAATCCACACTACACTCCAATTATAGGGTTGCCAGTGTCCTGAGCGAGTCTTTAGTGTGAAGGAGTTATGTTCCTGGAAAAGCTTGGGATGCCAATGAACCATGGAGACCTTAGGCACAAAAACGTGTCATACATTCACTGATTGGCATCCTGTAGTAACTTCAATACAGACAAGGACATCTGGTTCCTGAAGACTACAAAACCCAGTTTGAACCTGACATACTGCTACATAGCACGTAAGGGCAAACTCCAAGCAAAAAAAACTTGGGAAGTGCCTGGACACCCCCATGATGAACATGGTTGTCTATCTCCTCATCAGTACCACTTGTGAGTACCTTCTTCTTTCTTTTTTTTTTTTTCCCCAAGTACGTTTTTCTTAACCATCAGATTTCCTTCAGAACTCTAATTCTACCACATGTCAGAAGGAGATCAGTGATGCTGTGTGATGAATCATATCAGCACTACTCCTCAGATCAATATGAACTTCTTTATGAAAAGCTTAAGAATATACATCAGGTAACTAAAACCAATCACATTATTTAAATACATAATCTCATCTCTGAACATCCTGTTCATCTCTGCAGATCCCAAAGTGATTTATACACTGGAAGTGGCATGAGAACCTTACAAAGGGATCTGTTTCACTGCACCAAAATGCAGCCACTTCTGGGATGAGGTCTGGCAGCTGTTTTAAGAGCACAAGACAATATTACATACAGTCGGGGCATGAGGTGAAGAATAGCATATCCAGTGTACGTGGCAGGGAAGGAAGGATGTAATTATCCAAATTGGAATTTGGCCAGGACACTGGGGTCAAAACCCTGACTCTTTTGAAAAGTGCCATGGGAATGCTAATGACCACGAGTGGTCAGGGCCATGATTTTACATTTTATCTGAAAAACACCACCTCCAATGACAGTTTTCTTGGGTACCACACAGAGGCATTTATCCCCAGTGAATCAGAAAGAAAAGTGCATCCCAGCATAGCAGCTAGGTGTCCTTGGAGGTATTCACTTTGTTTCCCAGTTAGTCTATACATTCTGAGAGCCCGGGGGACGTACACATACCCCTTTCACAGCACTTGTCTACAAAGAGAACAGAACACTGCTTGTGTTGGATATATTTATCAAAAACTCAGATCACAACCCCACTATTTTCAAAACAGCAATACTCCTCCCATGACCATCTCATGACTTGACTTCTGTTGTCTAAAAACTGAATCACACCGAGTATTTAATCTATGAACCACCGCTAACCAAATAAACAACTTTCCATTGTGGTGTCCGTGAGCTACTGCATTCTGTGTGATTTAAGTACATGAACACAACACTAGCTTAAAAGGCATTTTAAAAATCACTACCAGGTAAGCAGCAATAACAGAATACCTACAGGTTTTAGCTTGCTTCAGATATGAGGATATTCAGCATCACTTTACATGTATTTTACTAAGGTGAAAGAATAGTACTTAGCACTGAGGACAGGCTGGCAGCCTGTGCATGGGCAGTCACCAATACTTACCAAAGCTCTGCCAGGACACTGTAACTCAGTTATGCATTAAATATCTCAGACTAGAAATTATGTCTGCATCTGTTTCTACACATTTGGAGAGAGGAACTTAGCATCAGTGCACTAAGGCGGCTTACACCTTAAGACTGCTAATTTTTGATCAGTCTTAATGCTTAAAATCAAGTCCAGCAACCTACCTGCCCTGAACAGATTCTGTCCAGTACAAAACATCACACAATTCTCAATACGCCTCTGCTTCTCCTAGGGTAATACTTACGACTCCATCAGCTGAAAGCTAGACCTAATGGCAGGTGCCTCCAGGCACTCAAATGACTATAGCCCTCCAAAAGCTCATGAACTGTTTTGTCCTAGACTACTGCATACCACAGCCAGCAGTGGGACCAGGAGGAATCAAACCCTGTCCTACTAGAGACAGGAAAAAACACAAAAGCTTTCCAGGCTTCCTAGCAAATGTTCACCCAGCTACTTGCTCTGCTCCTGTCTTCCCATGGCACTGCACAGCTCTGTGGAAACAAGTAATGAACCCAGAAAGCAAGGCAGAAAGACTCTGGGCAACAAGATTTTCATACAACACTGGGGCAATCAGGGGAATTTACTGTCCCTGCACTAGATCTGCACAGCCAGTTCCTTTGTATGAAGAATGGGGGCTGCAAACATGAAAGACTGACAAAAGGTGGGCTGTGGGGAAGAGGCCTGGAGAAATTAAATACTTCCTCACAGAACACGTCAGTGTCTAAAGTATTACTGAATGAAGGTTTCTTGGAACTGGTTTAGATGTCTATCACAGTCCCCATTTTAAAAACATGACTCAAAAGATAATGAGGATTTGTCACTTGCATTCAAATGCCATCCATAGGGAGGAATCCCCCTCTGGCCATAATCCTGTGCAATGTGTAGCAGAGACCTCGGCTTGCGATGGATTCTGATGACCCATCCTGCATGGGAGGTTGGATTATCACATGGTCCCATCTGGCTTTTGCATCTGTGAATCAAGGGTCGGATAATGCTGTCACTAGTCTAACAAGGGAGAGCTAGTCTGTCTCAGAGAAATATAGCCAGGATGGTTTCTTTTTCACAAGTATTTCCTTAAATAGCAGGAACATTCATGCATGTGTTGCAGAGAAATTGAATAATAAATTATGATCAAGGAAAATTAAAGGAGTTGGCACAAAACCCACTAAGACCAGATGTACGTAACGAGAAATCTCAGAGCTGTTTGAACAATCTCACAGAAGTGAATGCAACTCAGACCACTTGGGTGGATAGCCTGAGTAAGAGCAACTGCCTGCAGGAGAACACAGGACTGCAGCACTGGAAGAAAATGAACCTTGGAGGTCCTACGGGTGAAGCAAGGTATTACACAGGTCTTTCAGCTATGAAGTTATATATAATGTAGGAATATGCAGAAATGTCAGTTCAGAAGAAATTTAAAGTCAGTAATCAGTCTTTGCTTTAGGTAGGTACTGGTTTTGAATACGCTTGAAGAAACAGCATTATGTGCACAAGATCACATTAGATGGCTTTCATTCAGATGAGATACAAGTGACACTACATGAAGCAAACGTAACAGCTCGTCTCCTTTTTATAAAATCAGAACCAAAATTGTGATATTTACCTGACAGTAATCAAGCAGAGAGTGTCCTTTTCTCAAAGCAAAATCTAGTTAACAGCAACACAGGCAAGTTTGCTCCTGATCTCACTGCTGTAAGTTTGAATGAATGTTTGTCTGCTTTGCTGGTATTAGTTAAACTGTCACTCAGCTAATTCTTACTTACTTAACTATTTAGTACTACTAATACTATCACTTATTCCAGATTATTTGCTTGTGCTTTTAAAAGCAATTGAACTTATTGTTAAATGTTTACTTTTATTTCCATTCCGCCACTGCCTTTTCTGCAAAATGAGCATAGCTGCGTATTAAGTGCACCCCCACCACCACCAAAAACCCTAACAATAAATACACAAAATCCAAGCCTTCTCTTGCTTGCTGCTTTACTCAGTTTACTATCCTCTCATTGTTTAACTTTAATTGCTGGAGCTTGATACTGTACTCATTTTCCTCAGTCAGTTCATAATATCAATTTCCCTGAAGGTCAGAAACAATACCTCAGGAAATACCACCTGCTATTCAGGGATATTGCAGGAAATTTGCATTTCCACTTTGTAAAGTGTTATTATTTTGGACTGACAACCTACATTTATTTCATCATCCCAAAGTGCTCGGATCCCTGAAAGCTAGAATGAGAGAGAACGGGTGTCCTGGCCGGCCTCCCGCTAGCAGTTCATGGTCATTAACAATCAAGAGTGAGAAGACAAACATTCTGCTGCTGAAAGATGTGTGTGCTTCACACGCAGCTCTCCCTGTCACCTCCACTGGAGTAGGGGAGGGATTCAGCCTCTTTGCTGATCTCCTCCAGCTCTCCTTTGGAGCTGGGCTGCTGCCTGAGCGTGTTATTCCAGCCTCTGCAATCAGCACTGAGGCATGAGGTGGTGGATACAGCCAAAGGATTTGCTCTCTTGTAGGAATATAGAAGGCTTGAGCATGGTTTCTGCGGGGAGTTGGATAGTTTCCTTCCAATCTCTTGTTCGTTGCGTGTGAGAATGCAGCATTTCGGAACTGTGGGCAAGGAAAGGAACACTGCTCCTGTTGAGCTGCTCACAAGCCCTGCAGCCTTCACAACAGCTGTAGCCAATATCCCTCAAACAAACTTCAGCCCTTTGGTGTTTTTTCTCCAGAGGGGAATTTTAAGGTAGCCACCAATGCAAAACTCCAGCAATATTATTTCCTTAGCACAACCACACAGGGTTGAGCAGGAAGGAGAAGACCCACTGGAGGGAAGCTGCAGCCCTGCACATCTCTGATGCATTTTCTACACAACATTAAGCGTTAGTAGCCCTTTTACCCAGCTCTTCAAACTCAAACTTATCTTTGGCCCTTCTGTTTTCTCTTCCCAAGCTGACAGTGGTGGGGAGGAGCCATGCCCTGTAGGGCAGAGCACAGCAAGCACCTGCTTCGACTGGTGCAGCTGCACATCACATCCCTCACACACGTGTCAGGACTACATGAAATGCTGGGGGGAGAGGGGTATTCACAACCACCTGTCGTCTCCCATGGAGCCCACCCTTGCCACCCAGAAACATGCCCAGTGATGGGCATGAGGCAACCAGGCTGAAGGTGCTTAAAAACAGCTTTATTTGCGGAGGTCTGCCTGAATCCAGCTCCATGGCTTAGGGGGAAGCGTGACTGTGGGAACTTTCTTGCACAGTTTCTTCTTGGCTGACCGAACGCATCCCAGAGATTTCATTTCTGGGAGGAATGCCTTGAAGCAATTTTTTTTTTTTAACGATGAGGGTGTTTCAAGACATGTCTCCGTTTCAAGCAGCAGCATTGGAGACTGCTGAGGGAGGGCTGCGAGACTTACTGGCCGGATTAAAGGACACTTTCTTTTTGGCCGGCTGCATGAAAGGGCACAGATGAGGTGGCAGCGGAGGAGTCGCTCACTGACAACTTCCCTGAGTCACTCTCCATCCCTGCTCACACCGTGGAGCTGCACTGTCACTGTCACTGCTGCCGGGGAGCTCCACGTCACGCAGAGCCAGGGGTGACACGGGCTCCTCTGCCCCCATGCAGGGGCAAGGCTGAAAGCTGCCACTACGCCTGCAGGTCCCACTGGCACAAGCAGCTCCAAAGCCACCTGAAGTGACATGGAGTTGGTTTGCTCCTCTCACTCAAGAAGAGGGAATGCAAAGAGGTATGTACAGCCACCCTGCCCTTTCCCAGCCACGAGGACTGTCACAAACCAGCTGGGAATTTCCCGCCTGGGGCAGCACGGCCCAGGTTATTTGGATTTAGCAGCCGGCGTCAATGGCAAAAGCCTTGCTGGCAGAGAGCTGTGAGCTGGCACCGACTCAGAGGCTGTTTGCACAAGGGCTGTCTTTTAAAAACTTCAGACTGATAAAACTAATGGCTGTGTTGAGAGATGCTCATAAAACACTGAGTCACCCCTTATTCAATTAAGGAAGCCGTCACTGATGTTTCAAGGAGGCCTGGATGGGTTATTCCCCTCTGTGCGGTGCTGAACTCAGAAGCATCAATCTGCATGACACTCTGGATGACCTAGGCTGGCAGTCAGAAAGCTCAAAAGGTGAGGAACACCTCTCAACAGGAATAAACAGTGACACACATTTGGAAATAGCTCTTCAAATTACAATTAGCCCGTATGGTACCCTCTCCTGCCTGGAAGCTTTTGTGCTGCTAAGAAGTTACCTAGGAGGAACAACAAGAAATGACTATAAACCAGCCCCAGCCACCTTCAAGGCTGATTTAAAAATCAGGAGGAGAAATGCCAATGTTTAACATTTAAACAAACAAAAAAAAAGTTTATTTTTTAAACATTTATGTTCCTTTTATGACTGTTAAATCAGTATGAACACAGAATGTAGACCATTTTATTGCCTCCACACAGGACTCCCCTGTCGCTCCCTTCCCAAGCAGTCTGGTTTTTAGGCAGATGAGCACTACCATCAGAAGGATCAGGAATGCTGGTCCTAATAAATAACTCCAGAGCAAGACCTGACACCCTTTTCCAGCCACACTGCCTAATGACTTCAGTGAGAGCTCTGCCTGAGTAAAAATACTGAGTTTGGGCCCATTATCCTCATATTAACAGAACAGTTTATTTGTGGTTTGAGGTGCTTCCTCCTGTCTGAACTTTCAGTTTTCCAGACTGAACCAAAGAGGTACAAAGGGGGTTTCCCACGATCCCCTGGCTTGAACATGCACTCAAAAGGGCTCCCAAATTACTCTCCTCAGCTTGGTGACTTGGGCTTGTACCTGAGAGCCCTGCCTTCACTGAGCAGAAGCAGTGGGTAGAGATGGGATGCCTTGACAATGAGCTTTGACTGAGCTGAAAATTCTGCAATGCTAGACTCCAAATTAAAAAAAATGTTCTCTAACATTTTTTGGCCTTCATTCCCTCTGCAGACTATATACACTAAGACGTGCTGTGTTTCTAAAAAGCGCTTGCAACCCATAGACGAAAACCAGGACAATGCAGAAAATCAGGACTAGAAACAACAGCCAAAGAGCACGCTTCCACCATTAATTTCCATGAGACTTCTGCTCCAAAAAGCAGTCAGTAAATACTCGTGAGCAAACTTCACACCAGTCCACCACGTCCTGCTAACGTCACACAGCTGTCGCCCCTGGCTATTCACTTCCTCACATGTTTGAACTTAACTTCATTCATTCATTCATTCTTTGGGAAGAAGGTGCTGCAGTTCTCCCCTCCCTTCCAGCCTGCTTCCTTCCCAAGAGAGCACCCCAGTGCTGGGACGGCTCCCCTCCTTCACGACCCCCTGCCGTGGTCCCCAGGAGGGGTATGTGGGGAGGAAGTGGCTCTGACATGTATTTTACTGGTGTTTTAAAGCATATGGTCTGAATGCTCCGAATGCCGTGGAAGATTACTGTCACATGTCCTAACCCACCGCCTATCTGTTGACACAGTATCACCTTTCATAAATTGCTGGGTACTATTTTCCCATCAGCGTTGCTCTAAACACAGGAATTACAGGCAGGACACAAATCCAAACAACCCGTACACGCTTAATAAAATAAATAACCATCAGCCCCTTAAAGGTTTCTCCTTTAAAGAAATTTTCCTTATTTTAGATCAAAAAAAACAAATACTTCCCTGGGATCCACGCTAATTTGTAGTTTCCAGTGCCATAAATAACTAACACAAAGGGAAGAAAAAAAAATACAGCACATTGAAAATCAAGCCTGATTTATATTTTTAAATTCTAAAATATATGCTCGTGTCATGCTTTGGGTACTGGCACAATTTCTGAATGAATGCAAACAAAGCCAGATCTGCCTGAATGCATCAGACCCCCAAACGCATACTTAGCATAGCTCCAGGTCAATGGAGCCAGACCAATTTACGCCAGTTCAACAGTCGGCCTGCAAGGTTCACATGAGCCTGGTATCTCCGGTAAGTACCTCCTCCCTCCCTCTTCCTTCTCAAACTTGTGAATGGGTTAATGCTGCCTATCTCAGTGTACCTCTGAACTCTGCGGAACTATTTGGATTTGGTTCAGGTCACGCGAAAGCAGGCTGGAAAACACATATGAACATACCCACCCCCCTAAACTCTACATAAACTTCCACATGCTGATGGAGAGATAACCTCAGCTTTTTGTGGCAAAACTGATTACTGAAACGCTAGCATGGCATGGACTACAAAACATTTATGGTTTGGGGTTATCTATTAAGATAAAATTTTCTACAACGAGAGAGTACTATCAGTTCATTTTCACCTGAAATCTAATTTTCTGATGAAAATATTTCAACAGAAATAGCCTTGGCAGTAGCTAACAAAGCTTTATACTCTGCTGTAATAGCACAGCTATGTGTGCCTTAGCTCCCGAAACCTGTATCTGTCTCAAATCCCACACAGTTTGGCTTTCAATCTGGCTGCAGGTCCACAGATGGAGATTTCAGTGACTCAGACCCCCGAGTGCCCTGATTTTATCTTCTCTCTTAAGCAAAGAGGAGTTTAGCACATATTTAACCACTGGATTTGTCTGCTCCAGGTGTACAGGAAAAGACTAGTGATGTGTTTGAGAGCCAAAGGTAAGCCATTTGGGGATGTGTCGGACAAGATCTATACCTGGCAGCTGGCCATCACCAGGTCTCACTCCAAGAGTAAGTCAATGGTAAGAACTGGCTCTCGTGTCACGGGAGGAGAAACACTCTGGTATGAATATCTCCAAGAAGAATCCAAGAGTAAAACCCCTTGGAGCAACCCAGCCATTCAGCGTGGCAAAGTATCGGGATCTCTCTCTGGTTTTCAGTACCACATGAAGTTTGTAGGAGGCCTCTAATGCTACAGTATCGGACAATTACCCATACGATAAAAAATATACATAAATAATAACTTTCTCACTCTTTTTCCCCCCTCCCCACTGTCTTATAGAAACACTTTCATTATCGCACTGAGTTTATCTCATGTCAGCAAGTGTCTATGGAAGATGTTCTCATGACCACAGCACCAAATTCCAGCACGTGAGCAGCCATGCTCCAGCACCATAAAACAACCTCTGCTACCTAATCTTCTGAGATTTCCTGTGGTTACTTCATGTTTCCAAAGTCTCTGAGAAACATACGTCTGCACTCTAATCCTTCCATCACATCTGCATGAGCCTCTGTGATATCTGACACAAAAGAGGTCTGGAAGTGAAATGTTAAGATGGTAGCCTATGCTTGACATAAGGCCTTTCATTAAACCCCTCCCAGCAAATCTTCAGAAAATGCCATGTACACCACATGATAGAATCATGGAACGGTTCAGGTTGGAAAGGATCTTAATAATCATGGAGTTCCAACCCCCCTGCCATGGGCAGGGACACTTCCCACTAGAGCAGGTTGCTCAAAGCTCCATCCAGCCTGGCCTTAAATGCCTCCAGGGATGGGGCACCCACAGCTTCACCAGACCACCTGTTCCAGTGCCTCATCACCCTCACAGTGAAAAATTTCTTCCTGATATCTAAGCTAGATCTCCCCTCTTTCAGTTTAAAACTTCTACCTCTCATCCTATCACCACACTCCCTGAAAGAGTCCCTCACCATCTCTCCTGTAGGCCCCCTTCAGGTACTGGAAGGCTGCTGTATCATGCCAGTGTAGATCCCAGACCCATTAACCCTTTCCCCGTGGGATCATCCAGAGCTGCAGTGGCAGTGCTGCTTGGCTCTCAGCAGTCTCTGTGGCCCACAGAGCAGTCGGGCAATGAGCCCCAGCAGCACGGCACAGCCTGGGCCTCGCTTTGTGGCATGATGATGGCACCAGCCACTGACACCACACTCTCAGTGGTTCCATCAGTGCAGTGAGTAGCTACACAGCTTGTAGCACAGAAGCTTAGAACCTGAATAAAGATATAGCATGTGTCGCCTAAACTTGCAAAATGTTTCTAAGTGCAAAACGTGATGATGGTGCCCCAGTCCTGCTGCAGAAGACGTTCTCTCATAAGCAAGGATGCTGCAATCGCTGCTCATCAGAGCTCTTGCTAGCACTCACTGACCAGGGCAAGCAACCAAGCTGAAAACCCTTTCGTTCCTCCTGATCAGGACTTCAGCACGTTACCATTCCCCAGAATTATGGACCCAGTACCTTTATCAGGCAGCTACAACAGTAATGATAACACAGTAATGATAGAATCCAGCATTTAGTAGACGACTTTGATTCCAGAACTGTCAGACTAACATCCTTCACAAGAACTAAATTCACCTGACAAATATTTTTAAAGGAAAGGCCATACATAGTACTGGGCAGTGAAAAACAGTCTGGCAAACACTGACAGCAGTTATATAACTTACAAAATCTAACCCTAGAATATAACATAACAATAATGTAATAATATACAATTTAACATAAAACAATCCTAGAATTTCCGTATTAATCTAGTGGATGTTACAGGCTAACAGTACCTACAAAAGCTCCACTGAAGAATCCTTCTCTCTCCTGCCTGCAAAGAAGACCCCTCAAAGCAGTCAGCTACCAAGACACAGAGAGGAGTTTTAACTGTGAGAAGATGGACTTCTCCTTCCTTTAGAGAGCAGAGAGAGGGTGAACCACCTTTCTCCAGCTTCCCGACACAGAAAGCCCAGGCACCAGCCCACTGCTGCACTGCTAGGGTCTAAACCGTGTTACCTTTGCAGCCTCCAAACTGCCCACAGCTACAGTGACCTCTGGGACCTGCACGAGTCATCTATTGCGGGTCATCTAATCACACCAAAGTATCAAAAAGTAGCTGTGGAAACTAAAGGAGAATGGAGAGAAATAAAAAAGTGGTGTAGTGCCGCTTGAGATCTACATCCTTGTGTTTAAGGGCATCTGACAACCATTAAAGGCCCATAAACCAGACTGAATCTTCCCTTGTGGGCTTCCTTCGTTAATAACCGACTATTACAAGAGTGTTTGTGTCTTTTTCTAGTGCTGACTACTATATACAGGACACTAGATTAGCGAACCGATGATCTAACCCTGTACTGTGTATGTGTTTTTTTAAAAGGAGATGCCTACACAGTACTCAGAGAGCAGAACAACTTATTCCTTCACCAGCGACTTTAAAATAGAATCCCCTTGATGAGGAGATGGAGAATTATGCCATATTTTCACATGTGGATAGGCAGTTAAATTGTACGCAGAATCTTTTTATTGTCTGGTTCCTTAATTTTGTTATATATAAAAAAAGAGTAAAGAAAATTATTGCCTATAAAATGTTTGTTTCTGTTGTAGCGAAAGAAATGTAAAATATGTCCCAATGCAGCCAAAATCCTATTTTCGTCTTATTCTAACTAAACCATGGCCAAACCAATTTCCTTCAGATTTTAAGGAAAAGAGAGATGTTCTTGGATCTTGGCTGAGAACTTGCGCACTACATTTCAATCTGGAGAGAATTTTATGGCTGTGTTATTACTAATAAACAAAGTTTATAATGGAAACATTGACAGGACCTCCACCGAAGTGATACCAGCAAGGGCTGCTCTATTCAATTAACATCTAATAGAAATTTTGATCTCATCACATGCCAACTACCATTACGCTTGGAATAAAATAAAACTAGCGTGGACTGGCTTCTGTCAGTTCCTGAAGACCACCATCCCCAAATTCCTCTCACAGAGTAGCAGATTTTATAAACCCATGCACTTTCTGCAAACCAGCAGAAACTAGGGATGTTAGACCAGTTTTCCTCCTCATTTGACCAGATAGCACTCCTTTAAATCTAGGATATCACCGCTGGCTACGCAAGCCCTCAGCCTCCTTAGGGAGGTTATGACTGCAGCTGACTTTGGCTCAGTAGCTGTTGAAAAGATCAAACAAAAATTAGCAGTTCCTGTACAACAAAATATTTGGACATTAACCAGAGTTAAAAATCAAGCCTTAGCTTCCTGCCCATCGGACACGCTACGCTGAACATCCTTTTTAAATTCCACAGGTAATAAAACTTACACTAAATGGGGCCGGTCCCAGCACAACGTCTGTACCGATGCCAGGCAGAGGCGATCTCTTTCATGTGTGCTGCTTTGCAAGTGCTGAGGCTGCAAGGCACAGGGGTTCACAAAATGATGCCGCTTTATAGGCTCAACGATAACTTGATAGAAGCTGATGATAATGCAATTAATGCTCGTTGGGAGCTGACAAGTGAAACAGATTTTCACGGCAGCGTAGAGTAATGCCAGAAATGAGCAGGAAAAACAAGGCCAGTACAACTCACAGGATGTGAACTTCTGTTTCCTAGACGAGTAAATAAAACAAATCCTCTTTGAAAGGATGTGCCTGTAACCCGGACTCCATACGGCGGAGGTGCAGTCAAGATAATTACACTGGAATTCAGGTGGGGCTTGGGTGCGTGCAAATATGGCAGTAAAAAGCCTCGTGCCACAGAATAATCAGATATATCATATAAAGAGCCTAATCCGCTGCAAGGTGGGGACTAGGCAGCGGAGAGGGGAAGGGAGAGACAGCTCTGAACCTGAGGAGAGGCATCTTCTTCCCATGGGAGAACGGCCACTGCTGCCGGCTGCCACTCTCCCTGCTCTGCCACCAGCGTGCATGGTTTCCTACCCCCTTCAGACAAAATTGGTCAGGCTTGCTCAGATCGACCATCCAAAGGACTGAACTAACGTGGCTGATTTTGCTTGGAGCGGATTAGGAAATGCTCGCAGACAGGGCTTGGTGGCAGCTGGGCAAGGTCAGTAACCTCTGGCCATGAGGCTGTGACGAGCAGCCGAGGGCAGTGACCTCTTCCACCAGCACAGCTGGATCTTGAAAGGGACATCTTCCTACAGCTTAACTATGTGGGGTCCTCCGTTGGCAATGGGCAGTCAGGATGACTTATCCTCTTTCCCAGGGATATCCCTCACCCAGGGAATCATGATCTTGCCAGCACACAGCTCTGGAAGGGATGAAGTTCTGCTTTCGAATAATTTTTACTGCTACAGCAATGGGAACAGTCTTCATGGTAACAGCAAACTGAATAAAACACTAAACTGAGGCACACTGTATGGGTCACAGGGACCAATAAATCCCTGAACACCCCCAACAGACACCAATATGACCAGAAGGTGCTCTTGTCGTCACCTGGTCTGACCTCCTGCACAGCACAAGTCACAGAGTTTTGCACAGCGATTCTTGCCATCAACATCATAATTTCAGGTTAAAGTATTTCCTATCTTTTAAAAAACATCCAATTGTGATTTAAAGACTGCGAGACTGGAAGAATTCACCACATCCCCCAAGCAAGCTGTTCCCATGATCAATTGCCTTCATTCTTCAAAATGCATACCTCATGTGCATGTGGGAACTGAAAATGCAAAGGGTGAGTGAGCCAAGTTCTGGTGCTCTGGCACAAGTGAAGAATCAACCTCACATCAGTTTTATGAGGTTATTATAACTCCACATAAGAGGCTATACTATCTTTCTGGAAGATCTCGTGCAGAATTTAGCACAAGAAGTGCTAACATTTTCCCCACTTTGTGAGAACTTTTCAGACTGTGTTTCCTTCTCAGGACTAAAACAGACTTGACAAACTGCATTAATTTTTGCACAAGGTACGTAATCTACAGCCATGATGGTAGCATTACCAGGGCTCTCCTCCGAACCCAAGACTGGCTTGTTTGCTGGTCAGCTGGGGCTGAAGAGTTAGCTCCTGAAGTTAAAAGAGACTGTGATGTTATCAATCAAAAAGCATGTTTTTCTTTCCAGTTGTGGCTCTGGTTCCTCCATATGAATCAAGACAGAGGATGCAGTGCTGACATGGAGCCAAAGGGGAGTGACTTTGCCTTGCAATTAGGACAAATGCCGTGCTAAGGGCAGAGAACTGGAAGTTGGTATTTCAATGAATAAGGAAGAAAAGTAATTGAAAGTCCTTTAGATATGAAAGCATCAAAAAATGTTCATGAAACAAAACCACTAACACAACGAATCAACTGAAATTTCTCATTTCAGATACTGGTTCTGATTTTTTGTGTTTGTTTTAATCATAGAGTCATTCATTTTTCAAAGAGAAAAGCAAACTTTTTAATTCAGAAAATGCCAGAATAGGACACGTAACTTTTCTTTTGGTTTTAACTGAAATTGGAAATTCATTGAAATGGACCTTTCCTCTTAAGGAATTCACAGAATCATAGGACAGCTTGGGTTGAGAGGGACCTTTAAAGGTGATCTAGTCCAAGTTCCCCTGCAATGAACAGGGACATCTTCAACTAGATCAGGTTGCTCAGAGGCTTGTTCAACCTGGTCTTGCATATTTCCAGGAATGGGGCATCTGCCACCTCTTTGGGCAACCTGTTCTAGTGTCTCACCACCCTCACCATAAAGCTTTTTCCTTACATCTAGTCTACATCTACCCTCTTTTGGTTTAAAACCATTTCCCTTTTTGCAACATGCCCTGCTACAATGTTTGTTCCCATCTTTCCCATAGGTCCCCTTTTAAGTACTGAAAGGCCACAATAAGGTCTCCCCGGAGCCTTCTCTTCTCCAGGCTAAGCAGCCCCAACTCACTCAGCCTGTCCTCGTAGGAGAGTGCTCCAGCCCCCGATCATCTTTGTGGCCCTGCCCTGGACCCACTCTAACAGTTCCATGTCTTTCCTGTACTGAAAACGTGAGTGCTGGCTACAGTACTCCAAGTGGAGTCTCATTCAATTAAACAACTTAGTGTTTCTGGATGAAAAACATAATCCACCAAGAATTCCAAATCATCTCCAGTAAAGTCTTATCTGAGCTCAACCCTAGACTAGCACACCCCAAATTTTGCTGCAGTTGTAATGGCAGCCCTGCACGTAACTGAAAGAGGATGCAACTCCTCGTGCTCAGTTCGTATCATTCATGAACTGCACCCCTGCAACAGAGAGGAAAAGGAGAGCTGGTGCTGCAAGCTCATGGCAAGGGCGGGACACGGCTGCTCCCAGCCCATCTGCACAGGAGCTGTGGGCAGGACGGAAGCAATGAGCAGTAAGGGACATCCCTTCTCGGTAAGTGTTGCATGTCTTTTGCTTCCTTAACTTGGAATAAAGTCCAAAACAAGCACCTACGTATGCTGTCATTTGTTCTCCCCTTGAAGAAAATGTCAACCCAACCTGGTAGTATCACCAGGCACTAAGGTGACAATTGTCATCAAGCTCCTTCTGTAATGCCAGAAGGTTCTCACCAATGTAAATCTTATCTCCCACACAGAGCACACATTCTGCTTTGCGTTCATTTTCACCTGGAGGAATCAGATCACCCAAAGGGTATGCCTATGGAGAAGACCCTCAGCAGACCCTCATATCCTAGTTGACTCCATCCGGCAGAGGCAAAGGTCTTTTCTCAGAGCTGGAAGAGGTCGATCAGCACACAGAGGAACAGCCTTCCCCATCCTCATTCCAGTATTTCCTATATTTGACAGGAAGGGTAGCATTTCACTTGAGTCACCATAATTTCCAAATGGTTATTCTTACTCTTTTTCAGTCAAATACATGGGAAATAGGTCCGTAAAAAAACCCGAGCTTGTGGCTGGAGACTGACCTCTAAGATGACCCCTTCATGACTCTCCTCTAGTCTCCAACTGAACACTAGAAGGACTTCACCCTCAATCACTGTTAAATGTGACCTCACGTCTGTATTTGCCTGGATCGGTTTAGCTGCAGGCTTATGTTTTAAAGTTCAGCACTATAAAAATCAAGATTATTAGACACAATCAGGAATTAGACTTCAAAGACCTTCAGTCTGTCATGTGTAATTAACATACTGAATTACAATTAAACCCTGATTGGCATTTTACAGCAGTAGTTCTTTAAGGACAGCAAAGCACATTTTTGCCAATAGTCTTTGGGAAAAAGACTCCATTATTTAAAGGTACCTCTAATTTCTATACCATTCAAGATATTCTCAGGAGGTATGAAACATATAAGTTCGAACATAAAGTTGCTTTCACGTTATTGCATTATCCCTGTGGTATTTTTGGCAATGAGTGTTTTGGAAGGTGAATTTAAAAAGAGAACAAATACAAAATAAAGTTGTCAGTGCACTGATTGGAGTTATGACTATGCATCCTTTAATCATGTGTCCCACTGAAACTATGCAAGTTTGAGCCCACATGGCCCAGGGCTGAATCTCCCACCGTGGGCATTAAACACGATAATATGTTTAATTAATTCACTAAAATGCACGAAGGTCCTTGGACTCCACAGTGATTGGTTCCAAGTAAGTGCTTATAGTTACAGCAACTGTTAATAAAACATCGTGCACTCCAGATCTGGAAGCTGATATGGAAGAGCTGAGGGGCTCTGGGGCCTTGAGGTCATTCATATCTTGTGTCTCCTTATAGTTAAGAAGACTGAATTTTTGTCATCAGTGCCTTGACTCCTTTCTCTACTCTCCTATCCCTCTGCAGCTGCCAAATTTCTACAAACGCACACTATCAGATGCAGTCCCCTTGGAAACACAGCACTTGGAAGCTGGTGAAATACACTCAGCAGGTCCTGGCTGTGGCATGACCAAGGCAGTGCCCCACCAGGGTGTTCATTATGTCCAGGCCAGCCAGCCTGATTAGTTTACACAGCACCACAGTCATTCTCACCCTGTTTTCCCCTTAATTTGTCAGAGATGCAATCTCTTACTCTCATTTGTTCACATTCATTTTCTCTTCAGGGCTGTCAGCTGGATCTATGGGGGCTTTCCATTCCTGTGACTGTCAACTCAGGCAGTCTTTCCATCTCCTGAGTACATCAGGAAAGCTCTGCTTTCTCCAATAGCTTGGAAACTAAGATGGGTAGACGGATGGACAAAGGAAGGAAGGAAGGAAAGAAGGTAGGTAGGTTTGGGTAGTTTACCTCAAAAGAGCTACAACTTATATGCCACACAGTGCACATATTCTTCAATTTTCTTTTCACCTGAAGGAATCTGAGCACCTAAAGGGTATGTCTATGGAGAAGATCCTCAGCAGATCCCCATCTGCTAGTTCACTCCATCCATCAGAGGCAGAGATCCAATGTCTTTTTTCAGCTACATGGCATTTAGAGCCATGTTTTAGCGGTGGACTTGGCAGTGTTAGGTTTATGGTTGGACTCAATGATCTTAAAGGTCTTTTCCAACCTAAATGATTCTATGATTCAAATTAGGTCCAGGTATGGTAGTTCTCTTATGTTTCCTCCAAGCTAACAGTTCCAACAGGTGCTTAAGGTTAAGGCTCTTATCTGAAGAGCTAAGAGGGTTCTCCATGTAGCCTGTTGATCTACTGTTTATGAGCCTAAGAAGGGCTCTCTAACATACTTGCAGCATATTCAGCTTTTCCCCCAACACTTTCCAAACATAGTGTTGTTCAGCAGGATGGAAGTGTGAGAAGTTATGTGCAACACATGGAATACAACGTGCTCATTTCCCTTCTGTCTGATTCCTCCCTCTTTTAATGTTGGAGAGGAAAATTTCAGCAAGTTTGGGTTTTTTTTTATGGAAAAAGATCAATTTGCTTTAGGAAACTCTGAAACAAAAATACCTGGTTCATGTTTACTTATTCATTATCAGCTTCAAAAACAAATTGGTTTTTTAGGCAGTGAATGTGAAAATTATTTGGTTTGAAACTGCTGGTTAGAAATGTAATGTTTTCCAAACCCTGAATTTTAAAATGATTTTTTTTTAAAGAAAAATCTTGCCATTTTCGTTTCTCAAAAGGAGCTGTACTGTTCACCCAAGCCATTGGTGTGATGTTTCATCAGAAGATGCAAGGAGGGGCCGGTCTCATGGTTGGTGGCTTCTGCCTGCTCCCCAGGATCCTGCTGGAGTCTAGATGGCTCCAGACTCTCTAGGGAATTAGCCCAGGCAGGACACTTCAGAAGCTGGGACTCCGTGTGCTCTACACAGATTCTGGAAGCTCAATCGACCCTTCCCCATCCTAAGCAAACACTTCTGCATGTTAATCAACCTTGGGCTCAAAAGCTGTCAGAAAGACCATTCTAGCCTTTACATTTAAAAAGGTCCCATCAACCCAAAGAGACAAGTAGGAAAAACTTCAAAGAAAAGATGCATTTCTATCTTATCTTTGATTGCTGAGCTTATTTGTATTACTATAATACAATTGCTTTTGTATTATCTCTGTGATTTCAGAATATTACTTTTCACAACATATACACACTAGGACAATATAGCACTTCTTAAAAAGTTACTAGAGAAAAAAAATCTGCAAATGTGTTGTCTGCAACACTACAAAGTCAGTACTACCAACAGAGTTTAAAAGTAGTGGCAACTTTGGCTTTAAAAAGTAAGAAGATGAGTCCTTACTTAACTTTTCCTTTCCCTCTTCCCTCAAACGCTCTTATTGATGGGAATGAAACCCATTGATGGGTACAAAACCCATGGGAGGGGAAGACAGGAATCAAGATCTGTGGACATGTCCACTCTGATGGTGTATAAGGCATCTTGGAGAAACCATAAAGCTGCTAAAGCCGGGCAGTTTGTACGGGCTTACTGAATCTCCTGGGGCAGAGCATGGGCAAGATCTGCCACTAAAAATGGTCCCATGGTGAAAAAAGAACGTATGTGCAAAAAAGCAAGGGAAGGATGAGGAAAAATCAAAAGGAAAATGGAAACTGGAGGGAAACAGAGAGAAGGAGGGAGAAAGAACTCAACTGCCCTACAAGAGCAGCTTTGTGATTCCTCCAGTAACATTACTCTGTTTTGTTTATCATGAAAAGATCCCATTAATGCTTCAGCCCCATCAAACAGCAGACCAAGTTCATGAATGGCACCTATCAGAGCCCAGGGTAAATCCAATGATTAGAGGGAATTTGCCAAAGGGCCTTTGTAGCTGAGAAAAATGCCTACTCCAGAGAGGAATGCAGAAAATTCCTGGGAGGACAGGCCCTCCTTTGTTGGCAGTCTGGCGGTATTCTGGAGCAAATAAAGGCACACAAAAAATGGGATCTTAGATGCAATGAACATTTGAAGAAAACGTTCAAAGACCTCCTTGAAACATTCACACCTCCCCCCTTTTCCCAACTGTACTAATTCTGTTTAGGATGACCGAACCGGCTACACTCACAACACTACTATTTTAGGATTACATAATAGAAATGTCTCCCGACAGCACCAGCTTTACTTACTTAGTTTTTTCTACTGCTTTTTCCTGAGTTAAAACTTCTGTTGACACAAGCTTTTAGGGGCCAAATTCTCAGCCAGTGCAAATTGCTACAGATCCACTGAAATAAAAGGATCTCCGCTGGCTTACAGTGGTATAGAATTTGACCTCAGAGTTAGCACGTAAAGTAGAAGAAATGCACCCAAACACCAGAATGGACCTACAGCTGGTGGAAAAGGAACATTGATGCCCCATCTCTGATTCACTCCACCTTGTAAATGCCTGTGCCAAATGAATATGCATCACCTATGAGCTATGCAACAGCAGCTAAAAACTGCGCTGCAGAACGAAGGACTTGCCTGGATAGATTTGTCTTGGGAGTATAAACACATCCAGAAAGAAATTAAATTTACAAGATTGGATGAGACAAGCTGTCACTTAGCAACTGAAAGGGACCCGGCATGCGGTTATTGATTCATTTCAGACTCACACGGTGGATGCTCTTTTACTTCTTCTAAGTTAAGAACTCCTTCATAAGAAACACATTTTAAGTAGCAAAATTATGCGGAGACCCAAAGAACTCAGCCAAATATCAGCAAAATTATATTAAATCTGCAAATTGCTCCATAACGTTTGTCTGTATTGACTTACCATGACCTTGTCAACTACATTACAGCAATATCAATGTATTTAAAATAGTTTTTGTATTAAAATAGCCCCAAACCATACTAAGCATACAGAGGTGGTGTTCTGTCTGCCATAGGCAAGCCTCTAATCTCGCCTACATCAGTGTAAATCCAGCATGTTTCCAACAATTTCACCGAACACCAGCAAAAGTGAGATCAGAATTTGGCCCTATGCCTCCTTCTTTCTGCTCTCCTCCAGAGAAAACAAAACCATTTTTTGTTATTTCTTTGGTGTGAAAAATCAGATACAGATTTTATGGTTGATTTAGACGATCTTATCTGCTTCTGAAATCTTGAACTGCATAAACTGCATGTAATCCTCACATAAACATATTCAACAAACACGATTTCCTCCTCCCCTCCTCGCTTCCTATGCTCTGAACAATCTTAATGCCTTTTTTTCCTTCACAATGGGCGTTTAAACACAATATGCTTCCTCATAAACATTGTTAATGACTTTTATTTTATGTTCTGTGTTGAAGAATTTGCTGCGATGAGGAAGGAGTGAAATAATAATCATGCAGTTGGAAGCAGGCTCTGTATGCATCTATGGGCGTATGCTGCCCCTGTTTGTGTGCATGCATCTGAAACCTAATAAAAATATTATTTGCAACTTTGGAGACTGATACCCTTAACATTTTTTTCAAAAGCTGGGGGTGGATTGTTTGCAGAGGTGTTTCCTTTATTGCTCTGCAAATGTTGTTCATTTTACTATTTGTTTTAAATGGTCTTTTACTGGTCCAAGTGGATTTACCTTCATACAGCAGCGCAGTGGCAGCAAAGGGGTAAAGAACTGGGTGCACAAGCAAAACCCGGCCGTGCAGAGCACCACTGCATGTGTAAAAAAGCAGTAATGTTAAAAAGACTCTTTTCCTCTGTTTAAAGTTTAAAGAACAAAAAGCAACCAAAGGTTTCTATTAACAACTAGGTTCTTCCTTCTCCTGAATATTCCCACGTGAGCTGTTTAGGGGATGCTCCAGCTTCCGCCGGTGTCCATGGAAGCAGTGCCACTGTAATTGACTGCAAAACCTGAGATCGTATCTCCTTCTTTGGTAGGAAAGGGAGAGCTGGAGTCTCTCACCCTCATGCATGCTGGCTTGTTTTCTTCAATAGATTTCCTTTGAGGGTAAAGACACCAAACTGCTCTCTCCCTGAGAATGGGGCCTTCAGAAAAAGGCCTGAAGGCAGATGGGCTGGCAGGGCTGTGCCACTCACACATCCCCCAGGCCTTCACTTTACAGGGACACTGAGAGAAACAACAGGTCTCAAGATGCGTCATTCCCCTGGCAAAGGTACACAGCACCTCCCATGTCACTAAAATACAGTGGGAAGTGCAGACATTCAGCACCTTCCAAGGTTGGACAATCAAAGCACAGTTAGCTATAGTAAAAAAGAAATAGGCTGAGAGGTAGTGATTAAATTCCTTCCAAAGGAGGCACATGTCTCCCCAGCATAGTTCTTTAATTGCCATCAGCTGCACAAATCCTAGGAGCATCTTCTGCAAAATAAGTATCAACTTAGAAAAGCGGTCATTGGAGAAGTATGCAAAGCCTGCAGAACACACGCGCACACGTGTGCGCGCTAAACTTCTCCTGCAATCCTGATTTATTGAGCCTCTGCCTGGCAGATGGGCTGACATTTTAAAACAGGCTCCTAAAACTACAGATCTGTTGTTTGTTTGTTTGTTTGTTTGCTTTCCACCAAACAGACCGCAACAACTCCAGCCATAATCCATTAAAATCCAGGCTAGCAGCGTAAATGACTGTCACTGGAAGCCTGACTTGTCACGCTGCCACGGTGCAGTGTGAAGCTCTGGGCTCTTCCTCCCAAGCCAGGGTTACATCATCTCCCACATGCTCCTTTTACTAGCCGGTGTGTTCAGCTCCCTTCAAAAATGTCCACAAACGACGTACTGATTTACTCCCTGTTCTGCACCATCAGGGTCCCTCCCCCAGGGAGAAGTTCCTGCTCCACCACAGACTTCCTCTGTGTCATTGAGAAGACGCGTACACTCAGGCATTTAAAGATATTTTAGGAACCTAAAGGCACAGGCAGATGTTTGCAATAATGTGTCAGATGAAAAACCCCCTGTGTTAATCCAGCAGCAGACACCTTGGCTGTTCGGACACCCTGGCTCAGCCAACAGCACAAGCTTTCCGCACGCGGGGTGACACAGGAACGGCGTGAAACCACCCTGCATGAGGTGGCTGATGGGTGAATCACAGCAATCACCCTGGTGATTTCTGCTCTGAAGGAAAACATAAAGACTGGCTGTTTAAAGAGGGGATTCGGTTCAGAAGATTTTGAACTCTCCTTTCAATCAGAGTTACTTGTCACTGCAAACAACCATTAAGTCCTAAGCCATTAAATCCTGTAGCGAAACAAGGATTGAAGCAAGAAATAACTGACTGGCCTAGATTCAGAGGGCAGTACAGGCAAAAAGAAAAGCCAAAAGGCAACTTGGAGGCATTTTTGCACCCTGTGATTTCTGGGGCTGGTTCAGTTTCTTGGATAGTCTCTTCAAAGGAATTGGGTACTGCCCATGTCCATAGGAGACCTGCTTCTCCTCCAGTTTCTCAGCAAAGTGACCAGACCCCACAACAGCAAGCTAAATAAAAAGAATGTTTGTCCAACGGACATGAAAATTAAGAACATTTACAGAGGACAGAGAAATGGTCAACGTGTCACTGCCTCTTTCCAGTTACCACTCAGCATTGCCTCCTTTTAGTTCCTGATTTAGATTTAGAAGTGAGAAAGAATTATTCCAATTAAAAAAATGGTGCCAAATCAGCATCAGACCAGAAGGAGGACTGTGGTTTATCAGAGCGGCTTCATGATGGGCTCTTCAAAGCCCCAAAGATGCTGGCACCACTCCTAAAACGTGACAGGAACCTCTGAAGCCTTGACTGTTAACATCAGATTTTTCCCCCTCCGCTGTGACAGCAAAACAGAGAGAGGGCAGAGGGAAAGGAGGATGGGATGAAGAAGTATCTGGTCCTAGAATACTCTGGCAGAGCTAGACTTGACATTTGCTCAACTTCCTGAGCCATGGCCAGCGTTCGCACCCAGGCTCCGCCACTCGGCATCGGCGCGGGAGGCAGGAGGAAGCAGCCACCGTCAAGGTCAGCTGGAGGATGTGGTGGCTGCCTCCCCGAGCTGCCCCGCAGTTCTTCAGGATATGAATGTGCCTGTGCAGGAGTAGGCACAGCTTCCAAAACGAAATCTGGACAGTGTTAATTTATCATGTCTAAGCCCGAGGCCTGAAATAACAGTTCCCAGCATTTGTGGGTTTTGTATACACTTTGAAAGTTCTGGGTAGCTGAAACTGGCTGGCTTTTTTCAAGAATTAAAGCACTTCTGACCTTCTTTTCAAATACCCTCTGTAAACATAGCGAGAGATACGGGCACACATTTACTGGCTTGTTGTAGGGGGGAAAAAGCGAACTTAACATAAAGTGACCTCGTGAAGAGAGGGCGGGGGCAGCTCTGAACACAAAAGGTCTTGCTATATTTCTTAAAGGTTCTCCTGTACTAACAGCAATTAGAAAGTTCAGCTGTAATTTCACCCCTCATTCATATAGGACCTTGTCTCACCTTCAACAGGAAATAGGGACTGAGTCAGGAGAGCCTGAATATAATAGAAGTCTGTGGCTGTGGCGCACTACTGCCATCAATATAAATCTGTCATAAACACACTCGGCAAGGAAGAGGAACTTCCATACACTGTGGCCTCTACATTTTTGGATGCAGACGCAGATTTATGGTGCATGGGAAGCAATAAGCCTTTGAGCCAACGTGGGCCATGCGGGGCTGTGCAGACTGGCGTTCCCTGACCCAGCTGCACTTCCATAACTGCATTTGTAATCACCTTCCGCCGGACAAGGGAGCTGGGTCGGAATAAGGCTAAGGAGATGGTCTTGCTACATTGGATTTTCACGACAAGAATTTTTAAGCTGGACTGGAATTGATTTGTTACACAGTCTTCCAAGTGCCTCCCTGCACCTCCATGCAAACAAAAGGACATCTTCTGTTTCTTTCATTCCTCCATGGGATGTGAATGGGACACGCATGCTCCCCTGGGCTTAAGGGGGCATCCTCTATGAGGAGAGGTGGAAGAATCAGGTCCACAAAGTCATTATGATTCCAAGTACGACTTTGTTCACCTTTGCAGAAAACTTCTAACCCCTGTCCAAAAAAAAGAGCCCTATCTAGAACGCAGTTCCATCAAGTGACTGGATTAAGGTGATTACTCTTCTGAATTACTGTATCTTAAGAGTGTTTTTACATAAAGGGAACTACAAATGAAAGCAGTTTTGAGTAAACTGAAAAACAGCTCAGTGTCACTATTAATTAATTAAAAACAATTTTTCCAAGTCAGCCTAATAGAAGGCTTCCTACACGCAACCAGTAACTGATTAAGTGAGTTACTCAAACAGTAAAATCACAGTTGGGCCTATTTTCTTCATCCTGGAAGGCCAAGTTCAATATTTTTCCTATGAGGCATGCCTTACTATAAAAAGAATGTGATGTTTGAACATGAGTGTCTCTGCTCTCGGTGCTGGCACCCGAAGCCTTTCCTAGCCCTCCTGCCACATTTCAAGAGCGCGGGATGAATCACAATCATGTGGCTCACCTTCCTGCCAAATTCTTTTCTTCTGCTACCACTGTGAGTTCCTCCCAGACCGCTGCCAGCAGCAGCTGTCCCCCAGCCAAGACCTCGAAGACCTCCGGGGCGAGTGTCAGCGGGAGGGACGGGGCTCCCTCCTTCCCTCCCTCCTCATCCTCCAAGGAAACAAGCAGGCACAGCGTCAGAGACCTGTAATCACAGGGCTAACTAAACTGGTGGTGGAGTAGGTCGAGGAGGAGAAAAGGAGTAAGTAGGGGGCTGAAAGGGAGAGAGGGAAGGGGAATGTGTGGTGCTAACTGGATGCTGGAGCCTGCACGGTGCTGCAAGGTGGCTGAGCATCACATCCTCCCTCCCACCCACCCATCCATGGACACATTCCTCATCTGTCCATCCTGTAGCAACCAGTACCATGCTGCTTTCAACTGTCAGCTGTTTTTCGAGGCTGTAGCATCAGAGCCCCAGTCCACAGCTGACGGGAGAATGGGAAGAAAGGTATGAACTAAGAGGATCTCGAGGAATCTGGGTGCATAGGTCACATACATTGCTTTGCAAAAGGCGAGAGAAGAGGATATCGTGCGTAACGCTGTTCTGTGTGCCAAGTTCATGCTCGCAGCTGGGGTAAGAATAAATATCCTTCACATGTGAAGGGGAGGCACGCTGCAATTAAAGCACGTGGCCTTCAGGATATTCCAGCAAGCAGTGGACACGTCCAAAAGCATGCAGAGCCATGGATGGGAGTTATTCCTTCAGTTCTGAGGGCTGCTCACCCGTCACTGAAGGCTGAAGTGAGGGCTGGAGCGATCTCACAGGACCAGCAGCCACCCTCAGCAGGTTGCACAGGTGGCACCCACAGCCTCACCTGAGCTGCCCAGCCACCAGCTCTCCTGCCAGCCAAGTTCACAAACCCTGACAAAGTTTTTTACCTCACCCACAGAGAAGAATGAGAGGTTCTGTGCCCTTCTCTAGGCTCTTTGCTACTAGCATTGTTTTTATGCAGAAGGCACCCAGGAGCTGCAGTTAAGGGATGACAATAAAAAGTCCTGAAATAGGGGTTTTAAGCAATGGAAAAAAAGACAGTGTGTAGCACTTGCAAGTCATCATCAGCTGAACCTACCCACTAGCTGCTATTAAGTACCTACAGTACAACAAATACACTGAGTACTCCTGGTAAAAACGAAATAATGGAAAATCCATGAACTCCTTAACGTAGATCTTTCAGACAAGAACTCTGCCTTTCAGATGCTTTTCAAATAATGTGCTGATACTATTTACCTGTGCAAAAATCACTGCCCATCTTAAAGATTAAGTATTTCCTTTTCATAAGAAGAATGGCGGTGACAGCCCATAACCCTAGATACAGGAGATTCGGGATCATTAAAATGTTCATTCTTTAAGGCACAACTAAAAGTAATCCTGTTTGGCCTTACACATTACTGGTCTGCTTCTAAATGATCAAAAAATGATCAAGATTAATGTTTGGCCATTGGATAAGATTCAATAAACTTGGATGGTTTTACTTGCTTTAAGGCAGTGAAAAAGTTCTAGTTGAATAATACTGAACTAGTTTTATCTTTTTTTCCGAATTATGCCCTGATTCTTACACAGAAACATTGTCCCAGTCTCTTTGATGGCTCTATGCTGATTTACACAGAGCTGAAACCTTGAACTTTTACAGCTTACCTTGTGCCATAAAGAATATGAGACTTAAAGAGTGTACAGTAAATCTAGACTTATATTATTCTCCCAGGTTTATTCATTGTCCATAAAAGCAAGGAAGGAAAAGCACCCCAAAGGAACTGGAAGAAACTCTGGAACTTCTGAGCTCTGGTGCTTTGTTCCATGTAAGCAGGGTTCCCACGCTCAGAGATCCTGTGCTCAGGGATGTCCTAGAAGTGAATGTCCACCTTCCCGAGACATTGCAGCTATGCTGAGAAGCTTGCTAATGCTAGGATGAAAAGCTTGGAGTGACTCCTCCCAGCTTACATTGAATTAATCCCCTTTATACTCAAGCTTGTTCCCATATCAGTTACGTCTTAAACTTGATCTGCTAAATGTCTCCTAGGTAGATTTTTTACCACCAATCGATGGCCTCTGGGTCAGTTCAAAATAGGAATCACAGGCACCCAGTCAAGATACTGACCACACGGTCGCTTACCAAGAGCAGTTTAAGTGATGCCTTTTACCATCCACTTGCAGCGGGCTAAGGACGCACACATGGCTGGCTACTGCAGGGCAGACAACAGGCAAAACAGAGACGAGGTCCTACTCCTTTTGTGAGCTTTCTCTACAAAATATTACACCGTGGCTATTCCAGCTCTGCCAGGCTTTGCAGGAAAGAGACACCGAATAAGAATATGTGAAATGTCCATGGTCAACCCTTGCTCCTTTTCTGTAACGTGAGCGGTTCATTGACGAGATTTTCCATTTTCAAAGTATTCCCTACTATGGAGCTGAGGCAGAAACTGCTGGCAAGTTTCCACATAAGAGAAAGGACAGTCTTTGAGAAAATGTACTGTCAGTTTCTGAAACACCTTCACAGTACTCTTTTCTCCCAGATGAGGGATAAAACTTTTCAAAATACATTATTTTTCTTGCAACCAATAGGAAAATATATTCTGTAGTTTGTAACATAATTTAACCTCCTGAAACACACTTACGGGTAATAGAAGCAGCAGAGTTTATCAGGCAGAGAATAAAGAGTTGGAATATACAACCAATTCACTTTCTGTTGTCTATAATTTCCTACATGGGACAATGGCAATCTCCTTTATACAATGCCCAAGAGATCCACGTTATCATAAATGTGCTATACATAGAAGATACTCAGTGTGCGGTGTTTCACTCCTGTAAGAAATATTTCCCCAATGAGATGAAGTATTCTCCAAGCACCAGGAACAAAAATGCCAGCTAATTAGAAGAAAAAGGGACTATTTAAAATGTGGGTCACTCCATTTTAAATAAATTATTATTAGCTTTCCCTAACTACATTATGTTCTCCAAGCCTACAATTTTCAGAAAGCTGAACAAATCATTCTTACCCCTGTCTTAATGGAAGAAAGCACTATTTGTAGGCACCAATAAATTCTGGAAATAAAAGTGTCTGAGTACAACAAGACTGTACTATTCATGTTAGAAATATTCCCTTCCATTGCTCTTGATAGCTGCGTCTTTGAACCAAAGCTAGTAAGTAGTTCCACTATGGTTAGCACAGGATCCAGCACTGTGGGTGTACCTTGACTCCCATGGTGATCGTGTAAGTAGGTGGTTCAGAGAGAGTGGGAGGAAGGAAAACTGAAAGATCATTTTTCAGTGAGACACCAACAGCAGAATTCAGCCCCAGTGTCAGCAGGTACAGCTCCCGTGGGGGAAGGCTGAGAGAAGCCCATTTCAATCAGCAAGCATATTCTTCCAAATGAAGCAGTCCCAAAATGATGACTACCTCGACAAACAGCTTTTCAGTAAGAATTGTATTCATATTACCAGTTCACATTCAGCAGCCCAAATGTCATTTGTAGGCTACTTCTCTGGAGGATGTTTTCAATTACTTGGCTGTTCTTCTCGCTTCCCAGCCCCTTCAGTTTCTTCCAACTATTCTTCAGTCCCTATAAAAGTATTTCTGTTGTGGCTGTAAATTGGGCATGAGACACGTAAGTGTATATCCCGTCTGCACATACAAGTTAATGACTCAGATTCTCTCATTAAAGGCTGTTCATCAGCAGCTTTTACCATTTCCTGGGCAGAAGAGATTTCTACTTTTCTGCTATACCAGAACTCAATTAAACCATCTAATCAACCCGATCAGTTCAGACCAAGTTCATTCTCCTCCACCTACATCTGAGTAGTAGGTGACTCAGAGTTTTTCTTCTGGTGGTTTTTTTTCGGAGGGTTTTTTTTTTTTGGTCTAACAGAATAGCTGTTCAAGTTTAGAGAAACTTGTGCCTATTTTTTTCTTTGGACGTTACATAAATCTAATGCTTTTACTGCCTCTGAAGAGGAAGGGAAGCTGCGGGACACTGGTCCAATACTATTCAGCAGACCTTTTCGTTAGCAAACACGGCTGATTTGATGGGGTTGTCTTGTTTTGTTGCTGGATCCACTACAAACACAAGCCACTGGCAGCTCAGCCAGCAACATATGAGAAGGGGCTTCCTCTCCCGCCGTAGCGTTCCTGGCTGCTTGAGCATGAACAGAAAAGGTGGATGGATGCCAACTGGCAAAACAGATAGAAATAGCAGCACATGAGTCTAATACAAGCAGCAAAAAGGCCAAGCACAAAACATCTCTCTCTCTCTCCCATTGACTAAGGTTGCTTTTGGCAAACAGCAGCAGGCTTTTGCAGGCTTATTTCCCTCTCGTCGGAGAAGACAGCTTTAATTATGTAGCCATGCAAGGTAATACTGTGTATGGTCTCTGGCACTGTTGATGTACCAGGGTGGTAAATAGAGGGCAAAAGGACTGATCAGCTGTTAAGCAGCTCAGATACTCCCCACCTTGGCTTTCTAATGGAATTCCACACGAGGGGTGTAGCTGGAGGACGACTCAGACCAATTCGCATGCACTGCAGGAACGCATGGGAAAGGGTGTGCACCTACAGGGAAGGGAAATGTGTCAACAGCACTGACGCAGTAATCCCAGCACATTCATGAAAGGCAGGGTCACTGGGATTCACATGCTTTCTTCATCAACAGATCTTCATTAACAACCGCTTGTTTCAGCATGTACAGAGTACGGCAGTGGGTGGACAAGAGTCTTTTAACAGTTTTCTTTCTTACTTTCTCTTTGTTAGTTTCCTGTAGGATGTTGGCAGCAAAAAACTGGTGCAGGCCAAGGATGATCTTTTTACCACTTTGCAATGAATATGAGGACTTTTTCATAAATTACTATCATTATTATTGTTGTTACGATGACTATGACCATGACTATTACTGTTTTGCTTTTAAGGATTCCTCCCCCACCCACCCAACATTTACACTGTGGCCAACCAAAGCAAAATGGCTAATTCAGGGACTCCACAGAGCAAGGAAATATAGTCTAAGTCCCAAATCAGAGGTGACTTTTCTGCCATTTCTTTCTTTTTCTGTCATTTCCCATTTCTTAACAGGCTCATTTGACAAAAATCCCATTTGTTATTTCTTTGTAAAGGCCTCTGGAGGAAGTATTGTTGGAGAAGGTACTGAGCAGAAAGGGATGGTGACCGATGAAGTGTTTCATGCTGGGCAGTGACAACTGATACAGATCTTCTAGGAAGGCATGAACCCTCCTGAAGTACCAAATTTTGTGCCTGCATGTTGGGACACCACTAAGCACCTGAGGGCTTGATCTAATCCTCAGTAAAGCCACCTTTCCACTGACTTTGGTGGGCTCTAACTCAGCCAGAATAAATGTGCTCCAGTACAGTATAAGCTTCTATGACACCTATTTTGTTATGAAAACACAGGCAGCTTGATGTTTTAGATTCACCAAAGACATGTATATACCCTTTGGTGTTATTAAAAGATGGCAGCTGTGAGGGGTGTGTGAGGATGCCAAGGTCAGCACTAAGCTCATGAGGATCCTGACCCCAAGGGATTTAAGACTGTATTAGGAGTGGTCCCCCGTCCAGGAAGAATTCCAATGATGCCAGTGTGCCACTGAAGATTGAGCCTTTAGTATCCTGTCGTTGCAGGCTGATTCTGTATGGTGCTCATGTAAGAATAGTGCACAGTAAAGCAAGAATGCTCATCGTAAGATGTTCAGCATCTTCAAGAATTCATTCCTTCCTGCATTACTACTGTGAAGAGGGAAGGCAAGAGAATCTGAGTGCATTTACAAGGTATTTCCACCATTAGACTTCCACTACGTATACAGGAATGGTCCTACTAGAACAGAACAGATGTTGAACTATCCCTGTATTCTTTCTCTGTATGCAGATGTCTAGAAAAAGGACATGCAGGGGAAGGATACAATGAAGTGTAATGTCCTGATACTCTCCAAGCCTTTAGTTATTTTAAGCTGGGAGAGCTCCTGAGCCAGATGTGGTCTCTCTGTTTAGTAATCCTCAAAGGATCTCCTTTCCATGAATTTCTCTAGTCTTCCCTCGAACCCTCATAACATGTTGGCATCCAACACCTTGTGGCAGGGAGTTCCACTGATCTACAATCTGCAGTGTGAAGAACCATCTCTGCTTGTTCTGAAGTAGGCTACTACCGATTTTAGCTGATTCCACTCACTTCTGTCTTAGAAAAGGTAGTCAGCAGCCAGTCTCTAGCAACTGTCCGTGCCTCTCACGACCTTGTAGACTCTTCCAAATCACCTCTCTTCCAGGCTGAAGAGCCCCAGATTACTCAGCCATTCATCGCAGGGTAGCCACTCATATGGTAGCCTCCTTGATCACATCTTGAGCCACCTTCTGTTCTACTACTTTCTTTCTAGGATGAGCAGACCAGATCCTCATGCCATATTTCCACTATGTTGACAAACACATTAGCATACAGACTCCAACTTTCCTTCAATTTGCATACAACAATTTTGGTGGGGAGCTCAATACAAAGGGACTCTAATTACAGGACAGGACACGGTACCCTGTAGCACCACAAATGGTACCACCTTAATAGAAAAGTTTCTCTGAAAGACAAGTCACAGCTCTACAAGTTATACCTTGTCCTAGTGTTCAAAGAAACACCTGGTTGAACAGCCCTCACTACACATACAGAAATGCCATGCTTTTTGCAGTGTTGGGTGGATGGGTGGGTGGGTAAGAAGGAGCAGAGTGGAGTGAGGGAGGGTAGAAAGGTGTGTTTTGTTTATAACCTGAGTGATTTGGAAGTGTGTGTGTTTTCCTGTGGGAAGTGCCTGGTTCTATCTCTAGTGATCTGAAATCAGTGTCAAAGGTTTGTGAATGGGTTACAGAATGAGCAATGGCACCTCCCATCGTTAGCTGTCTACATTTTTTATAACCACTCGCATACTTTTGGTCAACCACTGTAAAATAAACAGTCCTTCCCAAATGTTTTTGTTTTCTTTGACAGCACAGCAATAATTCACTTGGAATGCTGCAGAATATAATAGCACTTTAAAGCTGTTGTAAAGCTGCCTTTTTATGATTTATGTTTGAGTTGTTTTCAAGCAAAAAAGATGCCAGAGCTACAAAAATGTATTAAATTAGAAGATGTATCATGTGTGCATGTACATGATGTGTATGTGTGTGCGTGTGTGGGCTCAAGTGGAAGGGACTATTTTAAATAATTTTCATTTTGTGGTGAAGATCTGATCATTTGCCTGTGTCTTTGAAAAATGACTCAATGCAACAGCCAGATTAACTTCTGCAACTACCAAAATCTAATCAAGATGACCGGAACAAGTGTCTTTCAACACAAACTCTTAGGACCTCATGCTTGCTACACTCCTTGAGTAGAAAAACAATACACTCATAATTGCACATTGCATCTGACCAGAAAAAACATTTTACAGATGGAACATTATATGACTGCAAATGTCATTGGGAAATCATACTCCAGGCTAGAGCACAAACCTGTGAAAATGACTCCGGTGTGTTATTCTGCACTACCAGGGAATGAGTTCATGTGATCACAGATGTTTATGTTCAGCCAGCATCACTGAATTTCTCTCTCTCATCCTCTTTCTGAAAACTCTTGTCTCCAGTCTGCACAACAAAGACCCTAAATTGTGCTGTACGGGGAACAGCAATAAGCTGTAGGTTAAGTTTGCTCTTGAAGGCTCAGAGGTTATCGGTTTGGCCATCACACCTGCATTCCTGAGAAATGGTTGGAGACCCAGAGAGGCCTGGCCCAGCTCAGTGCTTCTCCAGCAGAGAGCAGTGATACACTGTCAGTGAGCACAGCCCTGGAAAGCAGGGCAGCTTCCAAGCTCGTGAAAAGGCAAAGCTGAAAGCTGGCAAGCTCGCCAGTGAGAATGTCAGAGGAGCTGGACTTGGAGAAACAGATGACAACGTGGGGGTCAGCTGAAAAGAAAGCCACGAAAAATACCTGTAAAGGCAGCATCTAAGCCAGCAGCCCTCATTTCAGGAGGAATACTCCTGAGAGCAAGGACTCTCAGATGAGACACAAGATCCTTGCAGCACTTTGCACTATAAGCCAAGAAGTGCAGGGGCCACTTGTACCATAAGCTCGACCTGCCTCCAGTTTAGGATCTAATACTCTCTGGCAGCCATTGCTAAAGATGCTTATAACTGTTCAAGGGATACGAAGGTGCAGACACCATGCTGCAAAGAGAACAGCATTTGTCTTATGAACTGTGTTTGAAATTGCATAGTCACTGAAAATTTGATCAGCTCAGGTCATGAACGAGGCAAGATTTGCATGCAGGCAGAGAGGCTCTTATTAGACCTGCCAACATTGATTTTAAAAAAAATGACAAACTTGTATCAAGCTTTGCCCTGTACATATAAGCTGCTTCACTTATTACAAAGAGAGGCTTACACATACACACACACGGCCACTTCACCCTTTATGCCTTGTATGCATTTTATCCTTGTAGAGATTCTCAATAGCCACTACTAGTAGTAACGAAGTCAAAATGTGAACCCCTCTTAGGCAGTAAAAGGTACTGTAGGTTAAATGTCAGGTTTTATTGTCATGGTCTAAGTACCAGGCAGATGATGGTCTCACCCCTTCCAACCCCGAAGCAACTGATCTGGACCCCTAGAAGCAAGGCTTCCCAGGTGGAAAGGTTTTCCTCTGTCCCATGTGCTCATAAAATGTTTGGTTTTCATTTAAAGATCTCAAAATGTTTTACAAAGGGAAAGACCAGGATTGACAATCCTATTTTACACCCGATGAAAACCAAAGCACATGAAGTACGCTGTCTGGACTGAGGACATGAAGCTGGTCAGGCAAGTTTTGCATCGTACACTGATGCTTCCAAACCTGCCCCCTATCTTGCAGCCAGGACATCTTGCCACTGTTTTTTTGCCTCCCACATTACCTCTGCTCTCTGCCACTGCTGCCTCAACATCTTCCACAACTTCACTATTTTCCCTCTGTCCTGTCAACATCAGCCTGCTCTCTCCTTTATCCCTCACCCTCTCGTGACAGCAGCATTGGTGGGGATGCTCATAGTCCCTGCAGAGCTTTCAAGCCAGTGCTCCCTGCAGCACACTGGCTCGGCAGGTGACCTGGTCTAATGAGATATACCTCCTTGGGTGACAGCAGCTGATTTAAATCATAACTTTTCTGTCCCAGATTTGTGTCCCATGTGTAGACACAAGTCTGCTCTTACAGTGGAAAGAAACCACAGAGGCATCCATTATACCACACAGGTTTCTGAAAAGCACTGTCAGGCCAGCCTTAATATGTGAACTACAAGGCTATTTCACACCAGCTACCACCAAAAGAACACTGTTATGTCAGAGGGCAGCTCCGTGAATCAAAGAGCATGCCTGCATACCCACACCCTCCATCCCTCACCATGGCCACTTCACCTTGCCTAGAGCAGCAAAGGAGTCTTTCTTGTCTTAATGAAAGCCAGGCAGGAGCTGCCCTTCAGGCAACGACGTTTCCGTCAGAGCTGGCTCTGGGTTATATATAGCTGTATAACCTGGCTACTCAGTCTCTCTTTCCACCTCTGTGCAAGATAAGGAAAGCTTGTGAATCCTGCTGCACCTCCTGTTACAGGAGATGGGTGGGGTGTTGGAGAAAAGGTGGTGGTGAAAACCAGACTGGCCCCCCTTTTGCTGGAGCCTATCTGGAGGGCGGCAGGGCTGGGGACTTCAGGCAAGCTTGTTTTCTTCACTGCAGCAATCCAGTGAGATTCTGGCCACCGGCTCCAAACAAGGACCTTGCCTTAACTCTTCCTACTTTCCTCCTAGTTCCTACCTTGGTAGCTGCAAGATATTTCTGGTTCAATATCTACTATAAAACTTATGTATAAAACCGTTGAGGCAATAGAAATGTGCAAGAATTACATAAGGACAGAATTTCACAGTGGTAAATGCAGGATTCTACTGTTTTCTTCTCTCATTTCACCATATCCTGCCTGAAGTAATCCTATGCTTTTTGGTCTCAAGTATGCATGTGGCTGCAATTCCTTTTTCACTCAAATAACCACATACTCTTTCTGCATCTTGTGGGCACATGACCCTGCAGGATACAGCATGAATGAAAAAGGGTCTGAGAGAGAGCTAAGTCTTCTGGAATGGTCCCCAGCCTTCCTCATGGCTGGGCAACAGCAGTAAGGAAAGGAAAACGCTTGCTTTCCCTGTCAGCCTGGGCTGTACTGCCAGTGGCATGTTGTATCTATGGATCATGTTAGATGGTCCTGCAGATGCTATGTAGCCCGTAAGCAGCAGATCAATAGCCTAAATGGTAAGAAAAATAATAATGAAAACAGAAATGAGGGACTTTTTTGATCAGATCCTTTGCCATACCCTTACACCCTTCCTTGCTGCCAACAGCCCTGTTTCTGTTTGAATTTAAAAATTGTATCAGGCTACCTATTTGTCATCAGCATTTTGAAATTTAAGTCTGGCACCACATCGAAAGGTAAAGATCTGCCTTTTTTAAAATTACTGTTGTTATGAAGAGAGCTGATATTAAGGACAGCCTCTGTTAGGGCTTTCTGATATCCTCCCAACAAAAGAGGTTGAGGAAGCAGTGACCTCCTTTCCCCAGATACCTGAAAGGCATAAAAAGAGCGAAATACTCCTCTGTGAACACAGCAGGTGCAAAACTTTGGAGCAGATGGCTGTCTTTCATAATTTCAGAGCAAAAATTCTGGCTTTAATTGGCAATTTTTGTGGCTCACTACTCATCAGCACCAATATGGCTCACTGGCACACCTTTGTAAGCCTCAAGCCTTTGCGGTGACCTTTTGCATTTTCAAGAGGAGCAAGAAAATGCATCTTTTTTGTAATGTTGAGGAAATGTGGAAAAAAAACAGCTAGAGTTTTCATCCAGGATAGTGATCCCTGGGATACTGACGAGATACTATGTCCGTAACAGGGTTTGCTACCAAGCCTGTAAGAGCCAAAGTGATGCTCCCAACGTCCATTACATGTTCCACCTTTGAAGAGTGGTTCATGTGGCAGCTGGAACCGAGAGCTTTACGCCACCTTCCTGAGTTGAGCATTCAAGGGCACAGCAGAGAAAGAAGGATCAGCACAGCACCTTTCCCAAAAGGCACACACACAGCAAGGTGAATTTTGGAGGGCTGGCTCAAATCAAACAACACTCCGCATTTCGCATTCCTCTCAGCAATCATGATCTCCTGCCACTACTCAAGATTCCCTTCAAAGCTATCCTACCCTGGGTCCCAAAAAGCATCTATCTCACTGCTCCCTCCTCACTGCCATCACCCTGGGTCATACTTGTGGGCAGCAGCAAGTAAAGTGGTGCTCGGCACACCTCAAGGCCGGGCTCCCCAGTTAGGGAAGAATGCGGGCTGCTGCGCTGGCTGAAAGGCTTGGGAAAGTGCAGCCCTGCTGTTTCATGTCAACATTCCTCCCCCTCTGCCTTTCCCAAGGTCTCCGGCAGAAAATCCTTTTTTGTTCTTATCACTTCAAACAAGAACAATGAATTCCTCAAGCCCGCAAGAATGTGACAAGGTGCCAACAAAGCCAACCAGGAAGGTGATGTATGGTCTATAGGCTGCAGCTCAAATAAATCACTTCACAAACCAGTGCTGCAAGGAGGGAATTCAAACAGCTTAGAGCCTCTATTTCTAGTTCTCCCCTTCAGATTTTCACCTGCCAAGTATCCCGAATAAAAGCAGTATGTGTGATGCTAAAACGCTGCATGTCCTTTGCTTTTGTTACCAGGAATAACCATGCAGGGTCTAATTAAATCGATATTACAGTGGTGTGTCTGCACAGCCCTGGTGAAGGCAGAGTTGCAGTTTCCATTATAAACGCCTGTATTTGAGAGTTTACAACGGGCTGTAAAACTGGCTCACTGAGCAGGACCTGGCACACACAGCTGTCAGCCAGGGACCAAATGATTTTTACCATATTTCAAAAATAATTGGTTTGGCTCCTTTAAAATCATGCTAATATTTTGGGTTTTGTTGTTTTTTGTTTATTTTTTTTTTAAATGAGGTTACCACGTCTGGATGCTTTCTAGTATATGTCTTCCATTTCTACAAAGAAACACCAATCCCCTAGTCAGCTAGTCCAAATGGGAAAATAAAAAGAATAATGACCAACATATTCAGTCATAAGAAGGCAGTTTAGCAGGTACATAATATTCTGTGTGTGTGAGGATTCAGATGTCTCGCTCTTTGCTTGGACAATATGCCTTCTAGACAGAATTCACACGATGCTCAACACTGAAGAAGTAAGAAGAAGAATTGTTTCATGCTAAATTACACTCACGATGGTGAAAATTCACAGTCCAGACCAAATGGCAAGCAGGTTTCTAAGATGCTCAGCCCACACATGGCCTCTTTACCAGCCAGCAACTGAAATGAAGCAGAACTCGCCTTGCCCTAGCTTAGGAGTTCCCCAGTTTGGTTCTGTCCTTGCATCCCCACCGACGCAGCAGCAGTGCCCGGGCAGCCCTCTGGAAGAGCCTGTATCCTCTCACTGGTACTAATAGCACAGATCCAGCCTTAGGGAGCAAACATTCTGGAACAACAACCCTGTGTGACTCACCATCGAACTTTCTCATGTATTACCAACATTGCCACACCGACCCAGCCATTTGAAAAATACTGGTATTTCATAGAATCATAGAATGATTTGAGTTGAAAGAGACCTTAAAGACCATCGAATTCCAACCCTCCTACCGTGGCCAGGGACACCTCCCACTAGAACAAGTTGCTCAAAGCTCCATCCAGCCTGGCCTTGAACACTTCCAGGAACGGGGCATCCATAACTTCTAGCGTCCTACCACCCTCACAGTACAGAATTTCTTCCTAATATATTAATCTTCCCTCTTTCTTTTTAAAACTGTCACCCCTTGTCCTATCGCTACACTCCCCGATGAAGAGTCCCTCCCCATCTCTCCTGTAGTCCCCTTTCAGGCACTGAAAGGTTGCTATGAGGTCTTCTCTTCTCCAGGCTAAACAACCCCATCTCTCTCAGACTGTCTTCACAGCATAGGTGCTCCTTCACGTCCCTCCTCTAGACCTGCTTCAACTCATTTAAAATGTTCCACACTGTGGAACTCCTTTTCTTGGCCAGAGACCTGCAAGGACTTCACCAAGCCAACGCTGGGTGGAGTGAGCGCCGAAAGGTTGCAGAGGGGACATTCGCCAATCATAACCAAGGCCTCCATGGACCACTGTTGATCTTACCCAAGGCAGGAGTCTGTAGGAAATACAAGCTTACAGCTTGCCAGTGTGGATTTGTCATACTTCCCCAACCACTGTTCCTTAGCACTAACCTGTATTAGTATGAAAAACCTTGTTGGTGCTACACCTGGGGTGCCCAGTGTTCCACGTGTAGCTCCTCAACATAACCCTGACATGGTGCTTCACTGACGCAGGGAACATCTTCACCACAGATGGCTTCTTCCTATTTTACATCACCTTGGCTCAGCTCAGGAGACACACTACTCAACAGATACTCCAGCATTGCTCCTGCTCCATCACTTACCTCATCCACATCCTGCCCCACCAGCATGGGATGACAGTTGCAAACAGGTACACTAAATCAGCGCATCCCTGTCTTGTCTTTGTATCCTCAAAAAAGAAAGCACTGCTCTATCTCCTGCCTGTGACAACCAGGTTTTGCAGAATTTACCAGGTCTAAGTTGGCCATGTTTGCTATCTAAGTGGATAAGAAATGTAGTAAAGAGGAAAAAATAACACACCTGACTTATTGGAGCTTAGTGCTTTTCAGGTCAACTTTTACAGCTTAATACCAGATAATTCACCAGCAAATGTGCTGCAGAGCACTGAAAAAACCTATGACATCTCTGTAATGAGAAATCTTATGATGGCTCTGGATTACTACATTTTTCCTAATGGACGGGGAGAGACAGAGTTGGCACCGCGTGAGGCTCCAGTCTACTGGTCACCTCTTAAAATGGCTTCAGTTGCAGCAGGGTTTGGTTCTCCATCTTTAATGGACACACTTCCACATCTCTGAAGAAGCTGGGTTTTTAAACTATGCACAGAAGTGTTTAAAAAAAAATAAATCCCTGCCCTAAATACATATTTCATACAACATACTAAAGCACTCAAGTAAGTAATTCATATGCGGGGTTGAAATGGCTTATTTGGAGCTGCTGCAGTCTGCAGTACAGTCTGCTGAGCATGTCCTGCGGGTCAGGAAAAAATCCTCCTGAGGGACTCCTCCATTAAAGTTATTCCAGAAGAATGGAAAAGGTTTCCTTCTGACATTCACCTCATGACTTGTACTCACCGGAGGAGTACTTGTGAACATGGATCTAGGCCTGGAAATACTCATGGATGTGAGTACCCCTGGTTTATACCAGTAAAAATCATCATTCCAGAAATGCAGCATTCCTGATGGGTGAGGTGTGGCAACAACAGAGGTGAGATGTGGCATGGAGCCCAAGCTCATTCCCTGAAACATCATGTCAGGCTGAGCTCTGTGCCACTTTGGTGGGACTGGGCGAAAGGCAAGGAACATGAGAAAAAGAGGACAGCTGGGCTATGGAGCCAACAAGGTGGGCTATGGAAGCAACAGTCAAGACTGGGAATGGATAGGATGCTGAAGTGGAGAGAGGATGGCAATGAAGGCTGGTAGAAGAACAGTTGGGAGCTACTACCTTGAAAGCACTAAGTTCCATGACGTGTCCTATGATACTTGGTGAGTTACTTGAAGTCTCAGATGCTGGAGCCAAACACACATATAAAACTATTAAAATACATCACCATTGAACTATTTTTAAAGGAAAAGCTCAAAATCCTGAAGGCAAATATAAAAGCAGCTTCCCTTTTTCTATGATTCTCAGCCAATCTCATGAAGCCTGGCGTAAACGTTCTCTGTTAAAAAACCTCTGTACAGCTACAGAAATTACATACAGAAGGCACCGAGGCACTTTTTGAAATCACAAGTATAGTTTTTATACAAGAGAGCTTTTGATGTTTTAAGAGAAATGACAACCTAGGGGCAAAGAAGAGAAACATCAAGGAACAGAAACTATTTATATATTATCACTATGGATTTCTATTTTACATTACTTATAAAGTGTTGACTGTCTCTATCTACTCTACATTCTGCTGTCCCAGCTAAACAGAAATTAAAGAATATAAAGCACTTTCACATAAAATATATACTTTTATTGTACTCTTAATTCACTTCTGTCTTTTAACTGCAATTCAGACCTCACTAAATTATTCATCTACACTACGTAAAGATAAAAAAAGCCTAAATTCCCTGACGTTACCTCCAGTCTTCTATTAAACCATTTTTTAAATCAAGCTTGAAGAACACCAAGGGAACAACAGAGACAACTATGTTAATCCATTTCACCTCAACAGCACAAGGTCTTAGCACATATTACAAGCAGAAAGCTTGGTACAAATTTCCCAGCTCAAGAAAGGCCCCAAATGACATAAAAGCAGATGTCACAGGCTGGGGCTGAATTGTAGTAAATAGCCTCCCATCGTGAACACTGTCTCCTGAGCCTAACACGAGTATACTCTGCTGTAGTGTCTTACCCAGATAAACACATATTTGCATAGCAAATGAATAGACACTTTTAATATAAACAAACGATGTAGTATGGTTAATTGTGAAATCTGAAATTGTGTCAAAAAAAGAGTCAACCGACCGCCTAGCAACATTACAGCTCAAAAGCAGTATTTAACAAAATCCTGTATGCAGTTTATCATATACTAATTTTGTGATGTCTGTTAAAGGAGAAACTCATTTTCCATGTGACCTAAATAGGCACTTTCATTTGGAGGGAAAGAGGGATGAATGACCTAATCCTGCTTGTTGCCAATTTGAACTCACCGTGCTTGCAGAAGGACCTCACTGACAACCAACAGGACTCACCACCTGAAGCTCAGAGACCTCACAGAGTTTCCAAGCAGCTGAAGTAGAGCTGCAAAGATCTCGCATAATGAAAATGAGTGACTGGTAACATTGTATGCTCGATCCTCAGCTCTTAATTACAGTAATGCCTTGCTTAGTTGGTTACTAGTATCATATTGTTGGTAGAATCTCTGCATCGTTATTCAAATCTCAAACACTATCTTTTTTCCATGTTCTCTTTCCTAAAGATATGAGAACAGACATTCCAGTCAGACTATCAAGGCCTATCTTTTCTCAAACGGTTGGCAGTGAGGAACATTTTGGGAACAGACTATGTGTAACACATTCCCATAATGCCGCCTCAGTTTTCAATGATTTATGGCTCTGGGACTTCCTGAACCTCAGCTATGGTATTGAATAGCCCAAGATAAAAATCATATTCTTTGAATCTGTCCAGTTAATCTTTGAATTCACATAGAAACTTTCCATTTCTGCAACATCCTGTAATAAGAAGTTCTAATATGCCCTGTGTGATAAAACATCTTCTTTTGTTTCTTTCAGACGTACCAGCTACTACTTTCATTAAATGACTCTCAGCTCTGTTATCAGAACGGCAGTGAAAATTTCCTTTTCTGTGTGCCATGACTGATTTTTGAGACCCCCAAAAGACATGCTACCTACAGTAATCTTCCCTCCTGGCTGAAGAGCCCTGCTCTGTTTGATGCGTCATGTGAAACTAATTCTACACCTTTAATTATCCATTTTACTCTCCTGTGTTTCCTTTCCAGTTCTACTCTCCTTTTAACTCCTCACACCCTCCACACTCTCAATTCTGGCTAGCAGAAGACAGCCTCCAGGATGGCTGAGGAATGCTCAGCAGAATCTGGTGGAGACCTGAAGTTTACTTTGGCTGTGTCTAGACTGAGTGGTGGTTGAATACTGTGGTGTGCCAATTGTCTATTTCAGAGATGGGGCTTGAGCATGCCATAGTCCCCTTTTGGCCCGTGGGTTCTGGTTTCCTTCATATGAAGAAAAGTGTGTCTGTTCTGGCGGAGGAAGAGTTGGAGGCTGGTCTGCTCCTGAGTCTTGCCTGGACATGGATTTGGAATATGTCTGGGGTACACATCTGGAGTTAGGAGCTCACAAACACTCTCGAGTCCACTAATGTAGTTAGTCCACTAATGAGGGGTAAACGGTTTAAAATGAAGAAGGGAGATTTAGATTAGATATTAGGAAAAAATTCTTTACTGTAAGTGTGGTGAGGCACTGGAATAGGTTGCCCAGAGAAGCTGGAGGCCCCATCCCTGGAAGCATTCAAAGCCAGGTTGGGTGGGGCTTTGAGCAACCTGGTCATATAGAGTCATTCTATGATTCTATTCTATGATCTTTAAGGTCACTTCCAACTCCAACCATTCTATGATTCTGTAATCTTTTCATTCCCATAAAGCTGGCAATGACTGGCCTAGCTGCCTGGGTAAGTACCAACTCCTGTTGCTCTGAGGGTCCAGTAGCACATGCGAAGTTACCTCAACTTTGACCTTTACAACTTGATGTAGAGTGGAAATGCTTTTAGGATGATAGGATGAACGCAGGCATCCTAAAAATTCTGCATGCCCTTTCAGCACACAGCTCTGGGAAGAAGCCTATTGCTATCTCATCTTCCCAGTGTCAGTCACATAACTTTGCCCCAAAGACAGGGCACAACATATATGGCAGTGGCTTGAAACCTGGTGCCAGCTCATCCCTTTTGTCCCTTTCCTCTTCTGGCATGTTGACTGCAAGCCTTTCCTGTGAGTCTACAGCACACAGCACATTTTGGAAACACCTGCACTGGCATCACTGCTCACCACGTCTGTCCTCCCCCGCAAAACATTGGCTCAGCTGCAATCTTTCCTCAGGACTTCTGGCTTCCCCAAAGATTCATTCTGCAGAAGGCAGATGAGAGAAGGTAGAAGTAGGGAAAGCCATGCAGGTTTTACCTTGTTCTCTTTATAGATCTACAGAGATTAACCAGAAACAAAAATACAGCCTGTGGCTGTTTCACTGAATTACCAGTGTTTCCAAGACTTGTGTGAAGCATGCAAAGTACGTGTTCTCCAGGATTTATTTTTGTTTACGGTTTGTTTGCTTTTCAAACTAAGCTTCTTAAATTCCCATTAAGGAATCATGCACTGCATACGCAGGCCCAGCTAAATTAGTTTCGCAGCAACCCACTTTTGCCCTGAGCTGCTCTAAATTGCTCCTGATGACATTCCAGTTGTTTCGGGAAACCCAGGATCTGTCAACTGGTAACATGGTCTTCCTGCTGTTAAACTGTCCCCTTCAGCCAAGGAGACAGGAGCTCAAAGGATCTGGTTTCTCTTTTGATGGCTTCAGTAACTGGACCCAAAGCAAGAGTGGAATTCCTTGGTGAAAACAGAAGACTGATCGCCACAGTGTCTCTGCACAGAGCCCTGGAGAGATTTATACACTCAGTATAGGCTTTTATTTCTCCTTTAATACCTGCTTTCTCCAAAGAGTTAAAAAAATGGGGAAATCAAACGACCATTGAGCTACATTAGCACGACAGAGGCAGACAACTATTTGGCAATGTTTTCATGGCTTGAATTAACCTGACCATAAGCATAGGTTTAAAACTGTGTAACTGGGCCCCCATCTTTGGCTGGATTCTCTGTAAAATATTACATAAATTTACTTTAACATGCACAATTTCACACATCGCTGTTTTTAGGCTTCGTGTCTATGCTGCGGTAGTTGATGGAGGAGGAACAATCCTGTAGGGAACAGGAACGATAGATCTTGATGCTGTTCCTGGTTGTGCTAAAGACTTTCTATACTTCTCTGAGCAAGACAGTAACATTAATTTTTGCTGACTATAAAATGGGATGTTACTGCCTAGTATCTGTTACACCTTAGGTTACAAACCTTTACGCTCAATCGTTGCTACAGTAAGTAAAGAATACATTTTCAAAAGTTATAGGGGCAAAAGAGTTTGCACTAGTTCAAGATATTAGAAAGAAATCTCTGATTCATGCAATCATCCACTGACATAAACCAGAGAAAAAGGAAAAAAAACCCTTCTAGCAAGGTGTAGACAGTAACTGTGCAGTACTGTAGAACATCTTTAAACCCAACACTTCCCTACCATCCATGCTGGCAGCAGGACATACCCTGCGTGAGTGAAAGCTGCTGCTGCCCTCATTGTAAGCCCTGGAGAAGAGCTGCAATGGAGGGACCTCTGCAACCCCATCTGCTCGGGGACCTGCCTCCTGCCCTGGCAGCCCAGCAGAGTGGGTTTGTCGAAGAGGGAGAAGAGCTGTGTGGTAAAGGCATTGTTTTCTTGCTTTGCCTGTATTCACTACCTCATGATATTTTGGATGAAACAGAGTGAACCCAAGTTAAACCTCTACCACAATACCACCTGAAATTCAGCATATTCAGAGTTCTTCCTATCTGACTAATAAGTACACTTCATAATGTTATGACTAATCCTGAATATTTGGAAATGTCAAGGTATTAATACGAAAAGTTTTTCATCTACAGAACTTATTTACAACATGTTAAGGGTTATTCTCTCACACAGACACATAGAGATGCATTTGATAATAGAAATGCAGATGTAAATATGTTGCTGTGGAATTGAAGATGATCTGTAATGAGAAAAATTGTCCTACACTCTTGTTCATAAAAAATGCTAGTATTTCTGTTCGATGTTCAGAAAAGTTCTCCTACAGCACACTACCATACACTGGCATATCTAAAGCAGGTAAGGAACTGGCAGAAAGCACACAGAAGCAACTGCAGTTTCTCTGCATATAAAATAAGTTATAATCTTGAGTTGTCATGTAAAAAGATGTTAAAAGTTGGAGTCGCATGTCCAGTCCAGGGGTCACAGATACTTTACATGCACCAATAAACACATTCCTTATTATATAATATGTTAGAACTACTATCTCAGCTGAAATTTCTTATTATTGAAATATTAACTATAATATAGAAGCATACTTAACTAGAAGTTAAAGACCTTAAGAGCACTTGCAGTGAGTCAGAATAAAATCTATTTCTAGGGTAGTGCCAGCTCAGACAGTGGCTAATAATGAATGCTGAGGAAAAATACACGCAGCAAATATGGAATGACACTTCCTGCATTTCTGAAGTGGAAGATAGCATTAAGTCCACTGAGTTTAAAAATACATTCTGTATAAGGTCCGTAAAAATCCTTCTAATGTATCTTACTTTTTCCTATGAATTTGTGTAACAGTTTTGTAAACCAATTTACCTATCTGACATGAAGAGCATCTGTGCTAACGAGCTCAATAATTTAACTGTGTTGGGTGAAAAAAATTCTTCTTTTTGTTTGTTTTTCCCCTAATAATTTCTGCTGGTCTTCTAGTTGTTTTATTCTGAGAAGCAACAAATAGCCATTTTCCATTCATGTCCTATACAGAATTAATTAAATTTACAAGTCTCTGTTACATTTCTGCTTCATTTCTCTTTTATTTTTATTAAGAAGAACAGGTCTTTTTATCTTCTCATGTGGGGAAATAATTCTGTACCTGTGAACAATCTAATATTTATCTGTGCTTCTTCAGGACCAGTATTATTTGTAGTGCTCAAACGCAACCAAAATCCAAGTGCGCCACTGAGTTACATATGCCAGAATTGTCTCACATTTTGTTCTCTATTCCTTTCCTAACAATTATTAGTATTTTCTTCCCTTCTTTTGATCACTGCTGTCACAAAAACCTGCATTTTGCAAGAACTATCCGTCATGCTTCCAAGTCCTCTTTCCTGTTTGGAACTGAGCTCACCTTTGCAAAGTCAGAGCTGCTTCTCATTACCTCAAATGCAGAGAGACAGAATGTTGCCTGCCATTGCTTTCCCATTGCCAAGACATTCAGAGTTCCTTCTTCAACCGCTCACAATCCATTTCAGTATTAACTAAACTACCCAATTTATTTTTTATCATCACCAAATAATAACTTCACACAACTATAGTTTCAAATCATTAATTTTGAGCAGTAAAAGTCGCAGAACAATTCCTGCTGGAAGTATACCAATATCTCCCCCCTCTGTGGCCAAAGCAGCCAAGAACATGGCCTTAACTCTCATCTTCTGACCACTTAATTCCTTAAAAGCACTCAATGAATGACACTGAAAAAAAGTATTTTGGAAAAACAGACACATCACATTGAACCAATCCTAGCCACACACCAGTTTTCTAACAGACTTGTGATACACAATTCCTTTCTCAAAAAAATGTATCACTTTTCTTACTTTTTTTTACTCATTTTTCCTATCAATGTGATACCCAATAATTTGTCCAAGTCTCTATGATTTTATTCTTTTTCGTTGCTTAATCCATATGCCTGGTGGGGTGATCAGACCTACCAGCCTGTAGTTCCAGGAGCGTTCTCAGTGTCAGAATGGCTGGCATCACCTTCCCTTGTGCTGAGCCACCTACTCTATGCCCTACAGCACAGATTCTGCTTTAGGAAGTTTGGAAATTTCATACGTCAGTTTGATTTGACTTCTTTGGAGAATGGTATTTTGTCCTGCCAATTTGCCACTACTAATTTACTGATCTGTTTGGGAACTCCTTCACCTGCATTTCAACATCAGATAGCTCCCAAAAAAACATCCCCTGTGACAAAAGGTTCTCGTGTGGAAATTTTGAATTCTTCTAAGGTGTCCAGAACTTGTATCTCACTATTCCTGCGACTTTGCCTTACTCAAGCTCTCCTTTACTTGTTCCAAGATTCATTGCCTCTACAGGCTCTTCAATGACCTCCTGTTTCCAGCATGTTTGAAAGTGCTTTTATTAGTACTTCCAAGCCTTTAACAGCCTGTTCCTCAGCACCTTTTTAAGCTGGCTTCATCAATGCTTCCCATTTAACATGTTCCACATTTAAAATAAACATATAGTCCTTTCTCCTTCATTTGGACATGACTTCTACTTCTTGAAGACTATTTATTTAAAATTGTCCTCTCTGCTCATCTACTTGAAAATGGCAGCCTTTACATAATCCTTCTGAAGTATTTTTGATAGCTGGTATATACATACTTTGAACACTTCGGATGTCTGTAAGCAGTCCTCCTCCCGAGTGAAAGTCCCTTCACCCTTTCGACTTTTCCTTTTAATTCCCTTTTAACCTCAGTGTCACATTGTTCTTCCTTATGAGCTCAGCTATGACTGTGGAGAACTTACAGTGAAGTAGAAGAACAAGGATGATTCAGCAGGAAATATTTGCCCCGTATGACTATGACTGTATGGGTTTTATATATGCTATTTTTATGCAGGATAATTTGAGGTTCTTTTTCCCAAGGACTAATAAAACACTCTGTTCTGGAATCACACATTCATGTAGAGACCAAATGATGAGTATTGCTGGACTTTAAAACACTGGTTGATCAGCTTACATCAAATGAGTCTGTAGCATCAGTTTCAGCTCCTCATGAATACCATTCCTCAGTTCAATTATACGTTTATGAGGACTTCAGAGAAGACTTTGGAGCCTGCATTTAAGTCTACCCTTCAACAGCTTTAAGCAAATTGGTGGAGCAGTGTGGGCCAACCTGCAATTCTTCTGGCTACGATCAAATTTTTATTTGCATGCAGAATACTATTTCAGAGGCTATTTATCCAGCACCTGTAAATAATACCTTTAGTTTCATTAAGGCATTTATATTCTACACATGTATTGCTTTTGTCAATACTGTTAACTACTGATTTAGGTCATTGCTTTTCCAGAATAATCAAATATTTGTATCATCATTCACCTAACAAAATCTGTGGCGATAACCATTCTTTGAGAAAACTAATTTAGAGGCACTTGGCTTTTTGCTGTTACTGAAACAGCCTGACCTCATTAACTCTTTGGTTGGAATTTTGCTTCCAGAAATACCTGTGAGGATTATTTCACAGGTTCGTTTTCTAGTTCTTAGATGTCTAATTGCCTAATTTGTAGACGTGATCAGGTAGTTAGTGTTCTAAGTACCATAAATGGCAACCACAACTATTTCCTCAAGCAAATTTGCAGGGGAAAAAAACGAAGGCCATTTTTCAAAAGCAGATTAGAACTGTGTTTTTAATTGTAGATAAAAGCATCCCCAGCAGCACTAAAATACAGCTAGAGGTGTCATGCCCAAAGTGGCAAAGGCTTAATTATTGTGTAGTGGTTTGATAACTAACTAAACTAAACTAAAAAAAAAAGTTGGGCAACTGACCTAAGATGTGTTTGCCTATTTGTACTTCACTGCACGGCGTTCCTTGCCTGTATACCTGTGTAACAGAAGTGAAGCCTCCTCTTCTTCTAACCACACGGGGGATGAAGACTATGAGCCTAGGACAAATGCTACCCTGAGTTTCTCTCTTTCAATTTCTGGACAATTTCAATAGCATCATAGACTCTGGTCTGACATCCTCAGGACTGTATCTTCTGTAGATTAGAAGAATAAAAGGCCAGTAGCATGCAAGATAGACATACAGTCAGATACGTCAGCTACATAGACACACGTAGTCAAATACAGCCATCCTTCTACAGGATATTTGGACTGTACACAGGGTAAACGCACTGACTTCAAAACTCCTTAAAAATACAAGGTTTGGATATGGGACCTCAGTAGTGACCCTGCTGGCAGCATCTACTACAACCCTGGTAGACCTCAGTGTTGCTGCTCTTCACTTTTCTGATCATTTATTCCAACTTATAAAAAAAACTGATTTTAAATAGTGAGTGCAACTTAATGGAATCTTCAATTGGTATAAAATTTAACAATTTGGTGAGCCTACTGCAGCTTGCTGCAGCTAAGAAATCTTGTGCAAACCCTTCTCTAACTCCACTCACAACTTGGCTTCCGCCCCTAGAGCTTAGCACCCGTGCCTAAGAGAAGGTCACAGTAACACACTCTCAGATTCTCTAACAACATTAGACTGTGTCTGGAAAATGTTTCCCTGGAAATAAAAATCTACAACAGATAAAAAGCATTTTGTCTGTTTTAACCTTGGATAATAATGAAGGAAAATTATAAAATCAACACCCTTGAGTCCAGAGGTAAAGCCTTCTTTAACTCCCACTTCTTTAACTGAAAGTCCCATCTGTGGAATGCTGGAACTGGGAAACTGAAAATCTGAGTCAACGTAAAGCACTCGATTGTCATTAGATGTAAAAGTGAAAGGTATCTCTACTATACTTCCTGTCCTGGAACTTTAAATGGAACATATGGCACAAGTGGGCGGAGAGCCTGGATGTGAAAATACAGATACAGTTCTCTTTCCAGAAAGACTATGAAGAGTAACTAACTGATCAAATGAAGTTGGAAACTCACAGCACACCAGATATGGTCAAGGAATGTCAGAGTTTTAGCAACTGCTGATTATTTACAGAGACCTAAACTTGCTTACAGTTGTTAAGTTATCTGGTACCCATTAGGGTTAAACCAGTTACAAAGAACCAACCCATTTCTACTGAAAAGGAAGGAAAACAAAGAGAAACTGGAAAACAGTATCTGGAGTGTTAGTGGTGGTTGCCTTTCTCCTGGTATTAATGAAGGGACAGAAGTATGTTGTAGCATTGAGTACCCAGGATAGGAATGTCATCTAAATGCTCCTTGAGTGAACAACTAGTGTGCAGAGCTTTCTGGGTGATGATGCTTGAACCAGTGCTGTGTTATTTCCTCTTCCCCTTAACCAGGGACACTAATAGCAGAAATATTCTGTCTCATTGCTCTTATATAAGAGTTCTCCTCCTACACCAACGTTTTAGTCAGAGGGCAGGTCAGTGGGCAAAACATGCTCATGACTACTTCCTCTGCTTTAGAAACACTTGCCAAATTGTAATGGCAAAAGCTGTGCATTTGCCTTTCGGGCTGAGTGGTCTGGAGGCTCTGGAAAGAAGCCAATGTAGAGCGGGACAGTTCTGCTGACCACATTGAGCTCCCAACCAGCCTGTGAGCATTGTCTTCAGGACTGCTCAGTACCACTTCCCAAATGAATAACATCTTAATCAGTGGATAGCTTCACTGACTCTCCATTTAAATATGCAAGTATAAACTCAGAATTCTGTGAGTTTATTGTACCCATAAACTCTGAGGTTTCCTCTGCAGTTTTGTCCTTTTTTATTGCACTCAAATTTTGATTTTTTCTGTTCCTTTGAGCTCTCCTCCCTCATTCTGCTGCTTTAACGTCACAGAACCACAAAAGTGTGAGCTATGAAAGACGACTCAACTCATCGAGTCCACTGATTGTAGGAAAGCCCACTGACTTTTTAATATGTTTTTTTTATAATGCAATGTAATCTCTTCCTTTTTCTTACCCCCTCTGGCTTTGCTCCACTTCTCCTTTCTTTCATGTTGCACAGTAGATTACAGCCTATCTTTCTTTCCATTTGTCCTTAGTGTCTGTTTCCTCTTTCTTTTCCTTTCCTTTTTATCCACCCTCTTTTTTCTCTTTTTCTTTCTGTGATGCCTCTTCTACACTACCCCTGCATTTTCTCTTTTCCTCTTTCTCACATTAAATGTCTGCCACTCAATCCTGTTTTATCACCCCATCTTCACAGGGGAGGGATACGTCTCCTAAGGAAAGACCCAGGGCAAAGAGTCATCGTGTCTCTGCAATCCCAAGCGTGACACTGATTGCTTTCCATTTTTATACATTATCCTCAGGTTTCTGACTGCCTGAAGAGTATGAATCCTTCTTTACCAGCCCTTTCAGCCTGTCTTGCTCTGAAAGAGAGAGAGAACATGTTCTTGTTTGCCCCTTCTCTTTTTGTGCATGCTCAGTCCCACCGGGCTTTTCTGACTTGTCCACAGTCTGATGCTCTTTCTTATCGACCTTTTCTCAACCAGATTTTTTCCCCAACTTCTGAGAAGAAACCCAGGGTCTAAAAAAAAAGCAGGACAATGAAGCTAGGTGTTGGCAAAAGCTTTTAAAAATAAGAAGTTGAGGCATACAGGAAGAGTACTTGTGAATAGGAGGCTTTATTGGGAAAGAGAAGCGTGCTTTCCTAGGACGGAAATGTGTCTCACTGATGAAACAGCTGAGGAAGATGGAAATTCACTGCCAAGAAGAAAGTGACTCCATGGATCATAAGAAAGCAAAAGCATCAGAATGGACATGACAGTCTTCTCACGTGACTTTGCTCTTTCTCTGTAAACCTACAGATAAACTGAAACTGAAGCAGGGAAATACAGGTGGATTTCACTAGGTTCCTCTCTGTAAGCCAGGGCATCTTAAGATGCCTTTTCCTTTCATAGAGTATACATCTCTAGGAGTGAATCAGAGTATCGTACTGCTGTCAGGGTTGGCCCTCTGGGACAACATGAACCTGAGAAAGAGTAAGGGCCATCAGTGGCTGCAGAGGCCATCTGCCTTCAAATCTGAAAAGTCACAGCTGTAGCAGTGTGAGGGACTCACAGACCTTGAGATACACTGCTGCAGAAACCTTCCTAGACTAAAAAGGCATGGGGATGACTGTACTGGAGCATCAACACAGCAACTTGGCATGCTTCTAGGTGAGCACCTGAAATGGGTGGGTTGGATTCCACCAGAGCAGCAAGGGGCAGTGAGGAAATCAAGCAGTTTCACTTGTGACCTCTGCTAACCACAGCTCAGCTAGCAGTGCCTCAGCAGACACATCTGAGCTTAACTCCAGCTTCATTTCAGTTTGGTAGCTCTCCTTCAAGCATCTCAAAGCGATGGGGTTTCTAGTGCAAACCTGGGGAGTTTGCTCCATGGTGTAATACGTTTCAGCTTTCAGGAAATATTCCTGATATAGTCACTTTAAATTTTCCTTTGTTCAGTTTTTCCTATTGCATCCACTTCATCTTTTAATTTTTATTGGGTCCTTGTTCATCTTTATATTAAATGTGCTGAAAGTGCTGAATTTCTGCTAACAGTTTTTATAAAACAAAGCTATAAGCATTTCAGAATCTGTTCTGCATATTGACTCTCAAGCTTCTGATGGAACAAAACATTTTAATCACAAAAATCTTTGAATTATGAATTTCACTACTGTTAAAAAAAATCAATAGCAGCAAAAGAGAGGAGAGGAACCCAAATGCTAATATACTTAATAAATCATAGTATCTTTGCTACTGCATTATACAAGGTACTTTATAAAGAACAGCTTTTTCTATTATTTCCTGCCTCTTTTAAAAAAACAGCTAAAGAAACAAATTAACTCTATAGCCACATCAATTTCTACTATAATAAATCATTAACAACTTTTATATGAAAGTGAATTTTCAGCCCTGATCATTTAACACATACAAAATTCCTTCCTAGGGAAAAAAGCAGCAAAAATCACTGAAAAAAGGTACTGAAAACCATCTACATATCCATTGGGAGGTTCCTGCATTCATTTCACGACTCATTGCAACTAGTGCATCTATTACTGCTGCTATGATATGATATTTAATACATAAAAAGAAAACTTTTAAGAGCCATAAAATTCAGTTACTGCTATGTGAAGAAGGTGATTTTAATCTCAGCGGGGTAAGCGAACTTGGCAATACTTCTCTTGTCTGACCTACAAAAGCCACTTACAAATAGATGAGGGAAGTCTATTCGTAGAGAGAAAGAGACACTTGGAAGCCTGAGGGAAGGGAAATGGTTTTGATGTAAAAGAGCTTGTCATCTTTTAAACACAAAACCATATTGTAACCCAACCTAAGAGACAAAGATATTAAAACCAAAGTTCTGGACTTTAGGTGAGCAAACAGCTTTTATTGCTTAGCTTTGCTAACTGCATTCTAGTCCTACAGAGCCATTTTGCTAGTAATAGCAAACTGACAATTTTACATCAGCACCTCATTACTATTCACAAATCTCCAGTGACCACCACAGAAGGCAATGTTAATAAAGGTCAAAATTACCATCTATCTGCATAATCTCCTGTAAGAACCATACTGTAAAAGATCAACCGGTCTAATCGTTTCATGTATTTGTAAAAATCTGATTAACCCACACTAAAGTCACACAAAACACTTCCACAGATTTTAAATACTTGAGTCAAGCCTGAGAGATGAAGGTACAATAGGTTCTTTATCAAATATTTTAGTTTGATATTAAATTATTTCCATTCCTTTAAAGAGTACATTAGCTGACTTATTAAATCGACTAGTTACTCATTTAAAATTACTTCCTCGGCTTGTGGTACTAGGAAATGACTCTTTAACAAGTATTCTTAAAAGTGTATCATTGCTCATTTGCTTGGTAAGGTAAGTTGATGCCTTTTAAAGCAGCGTATCAACTTGCAGTTTTTAAAATAAAATCTGAGAAAGCAATTAGCACTATAAGCATACAAACAAATAAAAGACAGGATTGTTCAATTCTGATTATCTACCTGACCTTAACTCTTCTCATTAATCCTGCCAAACATTTACCTTTCATATTTGTTTTGTAAAGTGCTACATTATCACTATTTTCCTGAAAGAGATTAGTTGCGGCAAAACTTCCTTTTCCTCAGGACTTCAAGAAAAACCAGCGCACATGTCAGTGAACTTAATGGAAAAGTTGCAGGGAGCTGAATGCCACATGTAGGACACGCCACATTAAATGCAGCCCCAGCTGCATGCATGGAGACTGAGACTGTTTGCCAAATCATTAAACATTGCTCTTAGTGTATTCCTTTTTTTTAATATATATTCTGTATCTAGCACTCTGTATATATTACTCCATAACTTAAGGATTTGATCCCATCATCTTCTATTTAAAGTACAATATTTTTCTCAGTAAAGACATAGAAATAATTCTTGATAAATGCTGTTGGGCTGTATATGACTTGAGGAGCAAGACAGACTCCTTTTTTTTGTGGAGAAACATAAAATTGAGCAACTTTGCGACCATCAGGTACAGCGACGTCCTCCTCACAACCTACGAGCTGAATTTGACACATGGACAACTCAGTCTCCAGACCCGAGTACGTTTCCCACCCTACTGGGAATAAAGAGGAGCTGCCACAGTGATCCTAGAGAAAAACTTCAGCCATCAGTTGAAAGGGAATCAGAAAGGTTGGCCAGCTCTCTTCAAATGACAGCACAGCACTTACTCAGTCAAGCTACTTGAGGATGAAGTAAAAATCACAAATAATAAGAGAAAAGAAACCAAATTATTTCACTGGGGAGGTTAAAATTTTGTCCCCACTGACGTCTGCCAGAGCTCTAATGAAAGGCAACATTAAAAAAATTTGGTTTTAGTATTAAGGTTCACTACTGTAGTGTTTCTACCGGAAAGGCTGTCACTAAAACTCTGGTGTGAGGAAAGGAACATCAGGAGGAGATAAATTTGATTGACCTTAAGTAAGCATTTGCATTTTTTCCAAGCTTTTGGAATTAGCAAATGGTGGAGTTTTGGGTTGTTTGTTGAGATTTTGGCACATATAACCCAAATTTTTCATCTCTCAGGCTTACAAACCTTAGGACTGAAAACTTTTAACTGCAGTATTATTTTATTTTCTCTACAATTTAGTATTTTCGATTTCTATACAATTTTGTTTTCTGTACAATTTAATATTTCCTATTTCTATATTCTAGTAATATTTACAATATTTTTTTTTTTTTGCCTTGGAATTTCTTCGCTTTAAAAATATGTGTGCGTCTCTGTGTATGCATGTATATAGAAGATGTATATAGAAGAATGGCTCATGGCTCAAATACAGGCACTTCCAAGGACCACGCCAGACACATACTGGTCGACCTGTCCTTTCTCAGATAGCATGCAATTCCCACACAGGTTGTCTCTTTCTCAATTCTCATTCACCATCTCATGCTGATCAAATGAGGTCTGATCGATCCTTACATGAGTCCCCATTACAGCCACTCACAGCCTCCTGAATTCTCGTTCAAATAAAAGAAGGCATTGCTCAGGTGTTATAAAATGACCGCAAGTCCTTAAGTATTTATGTAACTTAGATAAATATACTATAAGGCACTCATCAGCCACAAAGCTTTTACATATGTAACATCTGAAGAATATTTAACCCAACGAACACTAAAATGCCTTCCCACTAGCCTCTGGAGGTACTCTTCACCAAGGCTAATGGAATAAACCACTCATTTAAGAAAAAGAAACAGCTACGGAGAGGCTGAAAAAAAAATCAAATCCAAACCGTGAGACTAAATCCGAATTTTTTAACCTTTAAACCTCTTGAGTGAAAGTGCTTGTCTCCAACCCGAGCTCCACAAGCTGCCGGAAAGTGGGTTTGTTTTTTAGCAGAGAGATGTTACGGTGCTCAAAATGAAATAGAAGCTACTTACTTGGAGCCTGTGAGTTAAGCACTCCCAGCTGCGGGAAGCCCCGACTGGCAGCAGGGCTGCGGCAGAGGTGTGGGTGGTGTGGGGACGGAGGATTCCAGCCTACGCCACTCATCACTGTCGTTTGCATTCAGATGTTTCGCATTGCTGCCCGTGTGTAATCATTCCAGGTACAGTTACTGTGAAACTGAGACGAAAATAGCCACCCACATCACAGCTGAAATATGGGCTCGTGTCCGTATAAAGGTGAATGGCTCTGCGACAACGGCAAGCAGGATTTTGGAGTGCTGCAGGTGTGTGCAGAGACCAGGAATGTGAAGAGCATACATATGTCTGCACTTACCCATTGACAGACATAGATTTTCTTGGTACCCCACAAATGCAATGGGGTTTCTTTTGCATCCTCTTACTCCTTTCTGCTATGCAAAAACCTCAGCAGACACTACCTGTTGGAATCTGCACGTTTCCTCACAAAGCTGAAGGATTTGCTCTTTTACCTACGAGGTAAAATATTTCTAAGAACGCTATTCCTATACATCAGATTTGTTTAGGTGAAAGAGAACTGGAAAGAGGTGCCCACAGAAATCTGCAGCAGGCTGCAAGACCTGGCCCAGGGTGGGGAAAAAACCTGAAAACGCTATAGGCAACAGAGGGAAGAGGAATCAAGCAAGAAGCTTACGATTAGTCCTCTCATTTCTTCATGGCACAGCTTTATATCTGGACCATGCAGGCAGCTCAAGGGATGGCTGATCACTTCCCAGTTCAACTCATTAGTCCATGAGGAAAAGTGGTTAATCACCTCAACTACACATCTACCTTAGTTTGGTATGTATTACCCAAAGGAGCATGAAAACAATACACATCCCTGAAAAGACGTCAATACCACTGCAACAACCCTAAAAACTCCTTCTGCCAAGTCCATTTAGCCTTATGCAACCTTAATTTTCAAGCACCAGAAGGAACTGCACCGGGGCCAGAGCTGCTAAAAATGCCAAATGCTTAAAAGGGGAAAGGTATGGTCCTGACAAACAGTTCTAAAGGTTACCCAAGAAATCTGATGAAAACGATCTGCACAAAAGGCCCTGATCCTCAGAAGGGCTGCTCTACATCTTCTCCTCTTGACTCATCCAAACAAAGAGAAAACTCACACCAGCCATTTCCTCAGGATGGATAAATTAGGAGTCAGCAACCCCTCCCAGCCAGTCCTGCTGCCCAGGAAAAGCCCTCTGCATTTGTTGTTCTTACTCTGACACCAGTTGTGAGAAACCTTTCTGCTGTCTTGGGAGCAGCAAACAGAAAATTCCTGCATGAAACTCGGTGCGTCTGACTCCATTAACAGGCCATGGCTGGGCACAGAGGATGTAATTAGTAAAACTCCAGGAAGCAGAGAGTCCCTGTCCAAACTTTGAAATGCTAGGGAAAAAAAGAAAAGAGACAAATCCTAGGGGAAATATTTCTGAGAAACTAAGAAATAGCGCCCGTGGGAAACTAAAGGGGAAAGGAAATTTGGGAAGCATTTAAGGCTAGAACGACTGGCCCACACAGAAACCCCTCCTGTTGGTATCAAGAGGGAAATGAGAGTAAGACAAAAACGTTTGAAGAACACAAACACAATTAAATAAGGCCTACCATAGCTCATCAACTTTATTGAAATATCAATAACTATGAATCTGATATGGGAAGGAACTGAAGAATGAATGTGGAGAGAAGAAAGCTCCACCAGGATATGCTGCCCATTTACCACAGTTTCCATAACTTGCTAGCGCTTTCCAGGTGCTTTTTGGTAAAGAAGCCCAAGGAAAGGGGAGGGGGAGAAGATCATTGCCGCAGGAAGATAAAGTTGTTGCAGGATGGCAGTTACCAGCCTGAAGTGAACCAGGGCCATGAAATCTGTGCAGAGCCTCATACCACGGCAAAGCACGGGCACAGACAGATGTACATCTCTATTAGCAGCCAGAAAGACACATAAGAAACACACTCCCAGAGCTGCTGTGATTTGTAGGCTTTCCCAGCAACATGCTCTGGGAAGAAGAATGAGGACTACAAGGTTACAAACGAAAAAGGGTGGCCATCAGAAACGACTTGGTTGTTATGGACTCAGTCCTGCATCTGTTGTCCTGTTTACACTAACAACTCTAACATATGGGGGGATGAATCAAAAATCTACCCATTTGGTGAGGATGTAAGGCAGACATTCCTGAACCTTGAGGAGCATCATGACTTCTTCAGGTGGGGTTTATAAGCTTGATGGCAACTAAGCAGCAGAAGTGAAAGAAAAGCCATAAATCTGAAAGTGAAGCTGGAAGTAGAAAACATCATCAAAAATAATTGGGAACTTCTGGCATCAGAAGTAAGATTATTCCCGGCAGAGTCCTTTCACTGTGTCACTCCAACAAAGTCCATCAGAAATGCTTGCTGCTGATAACCAGAGACAGCTTTTGCAAGAAGCTCATCACGGCTGTTGGTTACATGTGGATCACAATCACAACAGAGTCCTTCAGGAACCAATGGCGTCTTTTTCAATAATAGTTACATTTTGGGGGTTTACATTGTTTTGAAACAAGACACAAGTCAGGAGGCAACTTGTTTCTGACAAACACTGCAGCTTTAAATAGCAACTTCAGGATTTCTAATGGAGATGTGAAAAATTCACTTCTGACAGACTGATGTAATTTTATTGTCTCCAAATAATGCTATCACCTTACTGGAAATCCTAACAACTGCTCAGCTTGAATCATCTCTGTCAGTGCTGCATATCATGTGTTTGGCGGTTTTGCCCCTCCCCTCTCATTCTTTATTAATAAGGTCATTTCGCCTGAAAACCTGTTTCTTATAGTTTGTCTGTTCATTCTGCACCTGAAGTCATAATCCTTTGTTTGCAACCTCACAATCGGTTGCTGTGGAAATTATCATGATGTCATAAAAAAAAAGGATTAGTAAAACTGCAAGTAGGGAATAAACAGACTGAGCAGATGAACCCTTGAAAAACAAAGAGGCTGTTTTCCTGCAACTATTTACAGAAATAAAAAAACAGAAAGGAAACAAAAACTTTCCCTCAAACCTGATCTGTGATGTGTGTTCACACAATGCTGTCAAAGACCAGAGACAGAAGAATTTTCTTCATGATTTTTGGTCCAGGAGCAATGTTCAGAGAAGTCTACTGGTAGTGAACATATTACTGCATCTTGGTAAGATACTTCTAGAACACAGGACATTACATTCAAACTGCTGTGCTTCTCTTCCCTTCTCAATACAGTGAAAAATAAATATTCTGAGGCCAATATATGGGTATTTTTTGGTTCCCTTGGAAAATACTTGATTTGTCAAAGTGATAAAAATAAGCTTCTCAATGGACTTCAGATCAAACAAATTAGAACTAACCCCTCGTGGCTCCTACCTGTTGCACCATCAATCAGAGTAACTGCTGTTCATGCACCTTTGTCAGGGGAAGCTCAGACTTCCAAACTCTCACTTTGACAGGGGACATGGGTGCCACAGGAGTCACAGCACAGGGACAAGGCAGGCCAGCTCCGGGGTCTGGGTGGCAACACAGCCTGCACCCGAAGCGTGTGCCTGACGGGGTCTGTCTCTGAGCAAGGACCTTTCCAAGCAGCTCAGCGACCACTGCAGTCTCTCTTCTCCTTGCCTGCCAGCAGCCATCTGAAGCAGCTGGGTGGCAAATCTGTTGGTGGGTGGTAGCTGGCAGGTGAGGCCAGGGCAGAGGAGGAAGGTTGTGGCCGATTCCCTCTCCCCTGAAGCAGTAACAACCTTCCTTTCCCTTGCATAACAGACACAGATGTGTAGCCTGTCTCTAACTGAACAGCAAATGCAGTGATAGAGGAACAAGAATACCATAAGGTATCTAACACATTTATTCTGGTCATGTTACAGAACCGTCTATTTCTCCCATTTTCCTAAGCCACAAGGAAAGCCACAGGGTGCTTGGATAGATTTTAGGTTCTGCTCTTCTGCGTGACACGGAAAAAACACAGGTGAAATTGCCTTTCACCTTTGTATCATGATTTCAGATAAAGAGCAGCAGATTCTTTGAACAAGGGTTAAAAATCCACTTAATAACGGGGGGAAACTTCTTCCTCTTAGAACCAAAGAGCACGTGTATTTCTGGGATGCCATCTGGCTCCCATGAAGACTTTCCAGAACCAGAGCTCTCTGTCACCCTCCCTTCACTGACTACTGAGCATTGTGGGCAGCTAAAGCTGGGGCAACTCTACTATTCATTCCAGGCTTGATCTGCCACAAAAGAAAACCTTTAAGTAATAAGGACTCAAATATCTGTTTTCTCACTATTGTAAATCAGGAAGAACACCAGGAAAGTTGGTCAGCTCTGCAAAAACTTACTCTATCCTTGGCAAAAGGAGCTGCCCTAGCATGCTCTGGTCATCCTCTAACCCCTTTTCTCCTTCCCCTCCCAGGTAAAACCAAGGAAAAGAGAGGCTGACAGCAAAGCTGACATGCTTATGATAGGCCTGTGTTTGATGGGGGGGAACCCAGCACACAGCTATTCTTCTTCTATGCCCCAGAAAGGCTTTATGTTGACCAAGTTTAATATTTTGCTAAACACTTTCATAAAAACCTAATGGAACATCCAACTGATCAATGGAGAATCCATGCATAAATTGTGCCCTATTGTCAACTAACTCACCTGGAAGACATTTCAGTCATTAAAAGATTTAAGATGCAACAGGCTCAGGTACATTGACAGGTATAGCATGAAAACACCAAAAAATGTGGTTTGGAAGGTGCCAAGAGTTTATCTAGTCTAACCTCCTGCTCAAAGCTGGGCTAACTCTTAAATTGGAAGCTAGATCAGGTTGGTCTGGGCTTCCTCTAGTTGACTTCTGGAAACGTTCAAGGAGGGAGATTCCCCAGCCTCTCTGCAGAGAGTGTCCCATGTTCATCCTCTTCCACTGTGGAATTCTTTTCCTTACTCCATGGGAATTTCCCTTGCCGAAACTTGTGGCCATTGCCCCTTGTCCCCTCACACCATTAGACAACTGGCAAAATGCCAGTAGACTTGGGCAAGCAGGGGAGAACTTCATTTTGTTTGTCTTTGGACTTGGCTGCTGCACAAATGACACCCACCATCCATCCCCTTGCATCCTCGAACACCTCCAACTCCCCATGGTCTGACTGCACATAACCTGTGCCTCTCAGCAGGCTTGGAATGGGGAACGCTGATGCAGGTAAGGGTGAGTTACTTGCACACAAGTACTGCATGTAATTGTCTATCCCATCTTTCCAAGTGCCTTAAAAAGAATTCTTTTTCAAGGTTTTGACAAGCATAATGTATTGATGCTCTATTTATACTGCAGATCATTAATTGTAAGAGGTTACAAGCACTTTGCACATAGAGTTGGGGAGGTAATTCTGTCATAAAGAATTCAAAATTACAATAATATTTAACTTTGGAAAATAGGTGCTAAAACACTCTTTAAGGTATATTTGCATTTTCTCATTGAAATGAGTGCTTTAGCTACACAAGCAACAACCACAGATCTGAAATAAGGAGATGCCTTGCACTTGGTGGCTAGTAGCTAGTTCATGAAAGCTTTGTGACCTCCTCAATGGAAGAATGCTTTTACTTTCATTAAAGATATATATTATATCCCCAGTAAAAACAACCCGAAAGATATCAAACACCAGAAAAAATACATTGAAATAACATTAAGGATCTAATATAAATCCACAAAAGCCAGGAAATTCAGAGATAAAGACAGACTTTCAGACGAGGGAAAACTTTCCAATATATTAAACTGGAGCATAAATTCACTTCCTCTTCACATGTTTGCCATCAAGTCGTTCCAGACGTAGGGGGTAAGTTCCTCCCTGGGGTAACTCAAGTGCCTTCAGCAGTACTGCACCAAGAATCAATTTGGCCCTGCAGAACTATGTCTTAATACTTTCTCTATTTCTGATAATTACCAAAGATATTTGAGTTTAAACAGCAACTTCCTCTCTTACAGCTCATTTTCCCATCGTTCCGAGACTGCCATAAAACTGAATTTGTGAGATTGCAATAGTTTCCATGATTACAGACTATGAAGTCAATCGTGGTGTTATGACTTCATTGACAGAACGATTAGAAGGAGAACCTCTGTGCAGAGGAGAAAATCCACCTTCAAATACAAATATACCTGAGATTAGCAAAGACAACACTGCACCTCACCGGGCACAGACGTTTCCATCTGCATAAATAATATTCTCCACTTTTCACTCGAGCCAAGTATGAAAATGCCCCTTAAAAATTTCTCTTTCATTCATAAGTCACTCGTGGTGCTGATGTGTTGCCACCCAAACTCAGCCTTGGTGCTAGTGCTGCGTGGGCCAAGCTTGATGTCAGCAGCAGTTTAAATCATCCGCTGTGGGTCCCATGCTTTGCTGCACTTTCTGGAAGTGCAAAATCAAACGCACAGCTTAAGACAGGATATGAAGGGAATGAAGTGATTTTGAACTGCCTTCAGACTTCCCGTGATTCTGTCCTCGTCCTCAGGCTGACACGGCTTTTGGCTCTGGGGTCTGGCTATTCCCTCCCTGACAGAAAAAGAAAACTAAACTATAAAAATCAGTCACTAGAAGATCCCCAGGCATCTGCCTGAACAATAGGATCCAGAAAAAGAATGCCACAGGGAAAACTGGAAGGAGGGGACATGCAACCTCCTGAAGAACCCAGGAGTGACAATTCCCCTTTGCTCCAAGTCTTAGAGCGTCTTGGGCTCTGTGTTCATTCTTTTTGCTCATCTTTTATTCCTTGCTTTAAGACCTTCTTAAAGGTTACCTGAATTTTCTCATATTTAGTCTTGGACCAGAAGTTTATTTGGTTGGGTAGCTTCCAAATAAATCCAGTCAGACATTTTTTAATTAAGTAAATGCCCTTTTCATTTTTTCATCTGCCTTATCATGCTCAGATTACTCAAAACGAGAACTTTTTCAAAGCTTCTATCCATGACATTTATGTAGCCCTGAATGAGGAGAGTAGGCAAGCTCAGTATTCAAACATCTACCTGGAGAAGACAAACAAACTGAGAATGGATGCAACTACAGTTCATTCCTGCCTCTGTACTTGTGCAAAGTGTCTGGAATGCCCACATTGCAAAAGTGCAAAGGAAGGACAGAATCTCTCTCCTGTTTTTTTGCTATAAGGCCACTAAAAACTTTTATGAAAACTAACAAGTCAACTAAAAATGAGGAAGTTGAATAAATCAATGAGTGTTCTGCCTCCTAGTTATTACATGCTCGAGATAATGGTTTGGGGGGCATAAAGAAGGGTGTACAGAGCTTTTCAAGGTACAAAGTTTGCTCTGGGACATTACTTAATTAACTATTTGAAATTATAATCATGCAAAGTAGACCACAATGACTTATAATTATGCAAAAAAGATCATGATGGCTCTAACTTCTCCTTTAAATAGCTTTCTTCGTGATTTGGAGGGATAGGATTAATAATCTCTTTCTTGGAAACCAATGGTATCTGGTTTGCCTGCAGAGGCTTTGAGATCTTCTCCTTCCTGAAATGAACAATGAAAAAGATGAAGGAGCTTCTGCTTGAAGCAAAATTATTATTAAGTACATAATTTTGAAATGTTTTTTTGTTCATGTGTGAACTTCAACTATAACATAATATCTCTTTGTTGGTCTCTGTGCCTTTACCTAAGGAATTTTGATCTAGTTTAAACAACACGTATGATGCACATAACGTTCTCTCTCAAGATATGCTGCAGATTAAAGGGCAAATTCCTTCCCTTACTCAAAACCATAATCAGTGGCTTTTTGTTAGCATAACTAAGAAAGGGTTTCCAGTTTATATATCACCATTTTCAAGTCTTTGTAGAGAAAATCCTAATTCTAACCAAGTCAGCTGGAGTCTTGCTACTGAATTAATTTCAATGCAGTCACTACTTTAGAGAGACTTGCCTTGAGAAGAATTTGTTTCAGTGTGTAATATACCCTCTATATGTATCTACCTATGACCACAGCTGAGGACATCCTTAATGAAAGTTATACACACGGAAAAAGCAAGATCATTCAAGCATTTTCAAAACCATGTCTTAGTATTTCTTCGAAAAATTTGCTGAAGTACAGAGACGTCCATATTCCACTAAATAGTCCACTAAAATGATTAAACAAGAAAAAACTTCTACTTTTAAGAAGCAATGCTGTTTATATGGCATACAAGTTGCTTCATAATTAAAAAAGCATCAGTAAAAATCTTGTCTGTATCTCTCTACAAGTCTAGCCCACTCGTGCATTGACTACTCAAAACTTACTGATGTAAATAACAAATTTATCATACTGACAGATCAGTTCAAATACTATTCTTGCTATGTGAGCATCACCATGAACTTACAGTTCATCTGGTGCCTAACTTGAATACGTCTACATCTTCTTCCGCAAGTGGCCTGAGTTTGGGGCAAACACAGCTGTTTGCACAATTTACAGAGCTTATAACCAACCAGTAGATACAGTTGTACACTCCATTAGCAGCAGATGGAGAAGGGCTGAAATCCAGGCAAAGGATTTCATTAGGAATCTGGTCACTGACTTCAACTTCAACCGAGATTCTATCATGCATCTCCTGTCTGCATCTTCAGTCTACTTGACCAGAGGCACCACGTGTCACTGACAGACCGTTTGTCCATCTATCTCAATCAGACTCACGCGTAAAGCTTGATAGAACAACTGTTGCATGCTTGAATAGTCATCCCTAGCTTGAACAGGAAGTTTGCAAAACAAGCACCTTAAAACTTGCATACACCTCTGCCTCCTCCAAATACGCTGTGAATGTTAATGAATGTTAATGAACACAAGAGCACATGCCATGGCAGAGAGAGCCTTGTTTCCTCTACGTTTTTAATATTATGATCCAAGTACTGTATGTACTTTGTCGATGTGTTGTGCAAGTTGTTTTTTCAAGATGCAAACAGAGAGTTGTCTGTGGAAGGAGAGTCCCCAAGCAGATTTCTCAAGGCGTTTAGCATCATTAACAGGAAACAATGCAGGAGAAGAAGCCAGAGCATGAGTAAGTTCTGTGTGAATACTAAGGAAACCCCAAGAACACGTTAACACAATGCAACCGTGATAAGATCATAATAGTGAAGCTCACATATGTGCTTGTATTAACGTCTTAGACAGCCAGTTGCTGTCTATTAGGACAACTGATTAACAGTCAAAATGGATTAGGATAATATATTGAGTAAAGTCACGATTTCTGCTGTATACAGGAACTACAAGTCTGACTGTTTTTTAAGCTCCCAGCAGTTACTCTGAACAGACAGGATGTAAAAATCCTAAATCTTGCCAATTCACTGATAATCTTAAAGGCTTCAAAACACAGACTGTCACTACTGGTAAATCACTTTTAATCAAAGCAAACCAACCTCTGTGGACCAGACTCCGTTCTCACTGACACTGATCCAGACACACAAGTAATACATTACTTCAAATGCAATTTATCTATTTAAATCATCATAAGCAGCATCAAAGTCTGACCCTGCAGTTCAGCCGTTCCCAGGACTGACAGACGAGTTCATGGCACATTGCTTCTCCTGGCACACAGGTTCAGCCCTGGATGAGCAGTACCTCAGGTCTCTCAGTGCTTTAGTTAATAGGCTATTATACTGAAGATGGCCTTACAGTCCTCCTTCACAAAGTGTCCATCCTTCAGAGATGGCTAAACAATTTGATCCCGAATAGTATGAGGGGAAGTACCACAGTTCTGGTTCCCCATACACAGAGTGGAGGGGTAGATGCATTAATTCAAACCAAGTTCAGTGGATCACCTTGTGGAGAGCAGCAAGCACGTAAACTACATGAACAGATCCTTCTCTGCAGCCCTTGTAAGGCACCTGTTTCACAGCACTGGCTGTATAAAGACTAAACAAGAATGGGTTTTGTCAAGTAGATCACGTCATCTGTCCCCTTTCAAGACAGGCTTCTAAAATTTTAGTGAGGCAGCATGTAACTTGGGTGGAATGAATTTCCCACAAGATCAGGTTGTCAAAGGAAAAGGATGAAACCCAGAGTCGTCTGTGTTCAGAAAACAAACCCACCTTCTTCTCCTGCCTGTCAGCTCAGGGTGGCGGGTGGCTGCCCTTGTGCAGCAGAAGGATTTCCTTCCTCAGAAGAAATCACTGCAACATCAAAAACACAGAGAAGCCACCTCCCTGCCTTGCTCTATTGCAAAGAAGGAAATCATACCCGATCAACAGCCTCCAGTAACAGCAAGGCTGATAAGCATTTTCTCAGCAATCAGAATCATTCTCAACAGGGAGTAACAAAAGATTGCAAAACAAACAGCGCACTATGAGTATTATCAGCCTCCACACCATGATTACATGTTTCTCAGCATACAGTTTTCTCATTCTGTCATCTGTCATCTTCCCAGGCCTCCGTGTTTCCCATTTCAGGATTGCCCTGAAGACTGAAAGTATCTGGATTCTCTCAGACCTGGAAAGATCTCTTCCTTTGGCAGTTCATTGCTACTGCATTTTTAAACTGTCTAACTGCCTATCCCAATCTGACTATTTAAACAGTACAGACAGTGAAGTCCCAGTTTTCAGATTCACAGTCAGGTTCTTGTCTGTCTATTTTTATTTCATTTTTCCTTTGTAGTCTGAGGAATATCTTAGAAAGGTCTTGAGACATAAAAACAGGTGCACTTCTAAATGCCATTGCAAACTATGCTCCCTTTGTATCTTAAACTGGAAGCTAGAACAAAGTAAATTCAAGATAGCAGAGCAAGAATGCATCATGATAACTAAACAGCATATAAAGTACTTTACTGCTGATACAAAAAGTATTTTTCCTTGCTCTGAGCTGTGCGCTACAAAATTAAAAGCCACCTCCTGTAAGGATATTTTGCAGCTATTTACTGAAAGAAGCTTACTTTCTTTGTTGAAAATCTAGCCTTGTACCTAAAATGTAATACTGTACCATAATTTAAGGTAAGGCTTAGTCACAGGATTAAGGAAGAGGAAATAACAATAGTTGCACGTAAAGCATGTAATGACTTTCATTCAAACACCTGAAGGCACTTTCCAAATATTAATTATCACTGTAATAGCCTCCCCCTCAGTCCTTCCAGGAGAGGATCAACGCTGCATTCCTTTGGCATCCATATCTCCTGCTTGGTTCTCTAAAGAATGCAGAACGAAGCCGAAAATACTACTCTTCTTTAATTATTATCTTAAGTCCTAATTGAAAGGAGCAAATTCACCCACACAGGGACTGTCTGACATTTATAAGATGGCCCATCTCTATCACAGACAGAGAGTAAATGGTATTTTCTTTTAAGGCTACTACATTACTTGTTCTCACAGCATAAAGCAGAATTTGGCACAGGTACATTAAATAAGCTGCACAATTAGTCAGAAATTGTAAGAAAACCTGGAAGACTTGAATCCAAATCTTCTGTCCTGGATCAAACTTTAAGACATGGGTTTTCATTCCCTCTGCACCACTACCTTTGAAGAGGCCAGGGAACGGAAATACTGTCTCTGGATGAGTTGACCTGGAATGGCCCTGTCCCACAGCTATGGTTCAGACTCTCTAGTCCTCAAAAGTGGAGTAACCACATCCAAAACATTCAAGTAAGTAGGCACCTTGGTTTTGTGACTGTCGTTCACTAGATCAGTATTGGACTTCTATATGTAGTTAAGGTACAAAGATGAGAAAACACCATCAACACACATAAAATATCTTTCAGGCTTATATTTGGTTCAAAACACTTCTGGTCCCAAATCTCCCCACTCTACCCTGTTCATAGAGAATACATAGACTTTTTAAATATCTTACTCCTACCCTTCACTGCCCACCAGCTAGACAGACGTGAGAGACACTGAAGTACTCGCGACTGAGTGTACAGAAACAGGTAAAAAACCACCAGTTTAAGATACAGAACTGAAAAGCACGTTTCCCTCCCTCATCCAACCTGTTCGCAAGCAAGCTTTAACTGAAGGAGGATGGCCTTGAGCTGAAGGCATGGGGCAGGCTGCCAGGAAATCCGAGTTCTATTCCTGGCTCTTCTACAGATTTCCTTGGGCAAGGCAATTAACCTTGGGGAGTACATTTCCAATGGAGGTGAGGCCCAGCTTCTCTTTCTGCATTTATAACATTTTCAATGGTGAAAATGGAATTGCAGGAGCAAGAAATAGTGCCTGTACTTTTCACTACCTGATACGTTTTCTCTGTCAGGTAGTTGGATGCACAATTGCTGACAACTAGCAACAAACCTGAGAACTGAAACACCGCAGGTGCAAAAAAATGCTCCCTGGTGCTGCCACGATCAGCCTCAGTGCTCAGTTTACTTGTATGTAAAATGGGCAACAAGGCTTATAAAATCAGAATACATAACCAAATGGAAAATGAATTTTTAAAGTTCTTGAACAGCCATTATCTGAGCTCAGAAAAATGAAACAGTTCAGAAATTCAGTTTACTTTCAAGTACAGATGCTGTACTTTTACTTTCTGCATTTTTTTCCCATTAAAATTTCATCTTTGGGCCCCAAACAGAATAAAAGATTTACCTTTAAGAATTCTGAAACAACAGCTGAAGTCCAATTATTTCTTTAGCTAAAATGGATATTTTTTTATATCCCTTAAGAGAAGTGGAAGTGAATTAAAGAATGAGTGAAATACCCTTTTGGTAATATAAATTTATTTTAGAAAATAAATAGCTGTTGTCTGTTGTTATCCACAGGATGACCTGCACTTGAAATAAACAGTGCCGCACCTACTTAAACCAAGAAGGAACAGAACTCTCAGATTCCAAGGAAGGATGCTATTTTCTTAGACAAGTTTCTAGAGAAATGAAGACACATACCTCTTCAAACGCAGGTGAGACAGATCGTATTTTTAGTGAATTTTTATGCATGTGGTACAAGCATGGAAGATGCTTTTTCCTTTCCCGGAATGTTGAATAGGAAAAAAAGGACAAGAATTGGCAAAAAAAAAAAGACTATTAAATGACAGTTTGTTATAGGAGAAAAGTTCAACAATCACTGCTTTTGTCAAAATTTTCAGGTTTTGAGAGATGATTTCTTCTACAGATCATCTGAACTGGAAAGTAAATGTATAGGTATAAAGCTTTTAAGGATTTCAACTCATGTCCTTCATCCAACTCCTAATTTAGGACAGAGGTCAGTCTGGTTTCTGTAATTATAAAAGCCACTTCAGGCTCTTTAGCCAAAGGAAACGATGACCCCTTCCAGGTGGTAGTCTTGCCCACACAGATATAAAACATGTTAATGAAAGAAGGTATTTTATATTACCATGTTACAAAATATCAATGACCTTCACAAAGAAAGTAAGGTAGTTTGAAAGATTAAAATAGCAGCAACGTGCACATTTCCACGACGTGCCTCACACAAAGCAGTAACACCACAGATAGCGCACTCAGAAGTTGGGAAGACATGAAATGTCATTATTCTTCCAACTATGGGAAACCGAATTTTTATCTACACCACCTTCTATAATTACAAACACAGCAACTTCCTTCCTCATTCATCACCTAATACACGTGATTTAAGATTTACCTCAATCATGGTCTTCTCCAATTGGACCATGAAGCAATTCATTAAAATAAACGTATGTTCTCGTAACAATGGAATCTGTAGCCTGCTTAGGAATGCACTGGTAAGTGCCATGGCTTCAAAGGGGGGCATCTTTCACACATAACTCTTGCTACCTGCAAGTCAGATGGGAGTCTTATCATTTAGGTTGTCCTTCCCAATGGCAAAAGATTGCCATCTCCAGCCAAGAATTCACCACACCTATCACATAGCCATTCTTTAGGCAAGATGAACAACGATCTCAGAGCATCCTTCTCTCTCCACTGCCCTGTGAAGAAACCTGTGTGATTTTAAGCACCCCTTAGGCCATGGCTTCATGAGACAAAAATGACTGCACTACATGAGAAATGAGCAAAGTTGGTTAAAGGACTTCACAGAGCAAAGAACTACCAGACAGAAACTCCCACTTAGATAATGGTTTGCAAAGACTCGTTATAAGCAAGAAATAGCCTCAAAACATCAATGTGTCTTTTGAAGCAACAAGACATTCTTGATATGTGTTCCATCAACAATCAGAACCTCATTTTCAATATCTTACAAGTGAACAAGGATTAGGAGTCTTTGCACTGACACAAGCTTTCTGTAACTGCTGGCACAGAAACATCTCACAAATTCCACAAGGTTTGATATCTCAGCTATGTCAAAACTGCAGTGGGAAATAATCTGAGGAAAAAGTTACTAGGAAAAAAAAAGCGTTTTTGTAATTATATTTTTAAATGTGGTTTGGCACGTTTTTAACTGACTTTCAGTATAAAGTGAAATTGTGCCCTCATTTAAAAAGGGAAAACCTGAGCTTCAAAAGTACTATAAAGCCTAGCTAATCATGATTGGATCAGATAAAGCTCCTGCTTAAGGAAATTAAGTTAATTTCTGGTTATCTTTTATCTTTCACCAACCTGAAATGTGCTATCTAGACTATCTAGCAGAAAAAAAAAAAAAATATTGAAAAAGTGAGAGGTTTTCTGAACAAGTCACAGTTGCTACCTGGGCATCAGCGCCAAGATGTGTACATGGATGCTCCACACGCACCCTGCACTTGGAAATCCACTACTTCTCTTCTGCTGTTACAATCATGTGACTTCCAGAACTGCATCCTTCCATCCTTTAAAACAGTTTCATGGCATAGCAGCAGCTGATTCTCCTCCCCACCGAAATCCTCCCGAAAGCTGTAAAAAGCCCTGGACTGTTCCTTGACTTTTTGAGCAACTCTGCTGTGCCATGCAGTGAATCTGTGGTTCAGGCTAAACAATGTGGAGGTGATAACAGACAATGCCAAAAATCTGCCTAAAGACATAACAGAACCAGTGGAAATAAAAAACAAATACGCTTAACGTCAGAATTAAGTTTCAGGTTTCTCCATTCATTCTCCATTCTGGTTGAGAGCACCAGACATCTATGAAATTTCTAGGGGTTTTCAAAACAGTTCTTTGGAACAAAGAGCAGAATAACTAATTATTCAGTCTCCTGCTCTACTCCTAACCCTTCAGTTCCCTCTTTACAGTCAACTCTTGAGACATATACAAAAAAATAAAACAAAATAAATTAGCCTTGACTCTGAGCTCTTTACACAGGGTTATGTGAATCCATTGACAAAACCATTGCTGATTCCACGAAGAGCAGCATGAGGTCTCGGTGGCGAAAACCTGGCACTGATGAAGTCAATGACAAACCTTCCACTGACTTCTGAGAACATTAATCTCCACAGCTATGAACTGACTTTATGCCTATGCTACATAAAATAATTCTGCTAATAAAACCCAGGTTGCTTCACCTGCCTTTTCCAAGCATCAAAGGCTATGTCTACAACACACAGACAACATGGACCAACAAAAGAAAAAAAGGCTGGTACTGAGGACCTAAGGTCAACACCATGGACCTTCCAAGAGGTTTTCATCTCGCTTTAGCCGAGTCCTGTGGATCAAATGCCTACTGGATCCCATTTTGTTTCTCTGAAAAGGAAACCAGCCCATGAGCTCTGGGACTGCTCCACATGTATACTCAGAGGGGGGAAAATGAGGGGATTCATTTCCAAAGCACAGTACTGATTTGACCTAACGCACTAATGTAGATGCATCCAAAGGGCTTAGAATACATACCTGCATTAAAACCTCTAGAATTAAGGAGTACCAAGGTCATGAAGAGGTTTGTCTCCCTCCCAGTTAATAGGACTCACAGCTGCAATGAACTTCACACACGTGCAGCAACCTACAGTGAAGATGAGTTCTACAGAACCAAGCTCTGTGCTTCTGATTCCAAATATATTCATTTCCAACCTTCCTTACTATCTTCAGGATTTTTATTCAATTAGATCTCCACATTTGGAAAGCTATTCTTTGTAGCTAAGTATTGTATTTTCAGAAGAGTTTGTTAAGCTTTATTGTCTGTTCTACTGACAAAGGTCATCTTTTCCTCGACAATTTTGCAAAGTGCTCGTTACCGCATTAAAAAGATCATTGGATGTTTCAGGCGCCTGTGACAAACAGAGCTCCTTGTTCTCTTCTCCTGGAGTCTCCCTCCCCCTTCCTAGTTTTATACTAGTCAAAAAGATTTACTTCTCTTCTAAAAAATAATATATAAATAAATACATTGCAAGTCACAAACATTAAATACTTAATTTGAACCGGCAGAAAGACCAGCTACCGGAATTCTACAGTGGTCTGTTAGCTCATATGTCTCTGCGTCTGCATATTGAAGGAAACAGCAGAAATAATACTTTACAATTTGATGAACAACATATGACACAGAACCTCTAGACTCACAAAAAAAAAAAAAAAGGGTTACAAACATAGGAAAATACCTGCCATATAGAATTCTGCCCTCTCCAAGAAAAAAAACAAAACACCTCCACTCTCCTTACTTTCACTGATACAAAACCATCATTGTTAAGGCTTTATATATAAATAAATTGGATTAAAGAAGCAAATAATCACTAAGGACTTCACTCACTAAGAACCTAATGGGTGATAAACAGGGACATTTTCTGAGTGCATGTTGGATGCCAAAACAGAAAGGATAATACTGTGCTATCTGCTTTTAGGCAGAATCCTCCCCTGATTTCAACTATTATCTTTGCTTATAGTTGGCACCATAATGACCTATAATAATTTAATCACATTTATTTCTAGACCAAAACATAACATCACTCCCCATTTCATCAATCATAGAGGAGGAACCTATGAAGCCCATTTAAACTGGAAAAAGAGAAGAAAGAGAAGGGGAAAAAGGCACAGTTGATTCTCACAGTATATAGAATTACCTCAACATAAACTGCAGATAGAAGAGTTATCTCTGAAAATCAGAAGAAGCAACCATATTGTCAAAATAAGCAAATAAAGCAACTGGGCTTTCAACAGGCACAATAGCAAAGTAACATGGAGTTTGAAAATATGCCTTAGTTCCAAAAAAATGAGTGAAACTGTTGTAAGTATCAGTCTCACAATAAAGTAATGCATACACCTATTAGGTAACCGATGATACCCATTTCTGCAAATCAGATCCTTCACCCAACAAACAGCCCATACTAAAATTAGTGTTCCATTGATACTGCCTATTCTTTCTTCCCCATAAAGATACAGAAATAAAAGGGAAGCATCCTAGCCTAAAGGATGTTCACCTTAATATCTGACTAGGAGTGCTTGGGAGAGAAAATCTTTCAACATTTCAAACTGCTGCATTTTCCCTTTTCCCAGAGCTCTTCAACAACCCTTCTCAGTTATCACACATTCCCAATTCAGTGGGGATGGCCTGCCCATTGTAAATTACTCTCATAAACCAGCTATTTCTGCTGCTTCCCCTGGGATTGCACCCAAGGTGAGGATCACAAGCAGCAGTCACCATTCACATGTGCAAGCTCTGAGCCGAACAGGAGGAAGCAGACAGTAACCCATCCATGTTTTATTGCATTCAGCATTTGCCTTTGCCAAGATCACCAGCACAGGTAGGTTTGGTTACACCATCTTGTTCCCTAATACCAATGAGCCACTTCACGTACCCAAAACCTGCCTGACTTAAAAAGTAGAGGAATAAGCAATACATCTAGTGTGTAACGATCTGTTTTCTCCACAGAAATATCCCGGGGTACTTTATCACTGACCAACACTACAGAACTAGTTCTTAAAAGTGACCAGTAAAGACATCTCTACTGTGTTTAGCTGCTGACGCTCTGGAGAAACTCAGGGCCTTCTGGTGCTGTTTGAGCTTTCTCAAGCAAAAGTTGTGGTAACATCTATGCAAAAGAACTGAACAAAGGGAGGGAAAAAATGATGGGACTGCAGAGAGGAAAAAGAAGGCAGAGTAAAATACAGGAGCAAAGCTGAGATGAGGAGGAATGGATCTGAAAAAGAAGTTTTAAGAAAAATGTTGACCAGATAAAGGGAAAAGTAACTAGAGAAGGGAAATCAGAAGTGTTAACTTGTGATGGAGCACACGGCCACACTTGTGTCTTCTAATACCTGGTCATGTTTTCCAAGTGACACACCCATCACATTTCTTTTGAAAGCGTATGCATAAATGAAACAGGTTGCCCAGAGAAGCTGTGGATGCCCCATCCCTGGAAGTGTTCAAGGCCAGGCTGGATGGGGCTTTGAGCAACCTGCTCTAGTGAGAGGTGTCCCTGCCCATGGCAGGGGGGTTGGAACTCCAGGATCTCTAAGGTCCCTTCCAACTCTAACAATTCTATGATTCTATGAAAGACATGCAGAGGAGAGGTATTCTAGGCAGACTCCCATTAACCGTAAACATCAGCGAAAACACAGAATTTCAACTATCTGAGACCAAAATCTTTCCATGACCAAAGAATCAAAACATGTATCTGACAGTTGTAACTTTTAATGAATCATATTACCAGTCACTACAATTATATGAGGCATGAATGGCCCACAATGGAAAAAACTTAATTCTAAGTGCAAGGATCCTGCTGTTCATTCTTGTTCTTTCTCATTGGATTTATGGAAAATATGCTGTGTTTCCAGGCAATGTAGGACAAAGACATTTGGGGTTTTAAACTTTTATCTTGTGCACACTACACCTGAATGTTATCACCCCCCTTAATCATCTTCTGATGCCTGATAGTGCCCCTTTAACGTTCCTTACTCAATTACTGGACAAGTTTTCTCATTGTTAATCTCTTTTGAAGGAAGAGTTGTGACTCTTTTCATGCTGATAAGAGAGACATAAATAATCACTCCCAGCAAACATTTAGTAGTAAAGTGTCATGAGCAAACTACCAGAGTCTAAAGGTAGGAAGCTGTGGTTACCTTCCCTGCTATCTTAACCCTTTAAGATCCACCAGAACAAATGAAGAGAGAAGATGGATGCTCTTTTTTTAGAAATGAAGCAGAAATGATTGTTCTCTGAAAGAATGGACTTTATAACATGCTTTATAACACAGCAAATCAATCAAATGATTGGAAGTGAAATACCTACCCATTTTCTGGGCCGGCCTCTGGGTCGCTTTTCACCAGTGGCTTCTGCTTTCTGTAAAGGGAAAAGAAACACAACATATTTTATACCTCAGCATTACTTAACAGCCTCAGTAACTAGGAACTCCTTTCCTGTAACATTAGCCGTAATTATAAATCTTGGGTGGCACCAAGTCCCTGCTCCTGCACTATGGGTTTTCTGGTGGAGAGTGATTTTGTGGGGTTTGCTGACGTTTCCTAGCCAGTGTGCCCAGGGGATGTCTCGCTTGCACTCAAGGCTGTCCCCAGCCCTGACCCACTCTGTGGCCGGGGGCACAGAGGATCATGCCCACAGACACCCAGCTGCTCAGTGTCAACAGCACAGCTCAAGCTGCCCTAGCCCCTGCCATCCATGGGGCACACAGGCTGTGGATGGGAGGGCACATGGGGAACCAGAGACCCTCCAGTAACACCCAATCGAGTCTTTCACAGGCTGTCAGAAATTACCTGAAGAAACTAAATGAGAAATACCGCCTGCTCCAAGCCTGAACAAAGCAGTTTATAGCAGCAACAATTCCTCCTTTCAATGTCATGATGCTCATGCATGAAATGGATTTGGACAGACTATCACCGTGAACGTATGTCTGTGTTCATACTGGGAGATAACTTCTCTACTTTGCGTGAAGTTTCCTAAGTAAAAGCGCATCCTCAAGCTCTAAGCAAACCTTTTGCCGGGCCAAAACACAGCTTCCCTGTTCAGGTTTAAGGAAACAGCATGGAAAGTGCCCTAGAAGTGACAGCTATATTTTTGTAAGCCCAGCAGTTGGTCCTGGAGCTCAGCTTAAAGGAAATATGGGTTCTCTTACAGACTCTTCCATTAATCCACCGCACAACACTGTCAATATTGTTGGTTACGCACTACACTAAAATACTTACAAGCTTAAAATAAAAATTGCAGATTATTTTCTCTAGATAGGCTCTGCCCATCTATACACCTCACCAGGTAAATAATCCTGTCCCATTGAAGGTGTTGAGAATTTTGCCACTGGCTTTAGTGAGAGCTGGATTTTTGATGCATACAAAGGCGCTAAGAATGCAGACTTTTAGTGCACATTCTGTAAATGTGCTTCCACAGTTCCGTGAATTGATTTTTTTCCAGTTAACTCTATGTGTATTTGATTTGCCCTTAGAAATCAACTGTGTCATTAAATAAATCACTTGCTGGTCAATCTCTGTAACATATACTGTAACCTAATGCTGTGTAAAGCGGATCCCTCTAAAAGGGAACTTGAGCTGAGGAAGTAGTGGAGGAATCTCTAAAAAAAAAAAAAAAACTGCCCTGCAAGTTAAATGCAATTACTTTGAAACAAGTATCTCACCAAGAAAAAAAAAGCTGTGAAAAATAAAATTCACACTCCTAAAGGGCAAAATTATCACTCAGACTTGTTAAAAGAGTAAACTTGCTCTTTAATCGTTTATACCAATGTTACATGTAAGGTGAAACCCTCTTATGAGAATACTTGTTAAAGTGCATGTACTATATACCGAAGCTGTCTATTTCAGAGTTTTGTTTTCTTTTAAAATGTTCCTTCCTTATACCTTATAAGCTGAAGGATGCAAACAAGATGTGGTTTAATTTTGACAAGCTGTAGACCCCTGCATTTATGCTTATTTCATGAAACCCCGGGCATAAGTCTTAAAAGAAAATATTGGTTAAAATTGTTCTTAACAAATCAACACCTGACATGCTATGAAAGCGCATACGCCATTTATTTTCCTCAGTATTTTACCGCATCTGAGGGGAAGGCCCTCTTCCAAAACCCTACGAAAAAACGAATTAACATTCTGGAAACGAAAACTACTTTTGGTCTCACAATTAAAGCTCCTACCAACCTGACACAAACGGTTAAGTTTAACTACAGCGTATAATCTGGTTTGATGGGAAAGAGAACATGAGAGATTTCTTTGAATAACTAATCTTTGCTTCCTGCCATAAACTGTCCCACAGCATGGCCGCCTGCCATCAACACTGCGCTTTACCCCCGAGGAAGGTCCATGTCAGAAGTGGCTAGTGTTCCTGCTGCCTAGTTTGGGTATCAGTTTGTCAAGTGCTTGGGGACCCTTCAGATTGAAAGGCGCTATATTCCTGCTGTATATGATTTCCACCTCATGTTAGAAGGAAAACATTTCCATAGTTCTTATCAAAACCAAATCTTTCCCAGAGGTGAGCTGAGCAAACAGCGGGGCATGCCAGAGGTGATGTTTCGGTACAGAGCGGTTCTGTAAGTAAATAGGAAGGTTTCCACAGACTAAACTGCAGAAAATGAAGGACAAGAACCTCCAAAGTGGACACTTTTATCTCCGTTCCAAGGGAAGTGGAAGACAAAACACTTGTGGAATCTCCAAAAAGGAGCAGTGGCAGTCCAGTGGTGATAATAGAGACATGAAGTTTAGGAAAATATTCCACCTCTTTCCCTCTGGATTTTTTCAGGTTGCATTTTGCAAACCTAGCCCATATTTCTCCAATAGTACAAGACCGCCTTCTAATTTAAGAGCTTGAAGAAATGTTTTATTGCGTATCAGACAAGTAAGTTAATGTTTCTCCATATAATTTCCAAGTAATTAATAAGAAAAGGAACCCGTAAGTGCCAAAGCATCGCTTTTCCTCTGAAACAGGTTATTTGCATAATCAGAAACATGTCAGTCAGTCTGTTGGCTCTTTGCTTTACTCGAAGTGTTGCCTCTGAAGCTAGGAAGAAATCCAGAGAGAGCCCCAGGCCACCCAGAGGTAACAGGGATTCTCATCTGGGCAGTGATGCACGTGTTCCCGGCCACGCTCTGCGCCGCAGTGGTTACCTGCTGAGTCTGAAAGGAACTGAAAGCTGCTGTCTTCATCCCCTAAAGCGCTTTTTGAAATTGTGATCTCTTTGGTCAGGGTTTTCTTAACATTTGGTGCTACGCTATGAGGTGTGATCTTGCTCTATACAACTAAGACACAAAACCACCAAATTTAAAGGAGGGCTGGGTATGTTGTCAAGTTCAATTTCATGAAAAGTTTGTAAGTTTCTTATAACCCACAATATGAATACATAATTTTTTCTATGTTGCATTTTAGAAACAGAACTAGATTTACTGCTTTTGAAGTGCATAATCTGCATGGCAAACAGCTTGGGGGAGTGGGGGGTGGGGTGTCCCAGGTGAGAAAGATGGTCATTCCACTCATTGCAGCCTGGAGGAGAGCTAACAGTCCCCGGGCAGATTTGCCATTCTCCTAAGCCCTGTACCACACGGCCACCAAACCCTGCTTCCAAACTATCGCTGCCAGTCCTGCAGGACCTGCCGGCCCATCATCTCTGCCTCCTTGTTGCACAGATGTGCCTTGCCCAGACAGAAACTGAGGTCCTACTACTGAAAGCAATTAACAAGACAAGTATAAATAATTGAATGGCTATAAAGTGCTCTTTGGGCGTCTCTCTATTGTCAAGGAAGATCTCAAATGCAACAGAATCCAAATTTGGAGAATTCTATCCACTTCGCAAAATGATCTGCTGGAGATCTCAGATAAAATGTGTCAGAGCTGTAAGTCAGGTGAAATAACTCTCCAAGATCAATGTTGTCAAACAGTTTCAAAAGACCTTGCCCAGGAATGGGTCCCTCTCAAAAAATTAAAAAAAAAAAAAAAAAAAAAAAGCTACTTTGTTAAAATAAAATAAAAATCTTAAATGAAACTTAGGCATTGGCCAGATGCAAAAATATCATCCTTCCAATGTCCTGTTCTAGGCATTTTCATTCTAAACAGGAGTCAGTCTCCTCCTGCTTCTCCCATCTTGCTCAAAACGCCTGATTTTAAGGTCTCTTATTTTTTTGAAGAACAATAACCATGCTACCATCCTGTGATAAATCTGATACTGTCTTCCCTTTAAGCCTGTAATGACTGATGTTGGTGAGAATGAATGAGGCATGGAAAAGTCAAACAGAGTTTCGTGAACCAATTTAGGGCAGAGTCCTGGTCACATGTGCTCTTTTTTTTTTTTTTCCCTTTTANTTTCCCCCTTTTTTTTTTTTTACCTTTGGACTGCTTAACTCAGGGACAGGCCTTCCTACATAACTAGATCTGGCCACACAGTGGAGAGGCAGTAGTAAGTGTAGTCTCACACAGTACCACAACTTCTGGTTTTCAGAAGATGGTATTTCAAGATCTGGAGGTATTTTCACTGAATTTCACTACATCCACAACTACAACAAAACTCAAAATATTCTAACTGAAGGTGAATTTTACTAAGGAGCATTTACTTTTGGATTTTCCTGGGATGTCCCTTGACATTTTCTTTTGAGACAAACACATAGTAGCTTCTTTTATTAACATCACAATTGTGTTTCCTCCTTCCAAACAGGAGAGTATTTATGCCTATAAACAGTATTTTTATCAAGCCCAACTACAGGAGCTAAACAAAGAAAAGCCCTTGAATGCCTAAGGGAAATGCCATGGGCTGGGAGCACAGCTCAGCCTAACAAGTAAAACTCAACCACAGAACACCCAGGAAACTAAAAAGGAATATCCCTGCTAGGATCTTCCTGCAAAAATAGTTGTTCCTTAGGAAAA